>CM034701.1:377395695-377409672 GCA_020142125.1 Phrynosoma platyrhinos | reverse complement strand
TCCTAGTAGACCACAAGTTGAACATGAGTCAGCAGTGTGATGCCGCAGTTAAAAAGGCCAGTGCGATTATTACACTGTTGTAAACTTTTTATACCCATGTAATGTTAATTCTTATTAAGTTGCAGTAACCAGAGGAGCATAGAATTGTGCTGCTAAGCTTTTAATTGATTATTATACCAAATAAAGTGGTTAAAGCTTGTATTCATAAACTTCCTTAAGATAAAAGGACATGTATATCTAAGTGGAAAATGAATAAAACTAGTTTATGCCAAGAACTTGCATTTAATTAAGTCTGTTTTCACAAAAGTAATATGATTTATGGGAAAGATACAGAAGATACAGAACTTTCTTTGTTGGATGTTCTAGACAAGAATGTGGATCATATTTTTCATATTTTATATTTTAATAGCAGCACCTGCAGAACAATACCTTCAAGAGAAGTTGCCTGATGAAGTGGTTCTGAAAATCTTCTCATACTTACTGGAACAAGATCTTTGTAGAGCAGCTTGTGTGTGTAAACGCTTTAGTGAGTTGGCTAATGATCCAATTTTGTGGTAAGTGAAAAGATATCCTTGATTATCCTGAAGTATATTAGGTATGATAAACACAATAGGAAAAAATCCTTTTCAGGTGTTTGAACGAAAACAGGTACTTGGATTGCATAAATGTTTTATTTTGCAGATACCTTAAACTTCTTGTCTCTAGAGCACACTGTAGGTCTCATTCTGGTTACATATTTTTGTATGGAATGTGCTATTTGTCATGGAAACTGATTTTTGCCCTTAATTGTAGCACTACACTAAACATGAAATAATTGTAGAACTATAATTTTGTCCTTATAATGGTTTAAATACACTGGAAAAAAATAGTGCCAGATGTTTTAGTATTCATAATGTGGATTTTTTTTGTATTGTATATTGTTAACTTTATTTTTCTACCTCTAGTTTGCCTTAGATGCTTGCAAGCAGTACTGTCAATATTTAATCTGTATGCATCCTCCTGTCACTGTGCTGGTACTTGACAATCACTCTCCTAGTTCCCCCCCCCCTAAATCTTTAAATATTGACTTCAAAGTCAAGTGTGTAAACTGCAGCCATACATTGATTTGCTTAATTTGATACTTGTAGTTGAGAGTATGAATACTTACCATACTTCTTTTTATCTTTGACTCTCCTGTCTCTTTAATCTTTGGATCTCCTCAGCCTCTTTTTAGTGTGTTTCCTAATTTCAAAATCTGGATTGTTAGATCCTCAGGGCAGGAATCTCTGTTTATGTTACTACGTAAAGATATGTAAAAGTCACTTAACTTTTCTAGAGATTGCTACCATTTTACTTTTAGGTCTTGCTGGCTTTGGGAAGCAGTCAGTGGCGCTGCTCATATAAATAGTCATTTTGAATGGGATTGATTACACATAAAGTAAAATCATGGAGAGTGCCTTCAATCTTTTATGTTCTAACTGTAGTTTATAAGTGCATTAAAACTGGCAATGGAATTTTCAACTGAAGTTACTTATCACAATATAAATGAAATCTTACAGTGTATGTAGGTCTGTAGTTTGGGAAAACCAAGTGATTTAAGTTCCTTGAGGGCCACCCAGAAATACATTTGATACATAGGTAGTTAAAGGTAGGCTGAATATTATAAAGTCTGAAAATGGGGTACTGCTCCATTTAACAACCAATACTTGTTTACTTTATAATAGAGGTGTAGTAATTAGGATTTTAAACTTTTATTTTAGGATTTAAATCCTGCCTTTTTATGAAGATTTCAGGGCATCTTCTCAATTGTAAGAAGCAGAAACCATCAAAATGGTGGGGCCTTCTACAGTATGGGGAAAAACATAATAAAAAAGGCAGTAGAACAGGGACCATCAAAACAAAGTACAGAAAATAGATGTACCATAGAAAGATTGAGCAGATGTCATCAAAGACCTGAGATAACAGGGTGGTCTTAACCAGGCAGTTAAGGGATTAATAATAAAGGTGACAGGCATATGTTCCTAGGGAGCAAATACGGAGTATAGTACAGAGCAAGCCAAACCACTTCTAGGACAAAGTGATGAATTATGGAAGTTCTGCTATCTGTAAAAGTTGATTTGTTATATGACCAACAACTGGGAATATGCTTGCAAAAGTTACTTTGATATACAAATTAAATATCCCTTATCTGAACTGCTTGGGATTGGAAATGCTTTGGATTTCATATTGTTTTGGTTTTTGAAATATTTGTATATACATAATGAGATATCTTGGAGGTGGATTGTTGTTGTTGTTGTTGTTGTTGTTGTTGCGGCCTTCAAGCCATTTCTGACTTATAGTGATCCTAAGGCAAACCTACCACTAAGTCCAAACACAAAATTCATTTATGTTTTATATGCATCTTATACATATAGCCTGAAGGTAATTTTATACATAAAATTTTTAATACTTTTGTGCATGAAACAAAGTTTGTGCACACTGAACTGCCAGAAAGCAAAAGTGTCACTAACTCTTGCCATCCATGCGAACAATTTTGGTTATTTGGGAGGATTTTGGATTCTAGATAAGGGATACTCTGCCTGTACCATCAGTATACATTGATCAAATGTTAATATAAATAAGGTTGAATATGTAACTTGTTTTTACACAGTAATGTTACTCTTTGGAAAAAAAAAACACAAAGAGAAGAGAGATAAATGCAGTGGGCCCTTGGTATCTGTGGGGGGTTGGTTTCAGGACACCCCCCCCCATACCAAAAAAAGTGGATGCTCAAGTTAATATTTAAATTACCTGTGATGGATTACAGGAATGCCAAGAAGTGGTACCAGAAGTAGTGGCTGGTGTGTTCCCAGCAGGAAGCAGGAAAAACATGTGCCTCACACTCAGGGCTTGCTGCCAACCCTCCTCTCCCTGCCATGATCGAAGTCAATCTCACCATGAAGCCTCAGCCAGAATTTAAATCTCTTCTTCACTCCCTTTCCCACCTTCGCACCGCAAAGCCTTAGCCAGATTCTGAACCCCTCTTCACTTCCTTACCTACCTTGAAGCCTCAACTAGAATTTAAACCCCTTTCTCATTGATCCAGGATGGTAACAGAGAGGTGGAGAGGTAGCAGAATGAATGGGGCAAGGAGATGGATCATCAGGAAAAAGGTTTAAAATCTGGCTGAAGCTTCATGGTGGGAAAGGGAGTATTGAAGAGGTTCACATCCTGGCTGAGGCTTTATAGTGGGATTGACTTCCATCTGCCAAGAGGGGAAGAGGCAGCAGTGGTGGCAAGCCACAAGTGCCGGCCCACATTCTTCCTGCTGGGAGCATGCCAGCCACCACTTCTGCCTTTTGAAGAGCAGAATTCCTGTATCCAAAGCAGGAAGAACACCTGCCTGGTGCCTGGGCCTTACTGATGCAGCCTCTGCTACTTTATTTCATTTCAGTCAGTGATTGCTTAAATCTGTAGATACCAAACCCATGGGTACTGAGGACCCATTTTAGTTGCTGGTGATATGTTCTGTTCCACAGAATGCTGCTTATGACTATGCCTAATGTTAAGCACATGCTCAATCTTTTCCAAACAGCTAGATTCTTGGTTTGATTTTTAGTTTAAGTGATAATCCACAGACATTCAGTTTAAAATACACAGTTCTATCTACTGTGATGGATGGGAAACAAGAATAGTTAGAGATGTCTTCTTGAGCCCTAATATATCAGCCCTGGTGGCGCAGTGGTTAAATGCCTGTACTGCAGCCACTCACTCATAGACCACAAGGTTGCGAGTTCAATACCAGCCAGGGCTGAGGCTCGACTCAGGCCTGCATCCTTCCGAGGTCGCTAAAATGAGTACCCAGCTTGTTGGGGGGCAATCAGCTCACAGTTGTAAACCGCTTAGACATCCCATAGCGTGATATGAAGCGGTATATAAATAAGCTGCTTTGCTTTTTTGCTTTGAGTGTTACTGAAAGTACCACTTTTTCAAAATTGTATATAATTTTTGATCATAGATAATTGCAGATAATTTTTTAATTTTATAGTTCATAAATTTGTTTGACTACAGTATGCTCATAATTTTATATCTTGGTTGCCTTTGTTTAGGAAACGGCTTTATATGGAAGTATTTGAATATACACGTCCAATGATGCACCCTGAACCTGGTAAATTCTATCAGATTAATCCAGAAGAGTATGAACATCCAAATCCCTGGAAGGAAAGCTTTCAGCAGCTGGTATAAATGTCTTTTAAAAAATTTCCTCATTATTTCATGTTTAGAATGCTTTAAATATTGAATGAAGTTTGTGGGTAGATTTTTTTCTCTCAACTGGTTATTTTTGTCTCATTTTCCATCTGTTCTCACCTCAGTCAGTTTTGGGCAGGTGCCAACTGTAGTCACCAAGGCTGTTTTGTAGACCTTTTCCAAGCCCTCTGAACCACCCTTTTTCTGGCCTATAAAAATGTGAATTGCTTCTGTTGGAAGCCTTTAGGAGGAGAAACTCATGTTTTAAATAGATTGAAGCTGTGCACTATTTAACATTTAAAATATGCATTTTTTAAAACTGGAAAAAGTATTTGAATGTCTGGCCATTTCTGGTATTCTTTTATTTTATTTTTTCCATCTTTCTTTCTTTCTGGCAGCATGGGCAGCCTCTGGAGGGTTTCAGTGACAGAAAATTTGCTTAGTACATACCACAGTTGCCCACCCCATAGTTTAGAGTATGTTCACTAAAATAGTACTTGAGTGATATTTTCTCTTCTTATATCTACTGAACATTGATTATCGAGGTTACTACATTAAGAATTCCCTCTCTGTGAACAGATGAAACCTAATTCTTGCAATTCTGAATGATACATCTAATATAGAATACTCTGATTGGGCTTAGCAGGGATATACAATACTTCAAGGAGAATGCTTTCTAAGAAGTGAGGTATCTTTCTAGGCACAAGGAGAAAAAAAAAGACAAAAGAATAAACAGAAGTAAAAGGCGAGTGATGGAATATGAATTTAAATGGGGGAATAAAAACAGATTAGGAGAAAGAAAGTATTCCCTTTTTAAAAATAAAATAAAATTAAGGCATCTTTCTAGCCACCCTAGCTGCTTAAAAAAAGACTGAAAAAAATACTAATAAAACACAATGTGAGCCAAAGCTGGCACAGAGTAAAATAGCAAATGAATTGGGTCATGCAGAGAATGTGCTGCTATGCTCTGCATCAATAATTTTCTGTCTTTGTTTGACTAGCAGAATCAGAAGAACATATGCAAGTAAAACAGAAGCTTAGTAATGTGAATGTCTCACTTTAGCATTCCATACAACTTGGAGAATTTAACTTTCCTAGAATACCTTTTTACCAAAGTCCTTTCCCAAACTATTGCTTTTTACTAGTCTTTATCAACCCACTATAATCTACATATTTTGTATTATCTTTACTTCTTTAACATTTCTTTGCCTTTAATACATCTGTTAAATCTATCCAACATATAACCCTCTGGCAGGGACAGTAACACTTAATATTATTTGTTTAATGTTAATGTTTAATGTAATGTTGGTTTTTAACAGTGAATCAACATCAAGAATGACTGATGTTTGGTATAAAACCTTGTCATAACTTTCCAGATTCATAGTGTTGAGGTGGGACAAGAGTACAAACTATAACAAAATCAGTTTGTAATGAGGATCAAGGGAAAAGTAAAATCTCTGGCACAGAACATTACCTCCAAGTCACTTAGGAGATGACTTGGGTTGGATATAACAGAGATTACAAATTTGAAGAAAAGAGGAATAACAGAGCTAGGAATTTTAAGTTTGAAATGTCATTCAATAATGTTAAACATTAGAAATTGGCAGATTAATTCATTACCACAAATAATGTTAGAAATAGTTTAATTCGATGAGTTACCTACCATTGGCTAATTCATTATTTAAAATATTAGTCTCTGTAACAGACTGGAGGATTTATAGCCAGTGGCATGGATATCCTCCCCTTTGACCCTAAGTGCACATTTTGTAATTGGCACTTTCAGAATTGCTTTTTTTGTCCTTTCCCCAGACTAGATTCCACTGCCCATGGACTATAAAGCCCATAATGAAATTGTTGTCTGTGGATGGTGGTAGTCCACCTTAGCTGGAAGTGCTGGTTGGGAAAACCTATCCTAAAGTGTAGAAATAGAGATGTAAGTGTTTGGAAATTATGAAGCCACAGAGATTTTTTTTTTCCTTGGGAGGGGTGATTTTTTTTAATTGAAAAAATGTGTTTGGTAGCGTTCTTTACAGATTGAAAGTGATTTTGTAACTTTATGAATGTAAAATCTATTATGTATAATTTTGTTTGACATAAAATTATTGGGTTTGGTATTTCAAAATAAGGTTTATTCAGACAATAGTTAAAAATGGAATTTATTTTTTCAATTTTTAATTTTTTGTCACAAATGGATCTACAAGGTCCTAAACTGTAAAGAACCTGTTTGTTTTTACCAGTTTATTAAGAATAAGCAAAACAAAACAAAAAACCAACAACATTGTACTATCAACCATCAGTTGCCACTGTATTACATAGAAATATTCCTCTGACACAGCTTTTAGAAATTATTTTGGGGAAATAAATATATAACCATCTTGTCTTAAATATTTATTAATACATTCTAAAATAAAATATCCAAAATCCATTTTTTATCTTTTTTAAATCTATGATTTTGGCACGATTGTGAAGGAAGGCTGGAGAAACACTTTTGGTGCAGGTTGGAGCAGTATGTCTGCAGTAAACAATACAATAAAGTTTGAATTGGGAAAGAGCAGGATTCTGTGTAGCCAGTCATACTGTTGCTCTCTCTCTCTCTGTGTATGTCCCTACAACAGGCAAAGTAAACAGCAGCTGCCTCTAGAATCCCTTACTTGAATATGCATGAAACAGATAAAAGGTGAACCCCACAGTTTGTTAAAAAAGCATAGATCTGTAGCTGGATGTATCCCTGGATATGTTTGAAAGAATTCTTCAGATGGTCTCTAGGCGGTTCAAAAATTTTGTTTTCTTATTCAAGGCTTACCTGACCTGGCTCATATCACATGTCTACATGGTTGATTTTGAAAGAACGGTTTGTTGAAACATGGCCAGCTGTTCATATTTTTTGTGGTACATGTACCTATTCATATTCTTTCTATGATATTTCTGTCTCTGGTACCAAATTTTCTGTTAAAGAAGTAATAGCCAGGAACACAGCTTCTTTGTTAACTGAAGGGTATACATGTAGTAATTGTAACTACAGCATATGTTAAACAGTTGTAATGTAGCTAGCAAGACAATACAGTGGTTATACCTGTAGTGTAATTACTGTAAAGGCTATGATGATTAAAGCATTAGTAATGTGATTACTAAAAAGGCTGTGATGAAACAATAAATGAAATGGGAAAAATCAGAATAAATATTAAGCATTAAATTTTAGTTTAATCAAATGTCCACTCTAGTTTAACAAACTTAAATTCCCAGATCCAAAGGAAATATATATCTGTCACTGGTTGAAAGTTCAGGATTCTTGATGGTTCTAGCAAAAAAGTATTGAAAGTTACAAAAAGTATTTTAAAACCATTTTTGTTTATTAACTAAAGTTAAAATAACTCCCCCACCCCCAAAATCCCCAAAACACTAGCAAATAAAAATGTTTACAAAGGAAATAGTTTCAACCTAGCTGTTAAAACAGTTTAAAACACCTAGACCATGAAAACCCACTGGTGACCTTGGGCAAGTCACAGTCTCTCAGCCTCAGAGGATGGCAATGGCAAAACCTCTCTGAAAAAAATTTGCCAATAAAACCCTGTACCATTGGGTCACCCTTGAGTTTGGTTCAAGAACCTGCCATGGATATCAGAATCTGTGGATACTCAAGTCCCATTAAATACAATGGATAGTACAATGGTATCCCTTATATAAAATGGCAAAATCAAAGTTGCTTTTTGGAATTGATATTTTTAACAATATTTTCAAGCTGTGGATGTTTGAATCTGTGGATAAAGAATCCATAGATATAAAGAGTCAACACAGAAATCCTTAACATCCCACAGCTGGAGCACCTACAGCTGTACAGGCTTCTCCTGCTTTTTGATGGATCACTTTTCAACAATCCTCTTTTCCATTGCTATTAACTTATTACCATGTGGTTTTTAACATGTGGCAGCAGTTAGAGATTTTAATGGGGGTGTTGTTTCTATTTTACTATGGTTTATTTATTTTTTATATTATTTGGCATTTTTAATTTGTGTTTTTAAATAGAACTTTGGTTTAATTGTGTTTTACCTTTTTAGCTTTTTAGCTGTATTTTGCTTTTAAAAGGTTATATACTGTCTTGCCTTTCCTAAGCTTACACTTAATTATCCAAGTGCACAGACCTCTGTGAATAGTAATAAATCCACTTACTTGAGGGATCACAAAGGGGCTCCATGAGATTTACTTCTGATTACACCTGGTGAAGACAAGAGTTTATGTAAATGAATCGTCAAACTCTGAGTTTATAGTTCCAACCCCAAAAAACTCCTAAAAATCAGAGGGTGAATGGAGACTAGAATGGAAGTGTGGGGAGGAGAAGCCAAAAAAGTGATGAGATGAGGTTGAGAAAAAATGTTCACAAAATTATTTAAATGCCTAGCCCAGTGTGAGCAAAATATTACAGGAATACAAAGAGGTTAATTACAATAGTATTTATAATCTATAATAGAAACAAGAGTACAATCAGTAGAGAAGATGTGAAGGGATTTGTAACACACCTCTCATCCACCAAAAAGTTATCCTGAAAGCCCTGATACTCTGCAAGAACTACGATTTTTTGAAGGCTAAGCAAACAAATCAGCCTGTCATCCTATTCCATATCAGACTGGGATTCATTTTTTCTTCATCTCCATTTTTCTTCAATTGCTCCCCATCACAGCTCTGTCATCTGCTAGGTTCGGCTGCCTAGTAACAGAGCCACACTTCCTCCATTCCTAAACTACCTTCTCCTTAGGCCTTTTTGTTTCACTGAATCTGCCATAGGGAGCTCTACCTATTCTAATGAGTTTTATTTATTTATTTATTTATTTATTTATTTATAGACTGTATATCCTGCCTTTATCCCAATAGGATTCCATTGTTTTCAAATCAATTAACTCACTAAAGTATGAGGTTAACTAAAAAACATGTACAGTGGGCCCTTTGTATTTGGGTGTGTGCGTCTGTTCCAGACCCGTCCTCGCCTATGGAAAAAAACACAGAAACTCAAGTCCTGTTGATTTTAATGGCGGCATGCTCCTGTGCATGCTGTGGGCCATTTTTTTTATCCTCCTGGGCTTGCCGTCTGCATGACCTCAAGTCCACGTATGGCAAGCCCATGTATGGGGCGGGTGGACTGTATTAAGAAACATAGTAAATTAGACACTGAAAAAAATTAGCAAGCTATTAATTTAATGAATCACTTTATTATTCCCAAGTTTTGAGTAGAATGCATGAAAATTGAAAGGTTTATAATCAGCAAAATATGGATCTACATTTGTCATTCATCTTCATAAATATCAGCGACATTTAACTGTTTTCTTGTGAATAAGAATCATTGCATAGTGTGGGAATAATCTTAGGAGATGCTCAGTGTCCAGAACTGCAGATAAGAATGAGAGGCAGCCTTAAATTTGGATCATTTCCTCTCCTCCAGTACAATTTTTTTCATTTGTACTTGAACTAAGCAACAGAGTTTGGAATCCTGATCCACCTACTGAGTTTGGTTCATGTGAGAGTGCTATGAACTATTTTCAGAAGCTTTGTAATGCTACATTTGTTTGTTCTGTTTCTACGCATCTCATAGGGTTTGATTCATCATAGACTTATACTGTTTTTTCCTCCATTTTTTTAGTATAAAGGGGCCCATGTAAAGCCAGGATTTGCTGAACACTTCTACAGTAACCCAGCAAGATATAAAGGAAGAGAAAACATGCTGGTATGTTTCCAAATTACATTACATTAAATATTGGCATAACTTTTCCATGGCTGTTGTTCATTTAACTTCCCTTTGTTTTCTTTTAGTATTATGACACCATTGAAGATGCATTAGGTGGAGTTCAAGAAGCTCATTTTGATGGACTTATCTTTGTTCATTCTGGCATATACACAGACGAATGGATATATATTGAATCTCCCATCACCATGATTGGTGCAGGTATGTATTTTTAAAAACATCCTAGTCTGGGTGGCTTAAATTTTCTTGGATTTCTTCTGATTTGTATTGTAGCTTTGTAGCCATGTTGAGTATATAAAAAAATGAACAATAGAACTGATGAGATGACTTGATTGTAACGGGTTCCACGGAGCACTTTTTTTGGGGGGGGGAGTTTTTTATAGAATGTGGAACTTTGAACAGTATTGAGAAGTGATGCTAGCAGTGGCTGTTAGATTTGTGTTAGAGTTATAATACATTCTTTAAAAAATAATTTAGTTCAGAAAATATTAGGGAGGAACTTAGAGTGGGCCTACAGGCCAAATGAAAGCTCTTTGAAGTACCTATGGTCCCCAGCACCAGAAAAATGATCACCATATACAGTTGTCCCTCTTATTTTGCAGACTTCCTATTCAGGCCCCTCCTATTTCGCGAATGGGAAGTCAGGAGGAATAAAATGGCCCATGGGCCATTAAAAACAATGGGGGTTGGATATTTGCAATATTTCTGATTTGTGGGGTGGGTGGATCCCCCGCAAATTGGAAGGGACGACTGTATACTTGACTATAAGTCGAAGGCAGGTTTTGTGGCCAAAATTAAGGATTTTTATATGGCCCATGGATCAGTCGAGGGTAAAACTTAGGGTCTCAGCATGGCCCGGCTTTGCTGCCCGTTCATCCACCCTTGGTTGTCTGCAGCTGGCCTGCTAATTTCTTCATAGAAGATAGAAAGGAGGAAGAAACAAGTGGGCAGCTACAAACAATTGAGGGTGGGCAGCATGTACTTTTCCTTCCCTTCCACAGTCCAGTTGTCTCCTTGGGAGCCAGCCAGGTTGGGGAGGAGGCTAGAGGGGTGACGGCTTGCCCTTCCTCCTCCTCTCCAGCTCGGCTGTCTCCTCAGAGAAAGTCGGGCTGGGGAAGGAGGCTTGAGGGGTGAGCTTGGTGCCTATAACTGTATTGACTTTTGTATAAGTTGACCCAGGTTTTTTGGGGTCAATTTTTTTGGTATAAATTTTTGGAGTTGTACACAAGTATATACAGCATGTATGTATTTAATTGCTACAAATGCCCCTCATGATCCTGGAGGCAATTTTGCAATTTCCAATTTATCCTGGAGGCCTTCCGAGAGAGGGTCTTAGGAAAGGCCCTTTCAGAGGCCTAGAAAACAAACATCCAATGTTATTTCATATTTAAGTCCTGGTTTGAAAAGACATTTTTGGACGTAAAACAGTTGAGTGGGGAGCAGAAACATTGCATAATTTCATTCTGGGATATGGGGAGGCATTTTTGTCTCCTCCAGATTTCAGGGGTCAAGGTGCAGCAAGTCAATCATTCCCCCACCCCACCCCTGATAGTTCCTTACCCTTTGCGTAATTCTACATTTTTGCTAGTTTTACAGAAGATCAGTAATGCAGACCAAAAATAGATATCCTTTATTTTTGTTTATATAACCAAAAAAAAAAAAAAAAAAAAAGCAACCAGTGGTCAGCATAAAATGGTTCTCATGCATAGTATTGCTCCATTCACGATTTTGGCAAAAATGAGCTATACAGCTATTTGTGCATTATCCTGTAGAAGTTTCTTAAATATTGTAAAAACTTTTTATAAAACTTTTATTTATATCCCGCTTTTCTTGTTCATAGACAGACAACTTGTTTAGCTATAAGAATCCTAGCAGAAACTTAATCTTAGCATGAACACTGCAGCTAAATTGTTTTTGCCTGCATAAAGGTCACATAAAGTACATAACATTTTCTCAAACAGGATGAATGTCAGACTACAGCTAATGTATTTGTTCTTTTATGTGACAGTAAAAATACATTTGATGTGTATCTAATATGATGGCAATGTATATATAATACTTGAGCAGTTTCATGTGGCTAGGCATTATTATCTGATTTTTGTTAAAAAAAATATGCTCTTCCACAAGCTCCCAAGTGTCTAGAGGTCATGTGTGTATTCCAAAATAAGGGCAAAGTATTTTAGACCTCCTGCCAGCATCCCCACTGATTAAAAAAGAAAAGGGAAAAAAAACCACAGCATTTAACTTCTTTCACCATTTTGTCCCCATATGGAGTAGATTTGTAATTTATGGCTTGTGCACTGACATACACTTTAGATTTCTTCTGTTTCCATGATCCACCTCGTATTTTCTTAGGACGAGATAAATTCTGTATTTAAAACTTTTGGTAAAACATTCTTCAATTTGGATATGTCCTGGTTTATACTTTCATTATAGCATTTTTATAACAATGCAGTGCATTGACCATTGACCATACTTTTTTTTTCATAATTGAACCAAAACTTTGTTTCTAGAAAGGTATACGGCATGACTAGTCTTTGCAGGAAGTTTAAAGGTTTCACATTCAAAGGCAGTCCTATACTGAATCCTATGATAGTAATGGCATCAGAGACCTGTTTATGCTGCACATAACGTAAAACTGAATTCATTTAACTGGTGTCTAGGTCAACCCATGTCTGAGCTAGGCATCATGTGGGAGTTCTTGAACAGATCTCCAGGGAACGTTTTCTTAACTTCAGAACAGTTTCAGTAGTCTGATACTTTGAAGAAGTGTAACGAGGAGTTATGATATCACCCCTTCTTCATCACCATTTATCCTAATCTACTGTTTTCCCCATAGGAGGAAGATGCAAACAGTGTAGTCACCTATATTTCCTAATGTAATAGGCAATAATTCTCAAGAGTGATTTTAAATGGAAAAACAATATAGGAGAAAAGGTAGTCCTGGTTCTTCACCATCCCCTTCTTTTGGTAGGCTTCATTTTTTTTTTTTAGGTCAAGAGATGCGATCACAAATCTTTTGTGTAACATTTTAGTTTTGCCTAGTTAGTCTTTTGACAGGTAAAGAGAGAGCTTCAGTTTTTTCTATCAAAATTTGCATATCAATGGGGGGGTGTGACACTGAAACCACTGGTGGAGTGGACCAGAACCAAAAGTAGACAAACCCACCGCTTCTCTTTCTCTTCCTTTTCTTAAACTATCTTTCACCCTCTTTTCTTTCCCATAATCTTTATATTCCTCTTCCTCTCCTTCTTCCCATTGCTATGCTGGAGAAAGGGTAGATCCCTCTTGCAGAAGCCTGAATTCATTGCTTGCAGATGGCTTTTGAAATTATTGAGGACTGCTTGTGGTTTTAGGAGCACAGATTGCTCACCTCTACTTTGATATCTTTTTCTTGGTCCTTGGCAGGAATTCCAGAGAATTTTATTTACCGAAAGTAGTCCTCAGGCAGTGGCTTGCTGCAGATCATTGCCATTGGACCCCATTGTGACTCTCAGATTCAATTCCTGAAGGTGGTATAGTTGCTGGGGAGGAATCCCACAACTTGCATTGTTTGTGGTGATTGAAAAGAAGTGTTACTGCTGCTGTTCAAAATATTATAGATTTTAAAATTCTCGTTTTAAAAAAATGGACCATCAAACCTTTTGTTATCTTCTTCAGTCACAATGTGTCTATCAAATGTTAGCACTTTGATGCTGAGTTCTTTAAGAGTTCAGGAATTCAGCTCCTTGGCCATGCTACCAAATATCTACCACTGCAGTTACTGGTCTGAAGGTTGTGGCCTCTTTGAGTGAAAGTACTTACAGGAATGGCCTGGGTGAAAGTGCATAATGGACTTCCTTCCTTATATGTTGGAAACACATAACTGTAACTGTAATTAACAGTTGTCCTTCTGAATCATGCAGTCTGCAAGAATATTTACCTTTTATATTTGTTTCTTAGTGGATGTTAACATTTTCATAGTTCAGTTTATGTGTTGGCACTACTTAAAACAGTGGTTCTCAACCTTTCTAATGTCGTGACCCCACAATACAGTTCCT
>CM034701.1:377349643-377392339 GCA_020142125.1 Phrynosoma platyrhinos | reverse complement strand
AGCCTTTTCTGTCAGTGAGCTCTGGTACCACAAAGCAAACTGCAGATCCTAGAAGTGCATAGGATGGAGCCATGGCAGTTAAAGTGGTGTCAAACTGCATTATTTCTGCAGTGCAGATTCAGGCTGCATCCATACTGTAGAACTGGCTCCCTTCCCCTTCTCCCTTGGTCCTCTGCTTGACTCTCTTCTCCTTCTCCCTTGGTCCTCCACTTGGCTCCTTTCCTCTTCTCCCTTCGTCTTCTGCTTGGCTCCCTTCTCCTCCTCCCTTCATCGTAGTCGTCCTCCTCCTATACCTGGCGTATAAGATGACCCCCAACTTTTGAGACCCCTTTCCAGGCTTAAAAGTTGTCTTATACGCTGGAAAATACGGTAATACTGCTGCCTCTTTGAAAATAACTAGGATCAATTTATTTTAAAAACCCCAAAACCATTTTTGCCTAAAGAGCCACACTCCTTTCTGACTCCTTTCTGAAAACAATCTGAAGAGCTTGTACTTAAATTTAAAGTCCTCTGTGGTTCGGGATGTGGATATCTCAAGGTTTATTTTCTCTCAAGTTAATCCCTCAGATCTCCACATGCCCCCATTCACCTTCTAATGTGGAATAGGTAGTGACTATATAGAGAATTGTGTGAGATAATTTTTCTCTATGGAAATGTTCACAGTGCTGAAATTTAAGTCTTTTTGGGCAGCAGAAATCTTATTTTTAAGCAAAAATATATTAAGCTTTTTATATTCACAGTTTTTATATATTTTTGTGCTCTGTACTGGATATATTTATTGAAGGATGGTGTACAGTTTAATTTAAAAAATGACTCAAGAGGCAAATATTTTAAGGCATAACCAAATACAGTTTTAAAAACAAACTTGCTTTATTCATCTCTTTGAACTTTACAAGGATCATTATGAAGTGGAAAGTGCATCATTGCTTTATACTAAATGAACTGGACTTCTGTAAGCAAAGTTATATATCATACAATGAATCATTTTCTGACAGAATTTGACAAAAGAAATAATAGACTATCTCCTCACTATTTCCTTTAAGAGTGGCACCTAAAAACTTCAGAACAGGTCATTTAAAGTTGAAGTGCTACTCATGAATATTCTGTTTCTTTTTTTGCTGTGTCCACACGTTCTTGACATTTTACTCAAATAGACTATCTCCTAACTGTTGCCTTGAAGAGTGGCACATGGAAACTGTAGAACAGGTCATTTAAAGTTGAAGTGTTATTCATATGGATATTCGGTTTTATGTCCACATGTTCTTGACATTTTACTCAGCTCAGGCCTAGTATAAGAAGGTTAATGGGAGAGTATTGCCATGTGGCTGCCACCATGATCATCTCCACTATAACATGTGGAAAATACCCAGTCTCCACATGCTAAGCAGGCCAAACCTTGTCTGACAACCAGGGATCTCCAGGAAGCTTTAAGAAAGAAAATTGCCCATAATCCAGGAGAACCACTGCCAATCAGATATGACAATACTGATCTACATGAAACAATGTTCTAATTCATTATAAGGCAGCTTTGTGTGTTCCCTGCTATGTGAAGTAATAAATGCAGTGTTTTTAACTCAGTTGTTCTCAAACTGGGGCGGGACCCGGGGGGGGGGGCAAGAGTTGCTCAAGGGAGCACGAGAGTTAGAGACCCTGATCCCTCCTCCTCTTCCCAAACTTTTTCTATGTGTAAAATGTACACATCTGTTGAGTTAAATATTGCATTTATGTAAATACATTTGTTCTAAAAATAATAATAATAATTTTATTTATATCCCGCCTTTAGCCGGAGCTGTCAAAGCGGCTTACATCTAAAATCCGTTACAAAACCCCAACAATTCAACAAACATATTAACCCCTCTTAAAATATATATTAAATACAAATTGGCATTAGAATCTAAATTAAAACAATAAGTAAAACTATAAACATAAATCAAATTTTAGCGCTGTAGAGAACAATAGGCACTCTGGGCAGGCAGAAATCAAGAAAATAACATTGTCTGACGAAGGAGACCAGGTCAAAGGTGATGTTATTCTGGATAAGCCTGCCGGAAGAGATCCATCTTGATGGCTTTTTTAAAGCCATCTAGATTAGTTATTTGGAGGATCTCTTCTGGCAAGGCATTCCAGAGTCTGGGAGCTGTGGCGGAGAATGTCCTCTGGGAGGTTGCTGCCAGTCTAGTTTTTATTGGTTGGAGCAGCTTCCTCCCAGAGGACCTAAGGGCATGGGGTGGATTATATGGAAGTAGGCGATCCTCTAGGTAAGTTGGACCCATGCCATGCAAGGCTTTAAAGGTCATCACCAACACCTTATACCAGGGGTAGGCAACCTTTCCCCTTTAAGAGCCAAGGGACTTCAGCTCCCAGAATCCCAGGAGCTATTGGCCAACATTGGACTATTGGCCACTATGGCTGAGGCTTCTGGGAGCTGAAGTCCCTCGGCCCTTAAAGGGGAAAGGTTGCCTACCCCTGCCTTATACTGTGATCAGAAACCAATAGGTAGCCAGTGCAAAGATTTCAGAACAGGAGTAATATGATCACTCCTTGATATTCCGGTGATCAATCTGGCTGCCATATTTTGAACTAAATGTAGTTTCCGAGTTAGGTATAAGGGTAGCCCCATGTAGAGTGCATTACAGAAGTCGAGTTGTGAGGTTACCAGTGCATGTACTACAGTTTCTAGGTCCCTTACTTCCAGGAAAGGGCGCAGCTGGCGTATCAGCCGAAGCTGATAACAGGCGCTCCTGACTGTCGCATTCACTTGATCTGTCATGTGAAGCGACGAGTCTAGGAGCACCCCCAGACTGCGGACACAGTCCTTAACAAAGAGCGTGACCCCATCCAGGGTTGGAGGTCGCAACCCAATACCTGGTTTGAGGGCCCCTACTGTAAGTACCTCCATTTTGTCTGGATTCAGCTTGAGTCGTTTTTCCTCATCTAGTCCATTATCGCTTTGGAACATTGTTTCAGGGAGAACTGCCATCTGCTGTCATGGCAGCTGACCGAGACACGGAGCAGTATATTTGGGTGTCATCAGCATATTGATAACACCCTGCTCCATGTCTCCTGATGATCTCTCCCAGCGGCTTCATATTCTAATTTGGATGTTATTTCTTTATAAAATATTAAAATTTAAATATACATGAATGTGCAAATAAAAATATGCACACTAAACAAACAAACAAACAAACACTTGTTTATCTACTATGTTGCGGGGGCGCAACATCTGCATATACAGTGGTCCCTCCACATCCACTGGGGTGAAGGGCCCCCGTGAATGTGGGAAAACCTCAAATAAAAACAAATAAACCACTATTCTTTTTATCTAAGAGAACAGCCCTCTAGGAATCTCCAGGTCCTCCAGTGCAACTCTATGGTGAACATCTGTCAGAAATTGATCATGGAATCATGCTGGAGGACCTACAAATGCCTAGAGAAGTGTTTTCTCTATAAACTTCTAGATTCTCTAGCTCAATTGTATAGCAAAAATGCGCTCGAGGAACTAGAGATTCCTAGAGAGATGCATTAATCAAACCAGCAAACAAACCCACAAAAGTCAAAGCGGCAAATGTGGAGGCCCAGCTGTAGATGCAAAGGGTAAAAAGTTAGGAAATCACTGCTTTAGCTCATCATTCCATATACTCCAACTTATGTTCGTGTGTGTACATCTACATTCATGTATATAAACATGTATGTAAACATTCGGTGTGCAAATGTGAGTATATTTGCATTCATATATGTTAACAAAGATGTACATGCTTAAGGAAATCGGAATCCATGGCAATTGGAGTGTCGATTATAGGAGAAAATGTCCAGAAGAACAAAGGGCCCATTTCATTGGTTTTTGCTTACAAAAATCAAGTGTATAAATAAGATACTGTTTTCTTTTTTCTTTTGGTAATATTCCTTCTAAAGCTGCCCAGAATATATACTGTTTCTTTGTATGGAATTGATACTGAACCTTAGTGGGTTCTTACATCTATGCTGCTGAGATCAGAGTGAAGCTGTAGGACTGCAGCATTGTGCTCCCCCTGCTGGTTTCTCAAGAACATTACACATGGGTTGGCTTTTCACCGGTCAGATATTTTTTGACAAAACATACCCTGCAATGAATAGAATGCTAGTAACTCTGAAATAGCATATTGTGTTGTGGGTAATTTCATCCATAACTCTAGCATTTATTTGTTTCAGATATTTATAAGATTAAGGTAAAAAACCATAAACCCTTTCCCTATTATTTCTCCATATGCCTTCATAGTTACTGTACAATCATGACATCCCATGGTCAGTACATCCTATATAAAATATAAAACCATAGCCAGCCTTCGAGGAAGTAAATAAACATTTTTCTAGGACTCACAAGTGATTCTATTTCTGTTAGTTTTAATTGGAAAAAGGAATATTTCCTCTGCTAAACTTGAGCGCTATACCTGTTACCTGTGAATGTTGAACTAAGAGGAACAAGTTTAGTTTTTTTATCAACTGAGGTTTATTGTATCTGAGATTAATTATTTTAATATGCTTAAGGATCCTGAGTGTTGTCTTGAATCATAAAAAGCTTTTTATTGTAAAGGTCCGCTAATAAATGCTGTGTTTTAAAAGAGGCTAGAAATACAACATGTGTTTCCAGTTTGTAATAACTTACATTTAATTTAAAATCTATCTTGCATGCAGCTCCTGGGAAAGTGGCAGATAAAGTCATTATAGAAAATACAAGAGATTCCACCTTCGTCTTCATGGAGGGGTCTGAGGATGCTTATGTTGGTTATATGACAATCAGGGTAAGAGCGCAAGGACCAAGCATGTATATCGACAATAATGTTAAATTAAAATAAATGAATGGCTTGTAAAGACTTTTATTGTGTGTACTTTCAGTTCAATCCTGATGACAAATCTGCGCAACATCACAATGCCCACCATTGCTTAGAGATTACAGTCAACTGTAGTCCAATAATAGACCACTGTATTATTCGAAGTACTTGTACAGGTTAGTACTTTCTCTGCTACAAATCATGAAGCAGCACATGTGAAATAGGCTGAGATTATTTTCTAATACATAAAGTCTGCCTGAGATTATTTTTCTTTTTAACAAGTGCTCTGTTAGAATGTCGTGACCTTTTTAGGATTTATATCAACTCCTACTCTGGTATTAGGAAGGTGATGAAAGTTGAGATCTTTTATGATGTGAAACTGCCAAGAAATGAAAATCTTTGACTTTCTTGAGTAGAACATTGTGCTCCCACCTTTTGCTCCAACCCCATTAACCTTTTAACTGTTTACTTATGATTGTAGACTGCTCTCCAGTAACTTTTTTCCATACAGTTTTTCCTCAAGATGTTCTTAGGCAAAGTGCTTTCTTTTTGTGCCATGCATGCAATACATTACCTCACTCACAATTTGCCCATGTATTGAATAGGCAACTAAAATCAGTGAATTACTTGGTTTTGTAGTATGTTCTGAAAGGCTTTATATTAGAGCATTAGCTATAGCTAGTCAAATTACTTCAATTTTCTATTTTTAGCTGGTGACATAAGTAGTAGGTGTCTCCTAAAAGCAAATATATATTTATCTAAATTTCTCATGTGTCAAAACTTCTTTTTCAGTTGGTTCTGCAGTTTGTGTTAGTGGCCAGGGAGCCTGTCCCACTATCAAGCACTGTAACATCAGCGATTGTGAAAATGTTGGACTCTATATTACAGATCATGCACAGGTAACATTTCCCATTTTTTCATTTCTTTATGTTCATTTTTTTCATTGCAAAAATAATGACTTCTGACCCACCTTAAAACCACAATCTTTTCTGATCTTTTAGGGGATATACGAGGACAATGAAATTTCTAATAATGCATTAGCTGGGATTTGGGTTAAAAACCACGGAAACCCTATAATCAGACGGAATCACATTCATCACGGGCGTGATGTTGGTGTTTTTACATTTGACCATGGCATGGTAATGTACATTTTTGATTTTGAGAAGTGATACTCTGTGTGTCACTTGGGTCACTGATGCCACTTGTGTTTTATATATATACTTGTGAATTTTTGATTTTGAGAAGTGATACTCTGTGTGTCATTTGGGTCACTGATGCCACTTGTGTTTTATATATATACTTGTGAAAAAGGTGAATATTAACACTGGCTTGGTTCATTCTTCCAGCTCCAGTGTGAAGGTTTATCTTGTATTTAAAGAGTTTGAGTATTTAGAATGTATGTAGAAGACTATGAAGGACAAGATCCAATGCAGATATAACATTGTTGATATCTCAGATTAGGTCATTGGATATATGCATTGGATTATTGTACCTGCATTGAGGTGGGATGTTGTTCTGCACTTCCCAGTATTCCCCATCTTTGGCAGTGCTGGTTAGGCCATGTCGGAATTTGTGGCAATTGTAGTCAGGCAATGTTTGTAGGGCTGCATAGTTCCAACCTCTGACCATCCTTTCTTGTCTGATTTAATATCTATTACAGTTCAGTATAATGTCTTCACCATCGTTCTTTGGTTAGCTTTTTAAACCAATTTTAAACCAGTTTTGATGCTGGCATTTCATTAGTTTTCTTTTTATCTTCTGTCGAGCACAAACAGCGCAGAAAAATATGTTGTGGGCTCCTAATGGAACCCAAAATCCAGGCCAAGATCCTCAGCCCTGCAGGCTGGCTGGCTGGCAGTAATACTTGATCAAACTGCTTGTTCAGCATTGAAACACACACCAGTCTTTTGACCATAACATTTCCAGAATATGTTGTGCTCTTTCACATACACATACAAATAAATCCTCTTCTTCCAGATTTCTTGAAGTCCAGTTGAGCACCTTTGCTTCAGCAACTGTGGTACAATTTAAATCCCAAACAGTATTCAGCTGCAGGCTAGATTGTCTGTGATTTCATTGATAGGCGCAGTATAAGTTTTGGCATAGAAGCCAAAGCCAGCAAAAATATTGGAACCTTTTCATCTCATATGAAAACTTCAGTTCTCTGGTTGCTGATAACTCAGTCAGATTTCATGGCTGATTCAAGTGTTTGCCACCTGTGGTGTCACTGCAGCTAATTGGGAAAATTAGCCTCCCTTAAAACAGTCATATATTCCAGCTTCTTATCTAATAGATACTAACGAAGCATGCACACTACTCCCAGCGTCGTGCGCATGCGTGCGTGAGCATGGGGTGCCTTTTTATGTTCCAAATTGGCGCTCTTTCGCATGCATGCGCACTTCTCCCGGCATCGTGCACATGTGTGCGCGGGTGTGGGGCGCCATTTTGTGTTCCAAAATGGCACCCGCACTCATGCATGCACGCACACGTCGCCGGGAGTAGTGTGCATGTGTGGAACACAAAATGGCGCGTCGCATGCGTGCGGCGGCGGCGGCAGCGGCGATAGGACTGGCCACAGGCCGGTTGAAAGGCCTCGAGGCGCCGGGTTCGGCCCCCGTGCTGTAGTTTGCTGACCCTTGCTTTATAAGGTGATGGGGGAAGGTTGTTACATGCTAAAAAATTGTTGCAAATTTTGAGTCCTGGCACCTTTCTGATAGGTTTTGCTGTTACTTATCTTGACATCATACATTAAGGCAGGGGTCGGCAAGTTCCCTTTACCTGGGGCCGGTCCGGGGATCCCCGTGTCTTCCGCGGGCCGATGGCGGTGGGGGTAATGGCGGCGCGCATGCGCAGCCCCCACAGACCCCTGCCACGTGTGGTGCAGCTGCCATTTTGTTTTCCAAAATGGTGGCCACAGCTCATTCGCGCATGTGCAGGAGTTGCGGCCGCCATTTTGGAAAACAAAATGATGGCGGTGAGGGTCGGCAGGGGCCAGTCCAAAGGCCTCGGGGGGCCGGCCCCGGCCCACGGGCCGTGGTTTGCCAACTCCTGCATTAAGGAGTCTGAAGAAAACAATTCTGGGAAATGGTGGATGTGTGGGAATTTGGAATGAAGAGGGACAACTTAAAGTTTTTGTACTCATAGTCTCTTTGTATTGTTTGTACTCTTTGCAGACCTTAAATAAGATTACAAATGGAATGGACATGGATGATCGCCACTTAGTCAGATGATTTGAATATTTTAAGCTATTTTCAGTTGTTTAAATATCACTCAAGATCACTAAATGCACAGCCGTTTGTGTGTAAGAATATATTAAAGAATACCATTCAGAGCAACCTTTTCTGTCTTCTGGGTGTTAGAAGTATTGGTGCAAAGTTTTTGCAGCTTTTTGTTCTTCCTAGCCCTGAGGGCAACATTTCAAGGTTTTGCACCACTTTCTAGCCACTTCTTGCTATTTTGGTGTGAAAAATTGCCAAACAGCATTCTGGGTCTGGGCCCTGCAGAGGCTGCACTTTCCCTACCCATGCTTTATACTGAATTAGATGAATATACAAGGGAGAGAAAAAAGGTGGGGTAAAGCCTTTGAGGTCCACCAACATCAGCTTGGTATTGATAGCAATGTAAATATGTTTCTCTTTGATGTTATACAAGATTTCGAACTGGAAACGGAAAACCTTCCATTAGATAGCTTACTACTGCTCCCTGATAGATTTGTTTATTTATTTATTATTGGATATATATATATATATACACACACCCCTCCTGTCTCCCAAAATGAGATTCAAGCTGGCTATGAGCATAAGGCAACTACTGTTCCTTGGTCTCTGCTTTACACACAAACCGTGTTTTCTGTGTGTTTTAAAAATGAGGAACAGGAAGATTCTTGTTGCCGTTTCCAGAGTATTGTTCTCCTTCTTAGTGCTCTAGTAGTTACAGAGCTCAGTGGTTACAGGATGGCACTTTCCCAGTGTTTGCTTTAGTGCTTGGTGAAACTGTTTTACCGTTGCCTGGATTGAACAGTTTGTCAGTTAAAAATGGCTTGCCATGTTGACTCTTGCGCTTCATGTACTGGGCATTGTTGTCGAGTGGCTGCTTTGTGTTTCTTTGTGTCTGCCATAAATCATACTTAGTATATTCCATGAAAGCCAGAAAAGCATTCATTTCCTACACTGATGTATGTAGTTATAAAGGCTTGGGCAGTGTTGACAGCATTTTTGCAGTTTGGTACACCTATAATGAATATTTACTTCACTTTGGAGGGGGGAGGTAAGGCAGCATAGCAAGAAAGGTCATCTGCAGTTATGTGCTTTGAACTGATACACTAATGCTACTGCTCTTCTAAAATAAAATCATTATTGGCCAAGAACAGGGATTTCAGATCTTTAATTTCTGTTAAGCATCCTTTGATAAGAATTGAGAAATTATGATAGGCTTGAGAGGAGAAAAACATTCAGTGTGAATACAGTTGGCCCTCTCTTTTCACGGGGGATCTGTTTTGGACCACCACCACCCCCCCCCAGCGAAAATGGAAATTTGCCAATATTCAAGCCCCATAGATTTGAATGGGGCATACCCCATTGATTTTAATGGAGGTCGCCCCTCCGTGAATATGCAAAACTTCAAGTCTGTGAGAACAGAGGGGTGACTGTACAACTTCTGCATCCAGTCTCTGTGGTTAACAGGACTGATAGCCCAACAGGACCTTCTGGCTTGCACACTATAGTTTTCTTTACCAGAACTAGAATTCTGCTCTAATTCTTGAAGTGCCTAACACAGGGGTAGGCAACCTTTCCCCTTTAAGGGCCAAGGAACGTCAGCTCCCAGAAGCCTCAGCCATGTTGGCCAATAGACCCATGTTGGCCAATAGCTCCTGGGATTCTGGGAGCTGAAGTCCCTCGGCCCTTAAAGGGTAAAGGTTGCCTACCCCTGGCCTGACAAATGCCATGCTAAAGTAAGAAATCATAAGAGTCTTGTCTTCTTAAGTACTGTATATATTTAAAGTACCATGTATACTGATTGTTGTTGTGTGCCTTTAAGTTGTTGCCAACGTATGGCAATCCTATCATGGGGTTTTCTTAGCAAGATTTGTTCAGAGGGGGTTTGCCTTTGCCTTCCTCTAAATTTGCCTTTGCCTCTGAGGCTGAGAGAAGCCCCGTGCATTTCACTGGCCAAGCAGGGATTCAAACCGTGGTCTCCAGAGTTGTAGTCCAATGCTCAGACTACTACACCATGTTGATAGTCATGTATACTTGATAGTGTTACATAAATAACATAAATGATTTTTATATGTGTCTGTCCACTGATATCTTTATTATGTCAAAAATGATGGAAAAGAAAGTAGTTCACAATTAATTTCTGTTTTTTCCCCCTTTATTAACCAACCTCCCCTCTCTTCTTCCTTCCATCAGGGCTATTTTGAAAGCTGCAACATACACAGAAATAGAATAGCAGGTTTTGAAGTAAAAGCTTATGCCAATCCCACTGTAGTTCGTTGTGAAATTCACCATGGTCAAACTGGAGGAATTTATGTTCACGAAAAAGGAAGAGGACAATTTATAGAAAATAAGATCTATGCAAACAATTTTGCAGGTGTATGGATTACTTCAAATAGTGACCCAACAATAAGGTACCCATTTTTATTTTGACTTGGAGACACTAAGCAGCAGCTTCATTTATATACCGCTTCATATCGTGCTATGGGATGTCTAAGCGGTTTACAACTGTGAGCTGATTGCCCCCCAACAATCTGGGTACTGGCTAGATCATTGTGTGTGCTGACCAAATGTAAAATGTTTGTTGTAGCTGATTTTCATTATTTGCAACTTAGGTTCATATAAAGCTATTGGAGGAATGGAGGGAGACTATGAAAACCAGCACTCAGTAACCATGAAATAATTCACATTTGCTGTTGACTACAAGGCATACACAAACACACAACTGTTCAAATATTTTATTCTGTTTTAGAATACCAGACTTTACTCCTGTATTCAGAGTAGATTTCTGTGGCTTCTGAATTATAGTTTCATCTTTTATGTGTTTAATATTTATTTTATTACTAAAATATTTAGGTTATATGTTACAGCCTGTGTCTGCTTAGATTGTATGACATATGTAGCTTTATTTTCTCTGGCTTTTGTTCCTTAGGGGTAATGCAATTTTTAATGGGAATCAAGGTGGAGTCTACATCTTTGGTGATGGCAGAGGCCTTATTGAAGGAAACGACATCTATGGTAAATAATTGAATATTTGCTCCATTGTACATGATATTCTTTGTGTCCATGTGCCACACTGTTTCATTATTTACATCTTTCAACAGGGAATGCATTAGCAGGGATACAAATTCGAACAAACAGCTGTCCCATTGTTCGGCACAATAAGATCCATGATGGCCAACATGGTGGCATTTATGTGGTGAGCATCTCAATGTAGTTTTGCAATGAACTTTGGTAGGATTTATTCCCTTCTTACTTTTGGAATGTGAAGATTTAAAATTTTTATTCATTATTTTCAGAGTTTAAATAAATTTATATTCCCCTTTTCTTCCTTTAAAATGAGTAGAATCACTGTTATCAGCAATCAGAGTCTTATGCGTCAGATAAATTCAGCCTAGCCTGTATAAGATCCAGATACTAGCTGTAAGTCTAAATGTGGATTTTGAACATAGGTAGGCAGGTTGGGAAAGAAGTCTCTATTTCCCTTTTGTGTATTTGAATATCAGTAGGCAAGGCTTTTATGTACCTGGATGTTAGGGGCAGAATCCTGTCAAATACACATCATCAATCTTTAGTACCTATATTTTTAAATCCTGAAAATGGTATAGAGTTAATTTGAGCATGGGGAACCTTTTTCAGCTAGTGGGCCAAATTCCAGTTTGGGAAAGGTCTTGCTGTCTGTGCTGACTGGCAGTGCCTGTCTCTCTGTGGTTTCAGGAGGGAGCTCTTCCAGGCCTCTCTAGAGAGACTGGCGGTTGAACTTTAGGGCCTTTTGCAAGGAAATAATGAGCTCTCCCACTGAGCTGGTAGTGCATGCTCTGGTAACCTCATGGCTGGAGTTCTGTAATGCACCATTGGGCTACTAAGTTCAGGAACTTCAGTTCAGATACCAAAAGTATCCATTGGATTAATTACAAAATGTAGAGTGACAGTTGTAAGACGGGGGGGGGGGGGGGGGGGGGGGGGGGGGGGGGGGGGGGAAGAGAAATGGAGCAGGCAGGCAAGAATAGCCAAATGTCTTCCATGGAGTGTCTGACCCTGGGACCCTGAACTGGAGCATTCTCTTTGAGGGAACATATCCCACTTATATTTACATGTTTTTGTTCTGTTTTTAGCATGAAAAAGGCCAAGGTGTAATTGAAGAAAATGAGGTTTACAGTAATACTTTGGCTGGAGTCTGGGTAACAACAGGAAGCACTCCAGTGCTGAGAAGAAACAGAATACACAGTGGTAAACAGGTGCGTTGCTAATCATAGTGTGGGTTACATTAATGATGCTTTGAAACTTGTTACCAAATATTTTTTTAATTCTTCAGGTTGGTGTTTATTTCTATGACAATGGACATGGAGTGCTGGAGGATAATGATATCTATAACCATATGTACTCAGGGGTTCAAATCAGGTAAAATATACTTTTCCTTAAAGTGTTTAAAACAATCAAATTTCCCCAGTGAGAGAATACTCCTCCCTAACAATTGCTTTGTTTATGCCCATTCAGTCCACCTGCCTTCCTTTCCTGACTCATGTGGAAACTATTACATGGTAGTAGATTTTATCCTGGATCTGAAACTGATTATAAAGAAGGGCCTATTCAGTCATTAGACAGAGTTACACCCTGTGTGATAGATTCTGGCCTAACTTTGATCAAGGCTGCAGTGGGTGGTCTGAGGCAAGTCAGTCTGCCCACAACTCCCTTTTCCACTGAGGGAACAGTAAAAAAAAAAATGTTTTGTAGGACATTTGTGTGCTACATGTATTGCATAAAATATTTCCTTGGGAGGGGAAAGTGCTATCTCCTTTTCCATGATTTTAATTGGTCACTTCAAAAGAAAATTAAATGCTTTCCTAGTCAGAAAGACTTGTTATCACTATCTGAATGGGCTTTGTTTCCTCTGTGAAATCAGCACATACAGGATCAGTACATCTTGATTGGTTTTGTAGTGTCATGGCATATTCACATTTACTAAGAAGAAAAAGGAAGGATTCCAAATTATTGGGAGGTGGGGGGGGGGGGGGGGGAGGAACAGTTCCAAAGCTGTAATAGAAGAGAGAATTGTCCCATCTGTGATCGGGAAGCCTTAAGATCACCATAAATTGGAAACTACTTGAAGGCACACAACAACAGCTGAAGTTAGTGCAGCTTTCTGCTTAACTTCCAGATACTTTATGTGCCAGAATAGGTCCCTGTGGGCTTGGATAACAGAATTGATGATACTGAATTCAGACGAACATGGGGTGTCACTGTTTTCAGCATTATTTGTACATGGTGAAAAGGAGGGTATAAGAAGAGGAGCACAAGTATTCCCAAGTTCACCATGCATGTACCCAGGTTCCCCCCCCCCCCGAATTGTACCCCAAATTTTGCAGTGCTACTAATGCGTTTCTATTTTAGGAATATTTTAGTTAACTATAAAAATAATAAATTCAAACTTTTTGATGTTTTCTTATGCACAGAACTGGAAGCAACCCCAAAATTAGGCGCAACAAAATTTGGGGAGGACAGAATGGTGGCATTCTTGTTTACAACTCTGGTAAGTTTCCATTTTCTTTAATTTTCAAAATTTAAAATACAAGGCTGTTCTATGGCTCCAAAAAGTGTTGATTTTTTCTTTCACCCTTCAAAGGGCTTGGCTTTATAGAAGATAATGAAATTTTCGATAATGCAATGGCTGGAGTATGGATTAAGACAGACAGTAATCCCACATTAAGAAGAAACAAAATCCATGATGGAAGAGATGGTGGCATCTGTATATTTAATGGTGGAAGAGGTAGTGTATTTTCACTTTTATCACATTATTAATAGCAAGGTAGATACCTTTAAAATAAAAACTGAAAACTTTGTAGTTCATGCTCAGCTGGCTTTTCCACTATTACTTCCTAAAAATACACAGAGGTCCCATTCCATTTTTGGATTGTACTAGCCCTATGAGTTGTTTAGTTGCTTACTGTAAATGAAACATATAGTAGTACTCTATTTAACCACATAGAATTGGTGACAACTCTGGTAAGTTTCCATTTTCTTTAATTGGTGTCAAAATTCTGCTGACTAGATTTGGCCTTTTGTGAAACTGGTTAAAGAAGGAATATGTCGAAAACTTGATGAAGTTTTTCCAATTGAAACGGTCATTGGAGTTCAATTTCCCCACCTTCTATAGAACGCCTGTGTGTTTACACTTAGATACCCTTGCATTTTAAATGAAAACACACCCAACTGTCATTGTGGATGATTATATACTTTTTTTCCTGTGCTCATAAACAAATCTGAGATTTGAGACCCTGTTCTTTGTTCTGTGTTAGGGCTCCTTGAAGAGAATGATATCTTTAGGAATGCACAAGCTGGAGTCCTTATCAGCACAAACAGTCATCCTGTGTTGCGTAAAAATCGAATATTTGATGGATTTGCTGCAGGTTTGTAGTTGATTTTTATTGGTTAGCCCAACCAACTTAAGAGTATTTAGGCCTTGTCAGTCAGGTTTTTAAAAAAAGGTTGATGTTTGTTTTGTTACAATTTTACTGCCCTTCTCAGTATAGTTTGTGCTAAATATTTTTTCCTCTTCTGATTTATTGTTGTTCATTTCCAAAATACCAACAACAAAATCTTTTAAGAGAAAACAAAAATGCATATCATCATGGCAGTTTGCATTCCGAAGATTAATAAATAAGCTCCTTGATATTGTAAATCTATCAGCCATGTATCCTCCTTCAACATGTTCACAGTATGCAAGTTTAGCTAAATGTTCTATGTTCCCTACCTGCTTGTACCAATTAAAGATAGAAGGAAAATGGAAAGATTTCTATTTGCAAGCAATAATGTATGCTCATAGGAAAAAGACTTACCAGAAATAGTTTAGTCAAATAGGCGAAGTGAGGTCAAGGTGGTGTGTAATTTTTCACAGAACAGTATAATATCTGCCCAGTGTTACTGGACCTGGCTTGAGTTTTCCACTTTCCACCAGTAACATTGGGTTATCAGCCCCAGTCACACTGCACAGCCCTTCATAGTGTGTGCTTTGGTGATTGTTCAGGTATGACCCCTGGCTCTTGGAAGTTGTGCAGATGACAGTAAAGCTTTCTTGTTCCAGCCATGTCAACATTTGAAACAGCATTCTACTGGATATATATTACCTGGGGTGGAAAATACCATGTTGCTCCCGGGGCGGTGGCTGGGATACCATACATAGTTTATTAATAAAATAAAAACACAATTGAAATATGTTAAGAGCAGCACTCACCAGTTAAAACAATACTTAGCTAACAAATCAGCTCAAAAGCCCCTCTAAAAAGTCTTCTTCAGATCACCATATATAGCCCTCCAGATGTTGTTGGAGTCCAGCTTCCAGCATTCCTCAGTATTCCCTGTTTGGGATAAGGGTGATGGGAACTGCAGGCCAACAACATGTGAAGGATTGCATGATTTCCACCCCAGGAGATCCAAATCCTGGAAGCAGCCATTTGAGAAACAGGCTGCAACACTTGAAAATTAGGAAGTAATTCACACAATGTATAATTAACATATGGAATTGTGTACTATAGGATATGATAGCCACTGGTATTTAAGAATAGGTGTTTCAGTTTAGCCATGGCACTTAAACTTCACATATAGCATATATTTAGTATATTCATGCACTGCCAAGAAATGTCAAAAGGCAGCTGGGTGGCACCTTTTTGAGGGGAAAAACCATGCTGGATTAAATGAATCCCTTGGCTTAATCCAGAAAATGAATTCTTAGCAGCACCCTGTTTGTATTTTACTATTTGGAGCTCTTGAGGGCTAAGGAGCCCTGGTGGCACAGTGGTTAAATGCCTGTACTGCAGCCACTCACTCACAAACCACAAGGTTGCGAGTTCAAAACCAGCCAGGGCTCAGGCTCAACTCAGGCTTGCATCTTTCCGAGGTTGCTCAAATGAGTACCCAGCTTGTTGGGGGCAATTAGTTTACAATTGTAAGCTACTTAGAGACCACATAGTGCAGTATATAAATGAAGCTGCTATTGCTATTTGGACCCACCTCCCTACCCCTTTCATGAAAAGGCAATGCTCTGATGTGCTGTCACTTAATAATAAACCTTATGAAATATTCTCATACTGGTGAGGAAGATAGCTTGTTTATGTCTGCAGTCAGCTTTTGTAAGACTGTGGGTTTACTGTGTGTTTGTTTGAGCAGCCAAGTGATTCGAGTTGTTAAATAGCTAAATTTATCTATTCATTTTGCTGGACTAATTTTCTTCTCTTTTTAAGGTATTGAAATAACAAATCATGCAACTGCAACTTTAGAAGGCAATCAGATTTTCAATAACCGGTTTGGAGGTTTATTTCTAGCCTCTGGTGTCAACGTGACAATGAAAGGTATGTTTAATTATGCTTACTTGAAACTTGGGCTGCATTTGCAGTGGAGAAATAATGCAGTTTGACACTGCTTTAACTCTCATGGCTTAGTGTTGTGGAATCCTGGGATTTGTAGTTTGTAGTAGAATTGGAGCTCACAATATATCTCAAAGCTACAAATCCCCAGCAGTTAAAAGTGGTGTCAAACTGCATTATTTCTCAAATGCAGATGCAGCCTTAGTGAATCTGTTGGTATTTATTACTTTTGCACAGCTGCACATGTGAAAGACACTGGGAACCCAAGTACACTATCTTTGGTGAAAAACTCTACCTAAACAGCACCCTCATATTTACTGACTTGCATTGGTATTTCTACTATTGCAACCATTGTTATTTCAGTCTAAACAAACATCCTCAATACAAAATTAAAATTCCTGTCACTGTTGGGCTACCAGGAATTGTGCACATGTATTTTTTTTTTACACACAAATATTTCTTTTACCCAAATACCAGTTGAAGCAGTATTGTTGCTTTTGAAGAAAGTATTAGCAAGAACTTCCACAGTAAATCTATGTATTATTTAAATACTTTTAATATATTATGTATTGTAGAAAGCTTAATGAAATGTGACTTTTGCCTTGACAAGGTAAGATTTTTTTAGTTGTATCCAACTTAACTCACCAGCTTAAAATAAACTCAAGATTTTAATTGCTTAATTGCATCTACTGCAGCAACAATGAAATCTTTGTATATTTGGGACTGTGTGGAACATAAAGGAAGGACTATAAAGGACTGAAGACTGGCTCCTCAGTCCTTTAAAGTACTTCCTTGATTCAGGACACTGAGAACCCCCCAAAGTGGTAACAAACAAGCAATGTGCTATATAGTTACTGTATTGGGGTACTGTCCCAGGGTCTGGAACCAGAAAAGGAAAATGGTGAGAAGGATCAAGCAGGCAAAGAACTAAGGGGAAAAACCTGTTTGCTCATAAAAGCAAATCCACCCCTCTATTACTATTGGCTCATCTGTAGTGATAATGCTATCATACCTTTCAGAACAGGGCAGAAATGACACCTGGGAAGAAACTAGTTTTTGTGCCTACTCGGAGGCAAGTGAAAGGAGGATGCCTACTAATTGTTCCTAATTGATGAAAACATTAGGAAGGATGCCATCCTATGCAGGTTTACTCAGATGTAGGCCACCTTGACTTAGAATTTACTACTAGGTATAGGCCATAGATGCTTGATAATTATGGAAGGAACCAGATATAAAAGTAAACTGATGAGAGTATGGGTTTTATTAAATGAAACAGTTTGGAAACCCCACTGTGAGCTACTTGACGATTTATAGTATTGGTGCATGTAAGACCTGTGTGCAAAAACACAGGTGGAAAAAATGCATTTCTGTAACATAACTGACCACTTGAAGCCTGTGACCTCATTTTTAGATTGATTAGAATGGTGTTCCCACTGAATCCTGATTGTAAGGCACTTTCTACAGAATTGAAGTAGCAGGATAGACGTTCCTCTGTCTGACATTGCAGACCATGCCAATTTCTCTCTCTAAAAATGCATTTTGATGAAATTGATGAGTAGATAAAAACTAGTCAATGAGGCAGATTCAAAGTTATACTTTGGGGGGTAAATTTTACTCACTGAAATGTTGCACGCATACTGATTTCTCAGTGCCCCTTGTATAACAGTGCATGATATTGAACCATCCAAGTAAAAAACTTGTTTGAATATTCAAATATACGAGTTTATTGTATTCTTAAATAACTTGCCTTACCTGATCCAACTTAAAATTAAATTTGGGTGGTGTCCGGACCCTATTGCAAGGGTTGTGCTGCTGAAATCGCTGCCCGGGACCATTCCGGGGTAATCCCCACTTCTGGAGCCGCTCCGGCGGCCATTTTCTCAAGCCGGAAAATTCCTGGCCTTGAAAAGAGCCACACTGAGCAGTTCTAGGAGTGGGGATGGCCCCAGGCTGCATTCAGGAAACAATTTCGGCGGCAAAACTCTTGCAATAGGGTCCTGACATCACCCAAATTTAATTTTAAGCCAGATCAGGTAAGGCGGGTTATTTAAGAAATGTGATAAGCTCCATAGTAAGGCTGCGATCCTAAACTGGGAATACACCCCACTTATTAATTCTATCTCATATACTTTCTGCCATTGGAAAACATCTCTTTCACATTCTAAATTTTGCAGATTTTTCTCTGTTTATTAAATGGAGACTCCATCTTTTCAATCAGGCTTAATTAAGTTTAGCTTCAGCAAGTTTGCTGCATTAGTCTCTTTATTATAACTTTAGTTTGGGGAGCCATGCTGCACAAAAGAGCATATTCTGATAATTTACTTCAACATTCCTCTCAACTGTAGGCCCAGATCTTTTAAAAGAGATGTCATATAACCTTAGAGAACATGCTGGAAAATGAAGGTTGTCAGAGTCAGGCTTTGGCTTTTCTATTATGCTGTGTTTCAGCATAGAAGAATAAACTGAAACTGTGAAATCTTCCATCTTTTTACAGATAACAAAATAATGAACAATCAAGATGCCATAGAAAAAGCTGTTAGTAGAGGCCAGTGTTTATATAAAATATCAAGTTATACCAGCTATCCCATGCATGATTTCTATAGGTAAGTATGGGATTTGTTGTTGTTTTTATATTATAACTTTTCAAACACTGAAGGAATGATTCAGTCTTAACAAGTTAACATTGTATTCTAGATGTCACACTTGTAATACCACAGACCGCAATGCTATATGCGTAAACTGTATTAAGAAGTGCCATCAAGGACATGATGTGGAATTTATTAGACATGATAGGTATGTTGGAACAATTGCATTTGGTGGAAAGCTTAAGTGTGATGATTTTGTAAGTATGTATTTCAAAGATTTCTCTCTTCCAGGTTTTTCTGTGACTGTGGTGCTGGAACGCTGTCCAATCCTTGTACACTAGCCGGAGAACCAACACATGATACAGATACACTATATGACTCTGCTCCTCCTATAGAATCTAATACACTGCAGCACAACTGAATTTCTTTGGGGGAAAAAAAGTCCTGCCATTCTATCATAACTGTTAATTTTGTTTTTTGAGGAAGTTATACTTGCCCATTTCTGCAGAGAGAGACTTTTAAAAATGGATGTGTAAAGTGGTGACACTATGGAGCTCAACCTACCAAAAAGAAAGTGGCAATATGTTGACTCAGGATAACAGAACTGGGCGTTTCAGCATTACTGTGTAAACAAAGACTAAGGGACAGATGTGAAGAAGATAAGCTGCATCTTTGTACAGATACCAACTTCCCAAAGGCTGGTGTTTCTACAAGTAGCATTGAAACTCAGTCCCATTTGCAGTAGTACTATTCTGTAGACGAGCAGCAGTCTTTGTTGCTGCCTTTATGGACATGGGTACCAATTGCTTTTTGTAATATGGTAAAAATGTGAGCTAGCACTTCTGCATTTATTTTGATTTTTTTAACATTTATTCAGATTGAGATGATTTTAATGCTTTAATCTCATGTAGTTTTTAATTTCAAGCAAATCTTATTGTACTTGAATGTGTCCTGTTTTGTTAGCACACCTAGACTTGCTGTAACTGTACTCATGTCCCAGTATGTACGTTCTTTCTATGAAAGAGAACACTAATCTTAAATTATATCCAGCAATTTTTCTGGTATCCTTTTGCAGTTAGAACTTCCCCTGCCCCTCCCTTCCCTCATGATCTTTACATCATCTTAAAAAAAACAACAAAACAATGTTTTAATGAGACTTCTTGGGAGATAATGCACTATAAAACAAAGTACACAGGCAGCAGTTTGCAAATGGAAGTTTTACTATGTTTTAAAGTACACTGAAAGTCTCCCCAAACAATCTTGTATTTTACTCTGTTCACAGTTTTATTGAACAGTTTCAACATTACTCTTATGAACTGCTGAAAATTGCAATTTCCTGCTCTAATGAAGATGAGAAAGTATATAGATGGCCCTATACAGTTTCATAGCTTTTTTCCATTTATGTGTATTGGTGACAGTGGGTAATCAACAGCCTGAAAGTGTATGCATGTACCATAACATCTAGACTTAATATATTGTGGAGTATTCAATAACCATTATGTAGAGGGTAGCTAAGAATTAAAAGGGTTTAATTTCCTAGGAAAGACAATGGAAAATGGTCATTTTTAAAAAATAAAGTTTATTAGATCATTGTGTTGTCAGCATACTGCCTTTCAAAACTGCTGTAGAAACTATACAGGGTTTCTCAAACCTGAAGCAGAATTTTCTTAAGATCATCTCTGGTTGCTGGTGCGCCATCAGCTATCCGGCAAAGGTTCCTGGGAAAAGAAACATGCACTTGTTCAAGAAACACATAAAGAACAATGGGTAAAGGTATCATTTATACCCACATCTTTTTAACATTAAAGCACAACAGCAGCTTGAAATGTGTTTATCCACCAACCATGCAGCCCTTCTATCTAGTGAAGAAAACTAGGATCCTTTCTAACGAGGAAAAGGTCGACAGTGGAATACATTAAAAAAGATCTTACCTAAACAGTTTCAGCAAGAGAGTACTTCTCTCAAATTCCTTTGCTTTTTTGTAACCTTTCTGAATAACTTCTTCTGGAATGTCAGCAAGCTTTGCAGCATTGAAACCATAGCTTTTAGGGCATGCTCCTTTAATAAATTTGTAGAGGAAAGTGATTGTTTCTTGACTGGGATCTTCACTCTCATTTTCCACCATACATGCCTAAAAAGACAAAGACACCTGTAAGTTCAGAGAGCCTCCTTCCTTGGTTCCTGCACAAGGACTATAAATCTTTACAGACTGGCTACAAAGTACGGTCATCCCTTCCAATTTGTGGGGGCTCCGTTTGGAAAAACTGCATATTGGAGCCCATTGTTTTTAATAGCTGTGTGGCCCTGCATGTGTGCCATTTTGTTCCTCCTGGCTTCCTGTCCTGGAAATTCAAAACCACGAATGGGAAGTCAAGCGAACAGAGGGACAACTGTAATAGAAACATGATGGGAAAAACAAAGAATTTAGATTGGATTTTGATTGCTATCAGCTTAACTGCAAATAGCAACTGGCATCCTGTACAGCCCAACTGTGGGCTTGCCACCCACAGGTTTGACCGTTCATGGATGGTAGACCCTGATGGCAGTGTGTGCACATGGTAGCATGTGTGGCACCATTAAAAACCACAGAACTTTAGGACCCATGGTTTCTGACATCCTAGGGGTGGGGGTGGGAGTCCCGAATGGAACCTATCACAGGATTTTCTTGGCAAGTTTCTTCAGAGGGGAAGAAACATTGCCTCCTCAGAGGCTGAGTGTGACTTGCCCAAGGTCGCCCAGTGGGTTTACATGGCCAAGCTGGGATTCAAACCCTCTTCTCCAAAGTTGTAATCCAATGCTCAAACTGCTATACCACACTGGCTCTCAAGTCAGACGTGGCTATAACTGTCGCCTCTCCAAACTCCACGACGTCACTCCAAGCTATGGATGACATTCTGCTGGTGATCAGAGTGCAGTAGAGTGACACTTCCAGCCCCCCATGCCAGTGAGCAATGTTATGACAATTAGGAGGACCTGACACAACTCTTCACAGGGCAGAAAGTGCCTGGGAATGTCATCCTGCTGCACTCTGATCACCAGCAGAACAGACCTCCATTGCCCAGTGCAGCTGCTAGCTATTACGACAGAATCGCAACGGGGACAATATTAGTTAAACATTCATGACTAAGTCAGCAATGTAAACTCTTGGCCAACATTTTTCTTAAAAGTAATAATAAATCTGGATATTCATTATGAGAACAATTCTGTACTGCTTTTATTCCATAATTCACCAATTAGTTTGCACATGCAACAAAACTAGCTTGTCTTTTGCTGCTCCAGAGAACAGGACCTGGAATAACATATGCAAACTACAGGAAAAGAGATTCCACCTCAATGTTAGGAGGAACTTCCTGACAGAGCTGTTCAACAGTAGAACATACTCCCTTGGAGAGTGATGGAGTCTCCTTCTTTGTAGGTCTTTAAACAGAGGCTGGATGGCCATCTTGTCTGGGATGCTTTGATTTTGAGTTCCTGCATGGCAGAATGGGGTTGGACTGGATGGTCCTTGGAGTCTCTTCCAACTCTATGATTCTATTTCATTATTTTAGGAAGCAACTGATTAAGTTGATGACTGCAAAAATGAGTCCCTTTGATGTCAATGGGAGAGATGATCATAAAGTATTTACAATATGACAGATGCAAGATCTGGTTTAAAAGAATATTAAATTAACTTTCCTTAGTTGAATCCACCCTCGAGAAAGGGGGGGGGGGTTTGTTTAGCAAAGTCAGCACTTAGAAGGCAAGGTGCTGGCCTTACAGAATACATGGAAGTTATAACCAGTGAGCATTCCACAGTGAAGAGCAAGAAAAAGACAGTATGTACCATGTGTCCCAACTGCACAGAAGGACTGTGAGAATAATCCTCTACTAAAGAATGGTAATGTGTTGAAAACATCGTGCGGCATCTAATATTCTCTGAAAGCTCTTTGACAACTGCACTTGCAATGGCAGTTCCATCAAATGTAGCTGTACCTCTGCCTGAAAATTGAGAGAGAACTGGGTAAATTCAAAGAGATCAAAACTATTGATGTAATGTCTTAATTTGACATTTAAGAAACTTCTGAATATCATCCCTAAAGTCACCTAACAGTGAAGTATGCAAATCTGTATTACTGAAGACTTAAAGAGGCAGTTTTAGGAAAGAAAAAAAAATCTCAACATGGCCTACAGCAGTGGTTCCCAAACTTTTATCTTCCAGATGTTTTGGACTTCAGCTCTCAGAATTCCTGACTAGAATTGACCCAAGTTGGCTGGGGTTTCTGGATGATAAAGTCTACACCTGGAGGGCCAGAGTTTGGGAACCACTGACCTATAGTATAGCTCAAGCAAATCCTTCAGTTTTACAGGCAGTATGAACAATTACAATGGAGGGATTTCAAACCAGTTCTAAACGTTCCATGTTCCTATTATGGCCAATAATTGTTGAATATTTAAAAACTCACTTTTATTAACAAAGACCAAAGTTACTGGAGTAAGCAAAATAAAAGGTTCTCATATGTGCAGGAAACCGTAATATCTATTCGTATGCCTCAGGATGATCCTAATAATCACACACAAACAACCTGGAATGTGAAAGGAAAAGATGCAGAGAACAGAAAGGCTGGGAATGCTGGAGTGCAACACCCAGCATTCCTCACCGATGGCTGTGCTGCCAGGACATCTGGAGACCAAAGGATTCCTTCCCCTGCTTTAGAATACAAGAAGCTTTGCAGGGGTCAAATTCAGGGTATCACTAGCTAATTATTAGCTTGGGATCTTTGAGTTGCTTCCTAATACATTTCAACATTACATTCTGCATTGTTAAGAGTAACTTTCTAGGTTGTAATGGGACACAACTAACTTGAATACCATAATTTGTACAGCTGGCCCTCCACATTTGTGGCTTTGATTAATATGCTCTCTCTAGGAATTGCTGGGTCCTGCAGCGTGACTCTATAGCCAACTTCTGCCAGAAGTCATGCTGGAGGACTTAGAAATTCCTAGGGGACGCTTCTCTAAGTATTTGTAGGTTCTTCAATATGATTCTGTGGTCACTTTCCAGTGGATGTTAACCATAGAGTTGCTCTGGAGGACCTAGAGATTCCTAGAGATGTTCTCTCAGGTAAAAAAAAAAAAGTTTTATTTGCAATTTTTCCACTTTCAAGGGGGTCCTGTGTCCCTAATCCCAACAAATGTGGAGGTCCCACTTTATTTCCTATTACTATGGTCTGTTAAACTATTTCATAATAGGAGTATTAGAGAAGAAAATGGAGGTGCAAGTCTTAAATAGGGAGGCAAAAGACTCAGAGAAGCTGATTACTTTTTTGGATTCTCCATTTAAAGAGATTTCCAAAGACTGAACCTTTAGTCCCCAGCACGCTTGCTCCGTTTGTAAATGGAACAGATATTAACATTTTTGTCTGAATCTTATTACCATCCAAGTAATACCCTTTTTGCATTTTGAATCAGTCCTGGATGTATCACTGCTAGACAGATATTGCAAGAGGAAGGAAGCACAATCAATACAAAAGAAGGCAAACCATTTAGGCCAGCAGTCGGTAAACTACAGCCCGTGGGCTGAACTCAGCCCGCCGGGGCCTTGTAACCGGCCCGTGGCCGGTCCTGGCCCCGCTGAGCATGCGCCGCCACCGCCGCGCGCAATGCGCTGTTTTGCTTTCCAAAATGGCGGCCGTGCTCGCGCACGCATGCACATGACTGCGAGTGCCATTTTGGAACGCAAAACGGCACCGCGTGTCGCAAGCGCATGGTGCCATTTTACAGTCCAAAATGGTGCCCGCCGACATGTGCATGCGTGCGTGGATGCCATTTTGCTTTCCAAAATGGCGCTTGCGCACGCATGCGCACGACGGCAGGAGTAGTGCGTATGCACACGCGCACACTCCCCCTCTGCGGCCCGCCAACGATTGGGGGACAGTGGAACCGGCCCCACCGCCAAAAAGTATGCCGACCCCTGATTTAGGCTATAAAATGAAAGGTGTGAGTAAATCCACCAATCCTGCCTCTATTTACATTACTTCCTTTTGATCAAATGCATGTTGGAGAAGCTGAAGTTTGCAACTGCACTAGGATGTTGTGATTTAGTTCTGACAGCGAGCTACTAATTTTTTTTCTTGTCTGCTAGAAAAAAAGGCATAGTGCAAATATTTAATTCCTTGATAAAATGTTACAGATGTGCATGCTCTGTGAGTCAACACATAATTCTGGGAGTGAGACAACATACTTGAGTTATTAACTCCACATATATTTTCCCAGTTCTTGTTTTATATTTATGCCATATTTAGTAGCCTGGGTCGTTCACAGTCTCTATGCCTCACACAATTGGGTTACTGCAGAGATTTCCCTCGGAAAGTTATTGAGTAAGAATTGCACCCAAACTTTTTTCCTACGGCTCTACAGACTGGTTTGATGAAGACATGCTAACTAACAGTACATTATTAGTACATCTCTATGATACTAAATTAAGCCACCTCTGCATTTAAGATGCTAACAGCAGAACATAGGATGGCCATGACATTCATACACTTGGCTCTGACAGAGCTGAATTACAACTAATTAGGGACCTGAACAGACTGCCAGAAATAATCCAGTTTGAGACCACTTTAACTGTCCTGGATCAATGCTAGGGAATCTGGGAATTATAGTTTTTCCTGAGACATTGAGCCTCCTCTGTCAGAGTGCCACAATAAACTACAGTTCCCATGATTCCCTAGCACTGAGTCGGGGCAGTTAAAGTGGTCTCAAGCTGGATTATTCCTGGCAGTCTGTTCAGGCCCTAAATTACATTATTGAGCTGTTTTGCCAAGTCCAATCACCATGCCAGCACAGTGTCAGCCCTCCACATTTGCAGCTTTGACCTTTGTGGCTTTGATTACTCACAGATTTGATTAATATGTTCTCTAGGAATCTTTAGGCCCTCTAGTGCAATTCTATAGTGGACGTCCATCAGAAGTTATTCTTAGAATATTTCTCTAGATATTTGTAGCTCCTCCTGTGTAATTCTGTGTTCAACTTCCAACAGATGGGGACCACAGAGTTGTGCTGGAGGACCTAGAGATTCTTTCATGAGATTCTGCACCCCTAATTCCAGCAAATGTGGAGGGCGCACTGTAGTTTTAAACTGGGTTCCCAACTGTTCTGCATGCTGCATAGGCCACACAGGTGCTGTCCCAGTATCATCAATGCACACGTACTGGCTGATTTAAATGATACTGGCACATATAATGCCTTACCATTAAGTATAATATGAGCACACAAGAATTGATGTCAGGAGGGAGGGAGTGAAAGCAGAGCTTGTCAATATTACAGCCTGATCATAAAATCCTTTCTGTATCATTAGCTTACATACCAAGTTCATCCATGAGAACAAAGGAATGTTCTGTTGCATGCTGTAGCAGACTGGAAGTCTCACTCAGCTCCACAAAGAATGTACTTTCCCCTAGTAAAGGAAACGCATGCTGTCAACATTGGGTCATAAGCACAATCCTTCCAAAGACACTTAAGGTTTTGCAGGAATATCAACCAATAAGACATTAAATTGAAATTGTGGGGGGTTGCAGACTGCCAGAAATAGTGTGAATTCAGTCCACTTTTAGGGTTAGGGTTAGTGCTAGGGAATCATGGGAACTGTTATTTTCCTGAGACATTGAGCCTTCTCTGTCAGAAAGCTCTGGTGCCACAATAAAATACAGTTCCCATGGTTCCCTAACTCTAACCCTAACCCTAAAAGTGGACTGAATTCACACTATTTCTGGCAGTCTGCAACCCCCCTGTGTTTATTTTTATACCAACCTCATGACATACTGGCCTAAATCCTGTTTCCGTTCCAACTAGAGTAGAGTCCAGTTGGATGTACCTACATGTTGACTCACCATACAACAGGTCTACTCTAGTTGGGACTACCAACAGGACAGTTCCAGCCATTGATACTCCTAAACAGAAGCTGGCTTGATGATTTCTAGTTCTATATTGTAGAGAAGTGGGGCACAGGGGTGAAACCACATACAGGAATTCAACTAATACATAACCCTCCAAACCAAGGTGTGTGTGTTAAATTGAGCAGCATGCACTTTTAACCCATCTGGGGCTGCATGCCAGTAGGGGACAGAACTGAAGACAGTGGCAGATGGCACCAAAACCAGAGATTTCTCTCTCTGCCATCTTCTTCCCTCTCTTCCTACCTAACTAGTAGGCTGCTGATGAAGGAGCTATAATTTCCTGGAGAATGTTTTCCAAAGTAGGTAAAGGTTGTCACATGAAATCGCACTTAGGGTTGTGCATTGTCCAACCAAATTAATTAATTTCAGAAAATGTTTTCAAAACGTTGTATTAGAATTAGCTGCTTTAATTCAGCTTGTTAAGCATGTATGCAATTACTGCAACTGCAATTTAAAAAGCTTACTCATTTTGTATTATTATTATTATTATTATTATTATTATTATTATTATTGTTGTTGTTGTTGTTGTTGTTGTTGTTGTTGTTGTTGTTGTTGTTGTTGTTGTTGTTGTTGTTGTTGTTGTTGTTTATTTCTAAAGCATGTCATGCATGCAAGGCAGGCCTAGAACCCCACACTACAAATTCACTGTGCAAATACTCAGTAAAAATGTAGCATTTGTCATAACTGTCATAGTAATTTTCATAATCATTTTGTGCTACAAGTACACCTTAAACTTTTGGCATTCAAAAGGCCATTTCAGGCTATGCAAAGGGGGTTGGATTACAGTTCCCACCATCACAAACTGACAGTGAACCTGGTAGATGCTGTAGTCCAACACATCTGAGGGGCCCTGGTTTGGGAAAGACTGTTTGGCACAGCAGCCTTAGTAATACAAAATGAATTCAATTCAGAGATCTGTTTTTAGGCAGTGCTCAGCCCTTTAAATTTAGTGTGTTCTTGTTATAGTTACAACAGTGGTATTTTACTTAGACCCTCAGCCACAAGTACTGCAAACTGCCAACTTGAAAATACTAGTACAGGGGCAGGCAACCTTTTTGAGCCGGGGGCCGGGTTGCTGTCCCTCAGACAATCGGGGGGCCAAAGCACCATAAATAAATAAATATTTAAAAATATATATAAAAAATAAAATAAAAAAATATATGCATAAACACACTCTCAGCCCCAGAAAAGTCATGGCAAAATCCCTGTGGAGATTTTGCCAAGAAAACCCAAAGAACAAGTAATAATAACAATAATCAATATCATCATGGCAGGCGGCGGCGGCGGCATGACTGGCCTGGGGCTGGTACAAAGGCCTCGGGGGGCCGCATCCGGCCCCCGGGCCTTGGGTTGCCTACCCCTGTACTAGTACCATGAAACAATGTATTTTAAACTGCTAGACAGCTGTAAGGAAAGGTTGCTTACCTGTTACTGTAGTTCTTCAAGTAGTCATCTGTGAATTCACACAAATGGGTTATTCTGCACATGCGCAGTAAAGCTCAGAAACCTCTGGTATCACTAGGCAAAAGTCCGTTTGCAACTTTTTGGTGGTAGCTCCGCTCCCTCCATATAAGCCTGGCGTCTTCCCGCTCTTTTTCCAGTTCCATAACTGTCCACTGCATAACAGCGATTGCAGGAACCTAATTGAGCAGGACACGACAGAGGGGACGATGGGCGGGATTTGTGTGAATTCGCAGATGGCCACTTGAAGAACTACAATAGCAGGTAAGCAACCTGCCCTTTTTCTTTGAGGTCTCTGTGAATCACACAAATGGGTTAAACTGACAAGCTCAGGTCAGTGGAGGAGGGAGTGTCATGACACAAGTTGTAAAGTTCAAACAAGTTGTATTTATAAACAACAATAAGCCACTGAACTCAAAGTGCCTTTGTCAGTGTCATCTCTTTTTGGATTTAGACACAACCATGAATGTATAAACATTCAATGCAAACTAGTAATGGAAAACTTTCTTAATGCAAACTAAGCAGTGCAATTAAACTGTCAGTGCAAACCTGAAAGCAACACTGCCTGCCCAAAGGCTGCATCCTGTCTGGCCCTGGCATCCAGCCTGTAGTGTTTAATGAAAGTCAGTGGCTGGGACTAGACAGCAGCCCTACAGATATCGTCCAAAGGAACCCCAGTCAGAAAAGAGGAGGATGCAGCTACTGCTTTAGTTGAATGGGCCCGAACCCAAGTCAGAAGAGCTTTACCTGAAAGTTCCAGCCACCCACTTAGAGAACCTTCTTGGCCTCTGAGTCTCAATCAAAGAGTCTCTCGGAGCGCCTCGAGCCTGAGGTTCTGTCCAGGTAAAAGGCCAGTGCCCCCCTCAAATCCAGGATATGGAGGAGGCACTCGGTATCAGTTGTTGGGTTTGGGGCCAAAGTCAGCAACACAATGTCTTGGCTCAAGTGGAAAGCTGACACCACCTTCGGAAGGAAGGTGATGTCGAGACGCAGGACCACCTTGTCCTTGTGAAATTGAAGGTAAGGCACGGAGTTCGCTTGAATGGTGAGCTGAAGTAATGACTACTAAGAAAGCTGTCTTCCAGGTCAGCAATCTCAAGTCCATGGTGGCCAAGGGCTTGAAGCTCCAAGCTGGAGTTGGTCTCAAGGATGGAGGGTGGAACTTCTTCACCAAGGGGCCCTTGAAGAAGGAAGGGCGGCCCTCAAACGTAGTGAGAACAGATGGCCACTAGGTAGCATCTCAGTGAGGAGAGGCATAGTCCTGATTCAGACAGACCCATAAGGAATTCCAGGATGATTGGTACTGAGACACGGGATGGAAGGATGTCCTTTGAGTTAAAGAAGTCCAAGAACCTGTTCCATTTGAGGGCATAGGATCGTCTTGTGGACGGCTTCTGGGCAGCCAGAATGACCATCTGTACAGAATCTGGAAGGTCTCCTAAGGAAGAATCCACCATGCCACTAATGGGAGGTTGTCCATCTCTGGTTAGCGGACTCAGCCTTTGTGGAGGGTTAGGAGATCTGGATGCAGCTTGAGCCGGAGAAATCAATCTCGAGATAGGTGGAGAAGCAGTGTGAACCATGGTTGTCTTGGCCACCAGGGGGTGATGAGGATGGTGTCGGAGTGATCGGTCCTTATCTTGGCAACCACTCAAGTGATGGGGGGGGAGGTGGAAATGCACACACCATCTCTCCAGACCACTTGAACAGGAAGGCATCTCCTTGGGAGTCAGGTGCTTGAGTTCAGGAACAATACTATGTACAGTGATTGTTGTGTTTGTTGGTGAATAAGTCAACAGATGGTGTACCCCAAGTCTGGAACAAATTGGAGACTGCCTCGTGGTGGAGATGCCACTCGTGGCATAGGCCCAAAGTCTGACTGAGTTCGTCTGCCAATCTGTTGTCTTCACCTGGAAGGTGAATGGCCTGTAGGGTGATCCCTCTCAGGATGCACCAGTCCCAGATCCACAAAGTGATCTCAAGGATGGTCTGAGACTTCGTGCCTCCCTGTTTGCTTATGCCAAACATCGCTGTGGTGTTGTCTCTTTGGAGCAACACTACCTTCTCTTGGAGGTTGGTCTTGAAGGCGTGGAGGGCTTTTTCCACTGCTAGCATCTCAAGAACATTTATGTGGAGGCTTTGCTCCAAGGTGGACCACTTATTTCTGACAGTCAGGTCGGAGGTGTGCGTACCCCAGCCGTCCATAGATGTGTCTGTAGTCAAGTAAGTTTGAGGCTGTGGAGGCAGGAAGGGCACCTTCAACTGACATTGTCAGGAGCAAGCCACCAGCAAAGGGTCTCTGATACTGACCTCGGGATGGACAGTCACCTGGACAGCCCCATCAGCACCATGGGGCTGAAGACCGACAGGAACCAAGACTGCCAAAGCCTGAGACAAAGCCTTGCCCATGATGCCATGTGTCCAAGGGCCCTTTGGATCGTGTGAGCTCTGATCTGTGTGACATGCAGGTGCGGATGGCCCTTGAAAGCATTTGAAACCTGTCTGCCAGTAGGTATGCGGTGCAAAGATCTGAGTCCAGAATGGTGCCTATGAATCCGATCCATCTTGAAAGTGTTAACACAGATTTGTCCCTATTGACCAGGAGCCCGAAGAAATTCAAGAGGGAGTGTAAAGTCTATGTCTCTGAGAAGTCCTGTCAAACATCACTGTGGTGTTGTCTGTTTGGAGCAACACTACCTTTTCTTGGAGGGCAGTCTCGAAGGCGCGGAGGGCTTTTTCCACTGATAGCATCTCAAGAGCATTTACGTGGAGGGTTTGCTCCAAGGTGGACTGGCCGGTGAAGAGCCAGTTGTCCAGGTATGGGAAGAGCAATGATGCCTCGCTGGTGAAGATAAACAGAACGGGGGCCATGCACTTGGTGAAGACTCTCGGTGCCATGGAGAGACTGAAGGGAAGCACTCTGTATTGGTACATCTCAGGGCCAAAGGCAAAGGCCAAAAATCTCCTGTGGTCCTCTCGGATCCTGATATGGAAGCAAGCATCCTTCAAGTTGAGGGTCGCAAACCACAATTCTTCCTGCAAAAGTGGCAGGATAGAAGCAAGTTACCATATGGAAACGGTGGTAAAAGATAAACTCATTCAAGTGTCGTAGGTCCAGAAGGGGCCTGAGGCCTGAGTCACTCTTCGGAACAATAAAGTAATAGGAGAAAAAACAGTAGCAGGATCGAGCAGGGTCAACAAACTTGATTGCGCCCTTCTGCAATAAAGTGTGCACTTTGTCGAGTAAGGTGTTTGAGGGGGGAGTGTAGACTATGGCTCCGATGATGGGGAGCTCTTTAAACTCGAGGGCATAGCCCCTATAAACAATGTATAGGACAGATGTTATGGAGGCCCAAGCAGTGTAAAATGGCCTCAGTCTGTCTCCAAAGGGAGTGTTGACGAAGTGCGTGTCCATCTCATGTCCTCTTCTTTCCGTGCTCTGGATCCTTCTTGCGGTATCCCTGGTTGTACCAGGGCTGAGCAGGCTGTCTGTGACCAGAAGAGGATTGAGAGCGGTGGCACTGTCTGAGCTGGTCGTGTTGGTCCTGACGGTCTTGGGCTGGATAAGAACTTTGTTGGTATAAGGAGTACCACGGGCCTCGCTGGGATGGCTGGAAGGATGAAGAGGACATGCTGTGTTTCTGGGCAGGTGTCTTCATCTGGTACTGGAAATTCAACTTGTTGTCCATCTCCTTGTTGAAGAGTCTGGAGTCATCAAAGAGCATGTCCTCTATCAGTGTCCTGGCTGGAGGTATTAAGTCTGAAGACCGCAGCCAGGCATGACGTCGAAGCGCAATCGAGCCCGACAGCGCTTTGGAGGCATAGTCTGCTGAATGTCTGGCAGAAAGGATCTGTAGGGCCCCAATGGGAGTGGGCCTCAGCCTGAAGGGCAAGGGCCAATGGTCTCTTCTCCTCAGGGAGATCATCAAGCAATAGGAGCATCTGCTCCATGATGTGCTGTTGGTATGCTCCCATGAAAGCAGAGTAGTTGGCCACTTTTAAGTCAAGCACCGCTGCGGCATAAAACTTCTTGGACAGCCCATCCATCTTCTTACCCTCTCTATCCACCAGTGACAAGGTGGTTTTAGGGGTGGGCATCAGTTGTGCACCTTCTACTATATTTGAGTTGGGTCATGGTTGTTCAAACAGCCAGGAAGAAGAAGATGGAGCAATCCTGTACAGATTCTCGATCTTCCTGGAGGTGGAAGCGATGGTGGTCGGAGTCTTCCACGACTGCTTACCAATCTTCTCCAGCGAGGGTAAAAATCCCAGGGGTGGAGGAGTAGGCACCTTGCCGTGTACCGGGGGCTCGATAGTCTATGGCATCCTCATCCTCTCTACCAAGCTCAACCTCCAGTGTATTGGCCATTCTCATCACCTGGTCCGCAGAAGTCTTAACATCATCGGATGGTGAGGCGGGATCATGGTTGACAGCTGAAGAGGAGAGTGTGAGAATCCAAGGTTTGAAGATGGAGAGGCTGATCGGGACTGAGATCTGGAAAGCAAATGCCTTGAAACCGGTGGAGTGTTGAGATGGAGCCCAGGAGCATGCAGGAGACCCTGGAGGTGTTTTAGGCAGTGGTGAATGCTTGAGGCTGGGGCTGAGACCTTGGGATCAACACACAGTCTGGAGTGAAAGCTCGATGGACTTGGTCTTGAACCGTGGTCCATCTCAGTGGGAGTGGTGAGGGTGACCTGCTTTCCCACAAGCAGAGATGAAGGAGAGCAGGGTCTACCAGCAACAGGTAGCGGCCCAGCAGCTCATCATAGACCAGGTCTTGAAAATGCTTATAGAGCTTGGCCTCTTCATGAGCTACATCATCTGCCTCAGCCCTGAGGGTACATAGGTCCCAATGCCAAAGGGATTTGAGAGCTCAATCCCGAGCTCGCTCGGTATTGGCGAAGGTCTCATGGGCCAGTGTCAAGATTGGAAGCTCATGATCCTGGGCATCTCCCCGGTCTCAAACATCCTCATCCAAGGCTGATTCAATGTTAACCACCTGGGATGTTTCCAGTGAGCCCACAGGTGTCTTGGGCAGCAGAGTCAGCAGTTCGGGCTCAATGTGAGCACCGGCTTGAGTAGCAGCATGTACGGCAGGTTTCAAAGGAAGGGACTTGCTCTTGGAGCCCTCATTGCCTCAGGAAGTAGGCAGGGCTCGTGGCGAGGAAGAATGGGCACGGTGAAGGGCCTTCGATGAGGATTTTTCCTTTTTAGAGGAAGAATCCTTGTCCACTGAACGCTTCCTCTTGGAGACCTTTTTGGCCTTCGGGTCCTCCGGAGAGCAGTCCCTACTAGACCTGGATGTCTGGGGATGGGAAGATTTTTCCTTAGGTCTCCTCTCTTTGGGCTTCTTGGTCCCTGACATAGAAGGCTGAGAGTCCACAGAAGCAGTGGAGGCAGGAATGGTCTGAGGCCACAAGGCATGCTCATAAAGGGCAGCCTTCAATCTCTTGTGCCTATTTCTAAGGGCCTGGGAAGTTATGGACCTGCAAAGGGCACAGGATTGAACACTGTCCTCTTCACCCAGACAAAGGAGACAAAGAGTGCAGGTCAGAGCCAGGGATCTTACCACTGCAATTCCCATAGCACTTGAAGGAGCGCAAAGACATTTTCAATCAAAGTTGAAGCCAAATTGAAAATCAAGGTCAAACAGTCCAAGGTCAAGCAATTCGTAAACAGAGTCAAGTCCAAATTCCAAAGAGTCATCAAAGTCAAGCCAGAAGTCAAATCCAAAACAGTCAAGTAGAGAAAAACAAGTGATATTGAGCAGCAAAGTTCCTTCCTAGCAGCTAACGTGGCAGACAAAAGGAACTGGGAAAAGAGTGGGAAGACACAAGATTTATATGGAGGGGGCAGAGCTACTGCCAAAAAGTTGCAAACAGACTTTTGCCTAGCGATACCAGATGTTTCTGAGCTTTACTGGGCATGCACAGAATAACCCATTTGTTTGATTTACAGAGACCACGAACAAGAAAGATAATTCTCACTATCCTCTAACAAAAAATTAAAAATGATTAGCTCTCTCTAGTTCAGGAAGAGAATTTTTAAAGTTGATCCAGTTTGGAAGCAAAGTATAATGAAATACAAGTATCAAACTATATATATTTTGCTGGTGAAGTGTTTTTACAACCAGCTGTGCTTTAACATTAATTAAAAAACCCCAAACACCCCAAACTCACCTGACATAATTCTATCTGAAGCCCCTAATCTGGTGAACACTCTGTCGACAGGAGTAAGCCTGCAAGACTCAGCAGGTACAAAACATCCCAACTGGGCCATTATTACCAACAGGCCAGCCTGCAAAGCAACAAACCCAACAGCCATTAGAGAGTTCTCTTCACTTAATTGTTCTGGAACTAACAAATATAAGGAAGAAATACTTTGATTCCTTCTCCAGCTGCACTTCTACCAAAAGCAAGTTGTTTCTGCTTGGACCGGCCATCATGCCCGGATACCTTTCAGAGATGTCCTTGCTTTTGTTACCATAGGGAACGAAAGCTTCCCAAAAGTACATTGCCAAAAAGAAATGTGGACTTCAGCACATTCCATTCCAACTATCATTTTTACTGAATTTAGTGCAATTGATTAAAAATATAATATAATATAATATAATATAATATAATATAATATAATATAATATAATATAATATAATATAATATAAATTTAAAACTCCCTTAAAAAGCCTAAAAAGGGAAGGGAAGAAAGAAATATTAAAATATTTTAAAGAAATATTTATGTATATATAAATGAATGAAAAACAGCACACAACAAAACCTGCAGGAAAGACAAGAAAAAGTGCAACAGATAAAAAGCAAAGTAAAACTAACAGCCAAAGGAGTCTTAAAAGCATGGGGAAAGCACAACTCATGGGATGTGTGGCTCTTAACTCTTTTTGAGCAGCCTCCATGCCCATACTAACAGGAAAATACCCCAGAATTTTCTTGAGTTTTCATGACTAAATAATAAAATTACATCCAGTTTCTCCTGCCATACATGTTGGAAAAATGCCAAGGCTATCATAGTATGCTTGCAGTCCTAAGCCATCCCAGATCCTTGAATCTTCCCTTGAATCTTGGCAGTCCTCTGCACCAAACCCAAGATCATCTCTATCAATTCAAGCATGAATGATGAGCAGCATTATTAGGAGCATACCAAATGTAAAACCCTTACATTCTATATTAAATAATTCCATCTTAGTTTAGGGGCTCTATCAAGTTGTACAAATACACCACAAAAACGTGGCTTGTGTGCAGGGGTCCCAAGTCCAATTCCGAACATTTTGTGGCGTGGCTGAAAAATCCCATGAAGAGCCACTCCTGGCCTGTAGTAAAAATGCTGTGCAACCAGTGGACTGATTAAGGCAGATCCTGATATTTCTTATGTAAAGAATACTCCTGCCAAAACAATGCTGTAGAAATGGAAATCAACTAAGGGCCAAAACAGACTGGCCCAAAGTGGTATGTTCTTGGTGGCTTGGGGGCATGGTGTACAGAGAACACATGCCCCCCAAGGATGTCGGGAACATGCTGTGAAGCCGCTGGAGCAGCCACATAGTAGCAGTTTTTCAGTGCTCTGATGTTTAGACGCAGCACAGTGCTGGAGCTCAGTGGTGTCGCAAACATCCTGGCAAGGGGTACCTTGTTTGCCTCTCTTTTCCACTTACAACAGCTGTCATTAGGATAACAGAGTAGGTGGTATATACATGTCCCAAAGCCACAATATACCAACTTGGAGAGGAAAATCCTAACCAACCTAAACTTAGCAGTTCATATGGTTCAAGGATTAAAATTAGTTAAGAATGTAAAACATGCTGCCTATATTCTCTTGTTCTATAATCACCTGTCTCATGAGTGTAGACTTTCCTCCCATGTTCGGCCCAGTCACTAGAACGCAGGGGGCCTTGTTCTCAGAGTTTCCCTTTTCATTCTCTATACCTATCAAGATATCATTAGGAATGAAGTCATCACCAAAGAATGTTTTTGTGATGCAAGGGTGGCGTGAATGTTTGAGCTCCAGAAATGGTGGAGTGTTGTCTTCTGGCAGCAGAATTACAGGTCGGGACAATGGTCCATCACACCCCTGGCTATGATGGGCGAGACACAATAGGACATCTATAAAAGCAAAACAACATTTCAGTAAATTAGCTTTTTTAATATTAGGGTTACTTCTTGTGCAGCAGGTACCAAAAAAGCCAAATACAACAAGCTCTTAAAACTCAAGATACTCACTGCTGTTCTGCCCTACAAGCAGAAAGAGGAATTCAAAGACTTTACAATATTGAATATTGTTCCACCTAACTCTATTTGTTCAGTAGCAACATTAATAAATCACAAGTGATTAAAGCCAGAAATATATTTAATTTCATGTAATTCCCAATACTCTGGTTTGATTAAATTGAAATGGAGAGTTGAAACTTAAAAGTCCTATTATCCTTAGAATAAAAGAATTCTAAAAGTTTTTAAGAAAAGTAAAACTTAGCTCTATGTGGGCTATAAGTATCTTCAGAAATCAGATCAATATTTTAGGTCCTATAAGCAAATTGTGGTTTCATGTTAGAGCTTAAATAGGGCATATTATGGAGATTAACTAATTATTTTGTAATACGGATGAGACACTACTTATAAATACAAAATAGAAAAATAGCTGTCCTAAAATCAAGCAATCCATGAGAAAGTTTAAATTACTAATCATTTCCCTTAACAAATATTGCTGCAGGTGGTTTTAAGCAGCACTTGATTGATTAAAAATTGGGTCAGCTAAAATTGGTTCTGGGGGTGCGGGGTCACATTGGCTACATGCCAGGAGTTAAGTCTAGGTGGCCCTTATGGTCCTTTCCAATTCTAGGAGATTATGATTTAATCTACTGGTCACCAGTTAGACAATGGTAAATAAGACATTTAAGCATATAAACAAGACACTAAAACGAATCAACAATGAAAAGTGAACTTATTATGTGCTACAATGGAAGAATGCATACCTAGTACTGCAATGCAGTCTACTGCCGTTTGCCAGTCTCTGCTGTTTTCATCAAAGTCGTAGAATAATCTTTTCATACAAGCTTTCTGTGCTGCATCCCTCCGGTCTTCAGCATTGACAATATCGGTCAGCATCTTCTCTATATCATTGGTCCAGTAACGCTTATACCCTTTTCTGCTAGACTTCAACACATACTCATCAGGTAAGTTTCGAGGCACTGCAGCCTCTGCAATCTCCATTTGATAGCGATTTTTGCCTGCGCCCCAATACATCATGGCTCTGATTCCAAGCCGTTTGCGCTGCTCTTCCAAATACTGGCGAAGGCGTTCCTCAACATCACTTATATCCTCTAAAGCTTTATCATAGTCAGAGTCAAACCCAGGTTGTGGATTAACCACACCAGTCTTACGTGCAGTATTATGATCAAAGGCAGCATCCCACTTTGCAAGTTCTGCTTTTAAGTCTGGGAAAAGGCCTTCTGGGTTTTTAGATTTGACTGTCACTGTCTGTCTTAATGTTTTGGATGTAAAACCACCAACAATATCTTCCAAAATTGAGATAACTTCAACTACCACTTTAAATCCTTCTAACGCAGACAAGAAGTCTACTATCTTCTTCTTGCTGTACCTGGCTTCCTCATACATAACAGCCCTGTTGTCTGGATGGTTCTGGTTCTTAAGTGAAGATCCAATACTGTGAATTTTGCTCAGAAGCCTCTCAAGGTCTGGGAGTTTTTTAAGAAGGTCCCGAATTTCAGACATTTTGGCAGCTTCCGCCAAGAGGTCTTCAACTGCATCGAGGCGGTCACTGATAGCACAAGGATTACACAATGGTGCACAGATCCACTGTTTCAGAAGTCTCCTCCCAAAAGGTGTACAACATGTGTCAATCCTTTCTAGCAATGTGCCTTCTGCTGAACCAGTGGCATTCTCCAGTATTTCCAGGTTTGCTAGAGTCACACCATCCAGCACCATCCTCTGATTTGTTTTAGTAAAGATAGTTGACTTTGTTCCTTTTCCAATATCAGTGTCCACAGGAACATACTCTTCAAATTTTGCCATTGACAAGATTTCCTTGTCAATAATACATTTTTTAAGGTAGAAAACACAACAACCAAGAGCTGACAAAGCAAGCTCACTGTTTTCCCCAGGAGTAAGTCCTAATGAGTCACTTTCTGCAGTCATGGATTGGATTAGCGGAGGAAGAACCACTCCACTATTTGAATTTTCCTTGTTCTGGAAATAGCCTTCCTCAATGAGAGCTTTTAGTGTTTTGGATGCATTCCAGAACTGAGAGCCAGCAGTCAACCCTTCTTGCACAGTAGAAGGAAGTAAGGTTTTCATTATCTTCTGTGTTTCTGTGGAGGGGTTCCCCCGCTCAAAGAGAATCTGCACAGGGGTGTAATGAGCTAAAAGAGTTCTAAACCTTGAGCTATGGCGGTCATCCTGGAACTGCCCCAAGTAGAACTTTCCAACCGTTGTATCGACAAAGCACACCCCATAGGTACGATGGAGGCCAGCAGAATCATCACATTTTTCTTTTATGCAAAGAAGGTATTTGTTATGGGTCTCAGAAAAATCACCATCCAAAATACTGTATGTTTGTGTCCCTTTGGAAATTATCCTACATACTTCTCGGTGCACAACTCTATCAAATTTTGTTGGGTGAGACATGGATTTACAGCGTGCCTCCATCATCTCTGGAGTCTCCATCTGCTCAACACGGACAACTTTGTATCCTTTCTGGACTAGGATATTTGAGAACCTGTCAAAGGCTATTTCTGGGAAGCCTGAGTGAGCCCAAGTGCCTTTCATGAACACCAATCCAAGCTTGTTAACCCCAACAACAGCATCCATGTGGTACAACTCGTAGAACTTTCCAACTTTATAGAAGATAACACAGTCAAAGTACTGACTCTTCAGCTCCCACCACTTCCGCATTCCTGGGGTACAGTTTCTAAGATAGTCCTCTGGCACAAAAAGAGTAGTTGGGTCATATTCTGGATCATTTTGCCGTCTCCTACGACCATCCTTCCGTTTGCCATCTTGGAGCCACTCAATTTTATCATGTTCCCACACAGCTGGATTATCTCCTCCTCCTCCATTCATGTTTGATCGAAAATCACCGTATTCAGGAGCTGCATAAGATGACAATTTATACAGAATCTCAGAGGAAAGATTAATTTCTCTGATGGGAGTTTCAGGAATGTCATTTTTAGGATATTCCCTTTGGGGAAGTCTGTATTCCTTTTCCTGTGTTGGCTTAATGGTTTGTTTAGGTGGGACTTTAATGGGACGTTTCACTTTTTTTTCTGAGTTTATCTCAGATTCAGAAGCTTCACTGTCACCTACTCCGACACTATTTTCATCACTGCTGGCTTCATCAGGCTTAAACTCCATGTCTGAACCCTCATTATCACTGTCTGAATCCATAATCTTTCTCTTCTTGGTTTTTCCATGATGTCGTTGTCCTCCAGCTGTCCTTTTATTTCTATGCTTCACCTCCTTTGTCGCAGAAAATTCATCACCCTCATCGCTCACCTGCTAAGAAAGGAGGAGGGGAAAAGTATAAAAATGGGATGGCTGAAATACTCACTGTAACTGAACAGGCTTATGCTGCACATCACAACATGGGGAAAATTGTCCCTAGCTGCCTACATAAATGACACATTAATAAAAAATCAAATTCTGGTCATATGAGCCTTCAACAGCCAAATTCAGGAATTTATGGCACAGCTGCAGCTAAGTTCAATCATGGCAAACAGTGGATGATATTGGCTTTGATATTCTATTTTGTCCCAGCACTGTTGAACATCTGCCAGCAAGATGTACCTCCCAAGGTCTTAACAAAAGAGGATAAATTAGTTGCTGTTATGAAGGAAAACATGAACTGTAATGCTTTTATCCAGAAATGGCAAGGGGTATGCAGACAGATAAATGAATACATCATGTTTCAACAGGCAAGTTAGCTGCCTTCATAATCAGCCTGATCATCTCAACCAACCTGGTAACCTCCAGGTGTTTCAGACTACATTTCCTATTCAACAGTCAATATAAGCTATGATTGTAGATTACAGGACTTATAGTACAAAGCATCTGGAGGTCCCCAGGGCATCTTGCTCTGAATAGTGCAATCCAGCAGTGTCTCTGGGAAAAAATAGCAACTGACTTTTCATCTAGTGGTCGGCCAAATGCTTTACCAGCAGAAACAGCACAGCTTTGCCTTTTGGATATACCAGGCCACACTGCTTTATTGACTGAAGGCACTTATTAGCTACAGCTTCTGAATGTTCTTCATAGAGTGTTACAGTAGTGTAATCCATTCTACATCTACCCACCATGATTTTACACTATGTAGTACTACCAGCTGTGAGCTAAGTGACAAGCACAAGCAGAAAGACACTACGTATTTTTTTTCCACAAGCTGTCCTTACCAAGTCTTATGTTCTGCAATGAGAAAGACGGTTTCTGATGATGCTTATCTTTTTGCAGCTTCTGAAGCACTTTCTTTTAAAAGAGCTATGAAAAGTTGTGCTGTAACAAGCATAAGCTCATTCCCTATTCTTTGTTACAGAAGATATTTTAAAAAGTTACCTCTATATCTTCTTCCTCCTCTTCCTCACTTTCTGAAGGTTTGTCACACACTGCCAAATCAAGTCGCTCACTTTTATCTATTTTCAAAGCTGCATCTGCCAATTCCATTGCTCTTCTAATCTCAGGCTTTGAACTGTAAAACACACCTCCCCTCTGGGTATCTCTGCCTGTAGAACCTGCAAGACAAAGGGAAAGTCAAATCACGAAGTCAAAACAAGGCCAGTTGTGGTCAAAGTTTCTGTTCTTAATGATCTAACATCCAAGAAACCTTGCAATTCAAACCTACTGAAAAATAAATACATTTATTCCACCAGCTTCTAAGAATTGTTAACTATAATTATTGATGCTTTACTATTGTATGCCTTCAAGTCATTTCTGACTTATGGCAACCCCATCACAGGGTTTTCTTGGTATTTGATGAGTATGTTTGCATTTATATTCTTCTGAGATTGAGAGAATGTGACTTGCCCAGGGGTTGCTATGACTGAGTGAGGATTCAAACCCTACCCTCTTGAGTCGTCGTTGAACACTCAAACCCCTATACCACACTGTTGTTGTTAGCTGTCTTTGAGTCGACCTCAACTCATGGAGACCCTGTGAATGTGATGTCTCCAAGTCCCTCTATCCTCTACCTTTCTGATCAGGTCCTGTAGGCACAGGCCTGTGGTCTCTCAGATTGAGTCTATCCACCTTGTATGTGGTCTTCTTCTCTTTCTACTACCCTCTACCTTCTCCAGCACCATTGTCTATTCTAATGTATTGTGCATTCTCATGATACAGTCAAAGTACGACAGTTTAGCCATCTTCACTTCCAGGGAGATTTCAGGCATGATCTGTTCCAGGACCCATCTGTTTGTCTTTTTGGCTAGCTAGAGTATCCTCAGCACTCTTCTCCAGCACCACATCTCAAATGAATTAATTTTATTCCTATCTGCTTTCTTCACTGTCCAACTCTCACATCCTTACAAGGCAATGGGGAATGTAATGGCTTGGGTGCTTCTAACTTTAGTGATCAGTTGTCTATCTTTACATTTTAGAATCTTGTCTAGTTCTTTTATCGCTGCCCTTCTTATTCCTAGTCTTCTTCTGACTTCTTGACTGCAGTCTCCATTCTGAAAAATGTTTGATCTAAGGTATGGAAAATATTTAACTATATCAATTTCTTCATTATTTAGGTTGAATTTATGTAAATCCTCCATCATCATTATTTTTGGTTTTTTATGTTAAACATTAGGCCTGCCTTTCCCTGTCTGTGATGCTTTCCACTAGTAGTATGGTGTCATTCACATATTTTAGACTGAAGATGTTCCTTCCTCCTATCTTCATTCCTTCTCATTTATCTAACCTGCTCTACATATGATATTTTCTGCATAAAGTCGAACACGTAGGGTGATAAAATCCAGCCTCACCTGACTCCCTTGCCAATTGGGAACCATTCTGTTTCTCCACATTCTGTTCTAAAAGTTGCCTCTTGTCCTAAGTACAGATTTCTTATCAGTACTATTAGTTGGCACTCCCATGACTTTAAGAGCCACCCATAGTTTTTCATGATATATGCAGTCAAAGGCTTTGCTATAGTCTATGAAACACATGCTGATTTTCTTCTGGAATTCCTTGGTGCACTCCATTAGCCATCATACGTTTACAATGTGATCCCTAGTGCCTCTTCCTTTCCTGAACCCTGCTTGCACTCTGGGATTTCTCTCTCCATATATGATTGGAGTCTATGTTGAAGAATTTTGAGCATAATTTTGCTTGTGTGGGA
>CM034701.1:377235577-377271519 GCA_020142125.1 Phrynosoma platyrhinos | reverse complement strand
CTCTCGATAGGAATAAATTGCCTATGACAAGTTCTGTCAGATAAGAGTCAAGTTTTCCGCCAGGTGCACTCTAGTCACTTATCGAGTAGTTTATCATGGCACCAGAGCTCTCTGACAGAGAAGGCTCAATGTCTCAGGAAAAAACTACAATTCCCATAATTCCTTAGCACTTAGCCAGGACAGTTAAAGTGGTCTCAAGCTGGATTATTTCTGGCAGTCTGTACAGGCTCAAAGTTTGGCTACCAGTCCTGCAAAATAGAAAAATCAGCACTCGGCAAATGCAAATGAGAAACCACCCAGTTAGGGGCTTTCCCAGCAGACAATGATCACAAATTAGCAGACACTAATCCTCGTTTGCATATCCTCCAACCCTGAGGCCCTGCCATCAACAACAGAACAATACACAGTTTACATGGGAACCAGCCTGAAAAACCCACAAAAAAAAAATAAAAATGGATGCTGGCCATGAAAGCCTTCAACTTCAACTTCACATTCCATTTTCTTTTCCTCTTTCAGACTGCAACACTTGCTTGCAACACATGGCAGCAGACAGCAGTAACACCATACAATAAAATACAATTTGTTGTTGTTAACTGCCCTTGAGTTGACTTCAAGTCATGACAACCCCATGGATGAGAGCTCTCCAAGACCTCCGTCCTCAACTGCTCTGCTCAGGTCCTGCAGGCCCAGGTGCATGTCCTCCCTGATCAAATCTAACCAACTGGCATGTGGTCTTCCACCTTTCCTAGCATCATTGCCTTTTCTAATGATCCATTTAAGGCAATACCAATAAGAAATACACATAAAATATCAAATGTTTGGGTTAGGATGAGTGTCCCGGAGTTTGTTCCTTCATTAGCCCTCCCAACTCAAGAAACTGGGAATTCCAGATTGAACAGCTTGAACAGAAGGAAGGTCACTGCAGCTGAGGTGAAAGGTCTCCAGAGACAAGACCAGGCAGGCTGACTTTGGTATACAGTTCCAGAGATTGGAAGCAGCCACTAAGAAGACCCTAATTCCCTGCAAGAGTAAGGAATAGTTGTTGTTCAGACAAGAGTTGACCATGATGGTTGGTGGATTGTAGGAGCTGTAGTCAAAGGGGCTAAGCAGACGGCGCAAAGCGCCGTCTTCAGACCAAGGAAGAGGAGGGGCAGCCACACGCTGGGCGCCCCAACTCCTTCCCCAAAACGTCCTCGGAGCAGCCAGCCCTCCACATGGCCGCCGCTCCAAGGATGCCCTCCCGCTGCAGCGTCTGCACACACTGCAGCGGAACAGTCGCCGAAGGTGGGCCGGCAGCCTTATGCTGCGCACCTTCAGCGATTTGTGGAAGGAGCGCTATTTTAGTGCTCCTTCCAGGGACGGTGAAGCTGCGCTGCAGGGCCGAGGAGTGGGGATCCGCAGCTTCCTGGGGCGGCCCCGTGCCGCCTGTCTGCTTCCCCCCAAAGTAACCTTTCCACACTCTGCTTTCTCATTCCTTTGGGGGTATCTGAGTCTGCATCTGCACTGCAGAAATAATGAAGTTTGATGCTATTTAGCTCCCATGGCTCAATGCTATGGAATTCTGGGATTTGTAGTTTTGTGCAATATGTAGGTAGCCTTCTTTGTCAGAGAGCACTGGTGCCACAACAAACTACAAATCCCAGCATCCCATAGCCTTTGAGCCATGGTAGGTAAAGTGATGTCTAGCTGCATTAATATGAGAGATAGCTTTTCTTTCAAGGATATAATAGGCACCAGGAACTGAGAACCAGCAAGTGTAGTGCTCTAAATGCTGGATTAACACTTGAAACCAGGGTTTGAATCCCAGCTGAGAAATGGAAACCCACTGGGTGACCTTGGGCAAGTCACATTCTCTAAACTTCAGAGAAAGGCAAAGGCAAACCTCCTCTGAACAAACCTTGCAAGAAAACCCCATGATAGGTTTGCCTTAGGGTCGCCATAAGTCAGAAACCTCAGGCACACCACAACAGCAGGCTCAAGGACTCAAGATGAGCCTAATCCAGCAAATTTAAGTTTATTTCCAAACACTAAATGCTTTTATCATTGATTAAACAAGGGAAGAAACCAGCGTATGTTTGCTTCAGATCTAAAAATAAAACATTGCCTTTAATTCCAGCAGAAGCTCAACAGCCTCTTGTCATTGATTTATTGGAAACTGCCAAAAAAAAAAAAAAAAAAAAAAAAAAAAAAAAAAAAAAAAAAAAAAAAAGCTGACACCACTAAAACTTAATGCAACATTTTATGTACCTATTCAAAATTTATGAAATGATGAAGGAGAGTAGACAGGAGTGTCCTGGCTCTGCCCAGAGTTTGGAGAAGTTATATTTGGGACAGTTGGAAGTTATGGTAATTTATACAGCTGACTCTCCTATTAAGCAGAATAAAGCTTCTGCCTCAAGAAGCAGATTCGGGGTGTCATGAAAGGGCACATTTTTAATCATTTAATTTGTCATTGCTGTATTTTTATACAGCATTGTATTTTTATACCACATTGCTGTATTTTTTATTTTGTTATTGCTGTATTTTATTTGTCATTGCTGTATTTTTATTTAATTTATTTATCATTGCCACGTTGTGGGGTTTTCTGCCATATGTGCCATAATAACTTGGCTGGCTTTGGATATTATGCGCCATGACTTAGGTGATGTGTAGTTCCATCTCAGACCTCAAAATATCTTGGGCTGATGTTGGGCTGATGAGAAGAGAAGGCTGAGAGGTGATATGATAGCCGTGTTTAAATATTTGAAGGGATGTCATATCGAGGAGGGAACAAGCTTGTTTTCTGCTGCTCCAGAAACTAGGACCCAAAACAATGGATGCAAGCTGCAAGAAAAGAGATTCCACCTCAACATTAGGAGGAACTTCCTGACAGTAAGGGCGGTTCGACAGTGGAACACACTCCCTCGGAGAGTAGTGGAGTCTCCTTCCTTGGAGGTCTTTAAGCAGAGGCTGGATGGCCATCTGTCAGGGATGCTTTGATTGGGAGTTCCTGCATGGCAGGGGGTTGGACTGGATGGCCCTTGTGGTCTCTTTCAACTCTATGATTCTATGATTCTATGATTCTATGGTAATTTTAATGTTTGAGAGAGCGAGATCAGGAAATGATGAGGCTTTAAAATATGTCAGGTTAAAGAGCTCCCAAAGCATGTATTATTCTAATAATTTTTAACCTTAGAGGCTGATCATATCCTGATAGCATCAACTGCATGTAGAAATGGGGAAACTTGTAGATGTGCAGCTCTTGGTCCCACTACCCCCAATACAAAAAAAGTCCAAAATTAACAATTACAATGCTTTAGAATGAGACCTGAGACTTAAAACAGAAGAAAAATAATCTGGAAACAGGAAGCTAACTTTGTGGTTTATTTCACAGTCCACAATTAGAGAACTTTGATAGCAACTCAGTTGCCATGGCTGTATCCAGCAGAAACTTGGGATATGTAGTTTAGTGAGGCACTAGAGTGGTCTGGCCAAAGATCCTAAACACTGGACAAAACTATAAATCCCAGGATTCCGTAGGATGGAGCCACATCACTCAATGTGTTACCTGCGCTCACTCTGTTTTATTTTTAGATCTGAAGAGACGGCGTCGTGTGATAGGTATGGCTGAAGGTGCTATTTTCTAACTTTTATGATGGTATAAAAGCTGTGTGAAATAAAGTCCTTCGCTTGTACATCAGTCTGCTCTGATGCTTCATTTGGGGTTAGAAAGGCTTTCTCTATCTCTCTCTTTCTGTATGTGCGAAAGAGAGAGATAATAAGTATACCCAACAGAGAGTAATCCAAGTGCTAGTGTATTAATTTTTTAAAAGGCAATCTTCTTACTTTGTTTAAGAAGACAGTTATGAGTTATAGAGTTATAGTGGTTAGATTTATAAGCAGCCGTGAGTCTTGTTCTGGTGCACAAAATGCACACCAGAAGCAGGGGCTAACTATTCCTTTAAAGACCTTTGTCTGGTGGTGTTTTTGCCTATTCAGTGCAACTGTGTGGGACGTAAAAACATTGAGCACCTCACCCATGAACTGTATTTGGGGAGGAACTGCTTTATTCAATATTAAACCAGCTTCTTAATGGAATTGAGGCTTTGCTAAAAATAGTTTCACTCTCTCACTCTCTATTGGGCTTGCAAAAGGTGATAAGGGTGGGGGGGGGCAAAATGTGAGAGCAAGGGAAAAACTGTGAAGGGGATTTTTTCTTAGTGACCTTTAAGTAAGCGCCTTAGGGAAAAAGAAGTCTCTCTGCCAGAGTTTCCAAGAGAAACAGCCAGTACTGCCTCGAGAAATATGGTTGCTGTAAATATAAACAATGCATACTGGGCACCTGAAGTTTTCAAAGCCTTTATTTCTGACATTCTGTCTCCCTGAGTCCTGGTAAGGTGCTTTTGTCAGGCGTGGGTCTCAGGACCCACAAATTGTATTCAATGGGGAGAGCAGAACATTAGCCTATGTTTATCGATTCTTAACCCAAAGAACTGCAGAGGCAGGTTCAAAATTAGTTTAGTTTGTTTATAAAAGGGGAATCAACAAACACACACAAACTAAAATATAAAAGGTGGTAGTGGATAACAAATTAAAGGATTGCAATGAACAATGCTTACCAGTTCCAGAAGCCAGGCTCCAATCTGGTGGAAAGGTGAAGTTGGATGGGGCTCAGTATTCTGCTTTGTGGTGTAGCCAGAAATACTGAGGGGTCAAGCTTGAATCTGACAGAGTTTCTGCCTGATTCCAACTGGACCAAAGTGGGAGTGCCCAAGTAGACATATTTATGGGATGGACTGTGTTTTGAGGACATTTGAGAGGATTTTCCAGGAATCTCAAAAACACTGGGCTTCCCAGCTGGTTGATGGCTTTAACTTCAGACTTACAAAAGGAATATTTTTGGTTGTTGGCAGTGACATTGATGTAATCAAGCAGTGATAAAGTCAGGACAACACCAGGCAGTCTGGGACAGCATGAGTTGTTGGGAAATACAGTGAGGGCTAGCAGGGAGATTGGCTTACTGCTTTAGGCTGATAGACTTATTTTTCTTTGACCTTTGAAATGTACATGGCAGGGGGTTGGGAAGCAGCAATATTCACAACAGTTACTTGGGTCCTTTCCACATGCCCTCGGATCTTATGTGACTACTCATGAGATGTTCACTTAGGTCAAAAACAGACTGCAGAAATAATCCAGTTTGAGACCACTTTAACTGCCCTGGCTCAATGCTAGGGAATTCTGGGAACTGTAGTTTTATGAGATATTTAGCCATCTCTATCAGAGAGGTCTGATGCCACAAATAAGCTACAATTCCCAGGATTCCCTAACACTGAGACAGGGCAGTTAAAGCAATCTCAAACTGGATTATTTCTGTAGTGTTGTGTTTTTTTTGGACCTTAAAGTTTCATGCTTGTTGGTCTCTATGTACCTGCTATTATAACAAAATATTTCTTTCCCAAAATGATGTGAGGTATCCAGGTGATGTCTTTATTGTCCAATATGCTGGTCTCAAGCACAGAATTTACAAGGGGTCTTCTCTTACTTACAGTGGATGAAGCTTAACTGATTGATGACCACTGAATGACTTGGGTTGCATCTACACTGTAGAAATAATGCGGGTTGACATCACTTTATGTGTTGTAGCTTCAACCTATGGAATCTTGGGATTTGTAGTTTATAAGGTCTTTAGCCATCTCTACCAAAGCGTGTTGGTGCTTTGCCTCAGAAAACAACAGATCTTCTGTAGAATGGAACCATGCCAGTTAAAGTGGTGTCTAACTGCATTATTTCTACCATGTAGATGCACCCCAAGTCATTCATAGTTAACTGCCAGTCATTTTGGCTTCCATACAAACAAGTGGGAAGAAGGCTCACCATCTCATGTATTTCTTTGTCTTATTAATATATTTATAGCCTGCTTAATATTAAAACATTTCAGGGTAGAGATTGTTATTTTTGTTATATGCCTTCAAGTCGACTCTGACTTATGGCTGGCCATCCTAGGGTTTTCTTGTCAGGATTTAGTCAGAGATCATTTGGCATTGCCTTCTTGTAAAGCTGAGAGGCAGCCAGTGTGATGTAGTGGTTTGTAGTTTGGGAAGCATTAGAGCTCTCTGACTGAGAATTCTAACTCTTCCTAAATTGCCACTTCTAGGATTCCATAGGATGGAAACATAGCAGTTGAAGTGGAATTATAGCACATAAATGTGAAGTGTGAAAGGGCCCCTTGACGCAAACCAAAGGATTCAAGTTATGAGAAACAAGATTCCAGCTAAACTTTAGGGAGACCTTGGTGACTGTAAGAGCTGTTCAGCACTGGAATAGACTGCATCAGATGGTAGGAAACTCTCCTTCTCTGTAGGGCTTTAAATAGAAGTTGGGTGACCTTCCTTCGGGAGTGCTTTAGTTGTGTATTCCCACATGGCATGGGGGTTGGACTAGAATAAGTGATTCCAAAACTTTGGTCCTCCAGCTGTTTTGGACTTCAACTCCCAGAAGCCCCAGTAAGCTTAGCTAACAGCCAGGAATTCTGGGATCTGAAGTCAAAAATATCTGGATGACCAATGTTTGAAAACCACTGAACTAGACAATCCTTGTGGTCCCTTCCAAATCCAAGTTTATGAGCCACTAGAGCTCTCTGGGAACCAGTGTGGTGTAGTGTTTTGAGCATTGAACTATGTCCCTGGAGACCAGGGTTTGAATCCCACCTGAGCTATCTAAACCCACTGGGTAACCTTGGGCAAGTCACACTTCCTCAGTCTCAGAGGATGGCAATGGCAAACCCCCTCTGAAGAAACTTGCAAAGAAAACCCCATGATAGTTTTCTGTGGGTCTTCCGGGCTATGTGGCTGCATCCATGAAAAGTTTATTCCTGACGTTTCGCCTGCATCTGTGGCTGACATCTTCAGAGACGAAACGTCAGGAATAAACTCTTCCAGAACACATCCACATAGCCTGGAAAACCATGAAAGCCTTTGACTTCACACCCCATGATAGATTTGCCTTAGGGTCACCATAAGTCAGAAATGACTGGAAGGTACATAGCAACAACAACAACAACAGAGCTCTTTAGCAGAGAATTCTAAATACGTCAGAAGACTACACATCCCAGGAGTCCCTAGGATGGACTCTTGGCAGTTAAAGTGGTATCAAAGTGTTGTAATTATGTAGTGTGGAAGTAGTTTGGATTCTGTCATTCAGAAGTTCTTCCTAACAGGATAAAGGTTGTGTGTGTGTGTGTATGTGTGTGTCTGTCGGGAGAGATGGATATGGATCAATTAGAGGGGGAATTTGGCATACCCCCCCATCTCTTCCCCTTTTTAGATGATACCCTTCCCCTTGCTTAAGGCTTGAATGCAGCAAAGCCATACTGAAAGACATGTGTCAGGCATTGTCAGATATCATTTGGGCCTTGGGACTACAGAGGACTTGCCAATGAAAAGAAGCTCCTCTTTCCTTTTTGGAATTCAGCCTTCAAGATTAATCCGATCTAAATCTAAAATGTTTTATCTGAGCCCATCACTACTTAGCCCTGAGGCACCGTGGAAAGATATTTCAGTTCAAGTGGATTTTGAAGTCTGCGAACACTTGAGAATTACCGGTAATATATAACCCTGCAAATGGTCAGATCACATTGAGAGCCAAATAGATACAGAGGACTTGGAGAGAATTTCCACAATGGATCAAAATAGACCTGTCATACACAGGGCCCGCATTGCAGCAGTTTTAGTCATGGTGCTGTGCAACTTTGATCATTCTTTGTGTGCAACTTCTTATTCCCAATAATATTTTAACCTTGGCATAAGAGGACATGAAATGTAAGGCTTCGATTCAATTGCAGAGTGAAATGGAATGGTAAAGTAAAAATGAAATTGAGGTTTGCTACACCATACTTCTTGCTTTCAAGAAATCCTTTCCACATCCCTGTCTCTGTCTGTTGGTCTGCATATTGCTTTCCAGCTTATAGGAGCCAAAGTACCATTTGATAAAAACATGAGTGCATCTACACTGTAGAAATAATGCAGTTTCACCCCACTTTAAGTGGTGTAGCTCCAACCTATGAAATCCTGATATTTTACAAGGTCTTTAACAATCTTTGCAAGAGTGCTGGTGACTCACCAAACTACAAATCCCAGGATTTTATAGGAGGAACCCATGGCTGCCTCTCTACTGCCTGCAGAAATAATGCCATTTGGCACTGCTTTAACTGTCATGGCTAAATGATATGGAATTCTGGGGTTTGTAGTTTTGTGGAATATTTAGTTTTCTCTTGAGAGCTCTGGTGCCACAACAAACAACATATCCCAAGATTCTATGGCATTGAGCTGCAGCAGTTATAGTGGCATCAAACTGCATTATTTCTGAAGTGCAGGTGTTAAGCCCATATTAAGTTACAATTATAATGGGAATATATAGGGATATGTTATAGCAGAACAGTATAATTGTATGTGTAGTACAATCATATAATGGCACAACCTTGTTGCTTTTTGTTTTACCATTGTAGTACTAGTGATGGTAGTAATGTGTATCTTATGTAGGGCTTGTGTACACCAACGGAAAACTGTGTACTCATCCCATAGTGGATGCGACTTGGGCACACAACATTCCTCAGGATTTGCAGGCAATGAAGGTTTTTCTCTGAAAATCCAGTGAAAAAAGAGCTGCTTGTTGTTGTGTGCCTTTAAGTCATTTCCAACATATGGTGACCCTAAGGTGACCCTATCACGGAGGTTTTTTTTTGGCAAATTTCTTCAGAGGGGGTTTGCCAATGCCATCCAGTCACCCAATGGTTCCATAGCCGAGTGGGGATTCGAACCCTGTTCTCCAGATCCATAGTCCAATGCTCCAACTATACCATGCTGATTTTCTGCATTCACCTGGAAAATCCAGAACAGTGGTGAGGACACAGTCGTATGGCTGGAAATACTCTGTGCTATAGGATACATAATCATTGTAGGACTGCCCTTTTCTTTGGGGTTACTTTGATCTCATCATGGTGAGTGTGGCATTTTCAGAGTCACTGCAGATCAAGAAATTGCACTGTGGCTATGAGGTACAGTATTTTCTGCTAATGTAGATCCAAATTAGCATCCGTAGCTGCAGTGATACATGCCTTAGTTACATCCCAATTAGTCATTGTAATGTCCTCTATGTGGGGCTGCCTTTGAAGAGGGTTCAGAAACTTCAGCTGGTCCAAAGAGCTGCCGCTAGATTGCTGGTTACAGGGAGTGCACAACTGCCTTGTTGCAACAACTCCACTGGCTGCCAATCTATTTCTGGGCACATTCCGAAGTGCTGGTTTTAACCTATAAATCCTATACGACACAGGTTATTTGAAGGACCATATCTTCCCATATGAGCATGTCCAAGCCTGAAAATCTACAGGGGAGGCACCATGTAGGATTCAGATCATGCAGTTCTAGGCTGCATCAATAGAAGTATAGTGTCTAGATTGAGGGAATTAATAGTACCACTCTATTCTGCTTTGAACTGATCTGACCTGGAATACTGCATCTAGTTCTGGGCACCACAATTCAAAAAGGATGTTGAGAAGCTGGAGCATGTCCAGACGAGGGCAACCAAAATGGTGAAGGGTCTGGAAAACATGCCCTATGAGAAGAGACTTAGGGAGCTGGATATGTTTAGCCTGGAGAAAAGATTAAGAAGTGATATGATAGCTCTGTTTAAATATCTGAAGGGATGTCATGTGGAGGATGGAGCAAGCTTGTTTTCTGCTGCTCCAGAGACAGGGACATGGAGCAATGGATCATAGAATCATAGAATCATAGAGCCATCCAGTCCAACCCCCTGCCATGCAGGAACTCCCAATCAAAGCATCCCCGACAGATAGCCATCCAGCCTCTGCTTAAAGACCTCCAAGGAAGGAGACTCCACCATACTCCAAGCTACAGGAAAAGCAATTCCACCTCAACATTTGGAGGGACTTCCTGACAGTAAGAGTTGTTCAACAGTGGAATATGCTGCCTTGGAGAGTGGTGGAACCTCCTTCTTTGGGTTTTTTTAAACAGAAGCTGGATGGCCATCTGTTGGGGGTGCTTTGATTGTGTATTCCTGCATGACAGAAGGTTGGAGAGGATGGCCTTGTGGTTTCTTCCAACTCTATGATTCTAGGGTCCAAAACACATGGCAGAAATAATCCAGTTTCAGTCTGCTTTAACTGCCCAGGCTCAGTGCTGGGGAATCCTGGGAATTGTAGTTTATTGTGGTACCAGAGCTCTATGGCAGAGAAGGCTAAATGTCACATAAAACTACAGTTCCCAGAATTCTCTAGCGTTAAACCAGGGCAATTAAAGTGATCTCAAACTGGATAATTTCTGCAGTGTGTTTTGGGCCTACGATTCTATGATTCTATCCTCATGATAGAATCATGATACAGATTCCCCTGTTATCTTATGTTTTGCCTTTTCCTCTCCCACTTTCTCTACAAAGCTGTATAGCATCATTAAATATATAGACCGTATTTCTAAACTCGCTGGCCATTAATCAGCCTCTCCAATGACATCGTACTAATTTAACTGTGTGCCATGGTGAAAAATTGGAAAAATTGTACGTGCAGGCACAACTTTGGGCTTGGCAGTACAACTATAATTTTTCAACCACCTCTTCATTATTTTTTCACACTGCTTGCAACGTGATGTTCCTGCTACCTCTGTGCAGAAATGTTGGTGCCCCTTCCTGCCTCCCCTCATCAGCCGATGGTTTTCTTTTATTACCACCCAAAGTTCAGATGTCCAAAGTAGCATTTGAGAAATATCAGCACTTACATGGAAACAAAGCTGAATACCATTTTAACAAGAGAGCAGACCCTGCTTTGATTTTGTTGTTTGCAGAAGGTGTTTTAAAAATTGCAAAATGTGAATTTGGTTTTAGATCTTGCCAGGAGAAGGAAGGGGCCAGGACTGTTTTAATAGTAAACATACAAAAACTAAAGTGTAAAGATGGTATTTAAAACAAAAATAGTTTTTCTCTTCTTTCTTTTTCTTTTTCTTGTTCTTTTTCTTCTGTAATTAAAGGTCAAGTACAAAGAATGGTTCCTGCTTGGGCAGAATACCTTCCACATTCTTATCAGCATCCTGTTCCTTAATCTCCTAATTTCCCAATACATTTCAGTTATTTTCAGGAAAATGCCTTCAGTGGGAAAGTGTACAAGTAAATATATTGTTGCATATGCTGGGAGACTGTGATAGCTTAGCTTAATGGCTTGTTACTCTGTTTTCTTCATAGGATCTAATCAGGAGATAATCTATTATTGTAGTGGTTTCAGCTTTGGACTGCAACTCTGGAAACCAGGCTTTGAATCCCAGCTTGGTCATGGAAACCAACTGGATAATCTTAGGCAAATCACACTCTCTCAACTTCAGAGGAAGGCAGTGGCTAACCCTCTCTGGTAAAACTTGCCAAGAAATCCCATTATAGGGTCACCTTAGGGTTGCCATAAGTCAGAAACGACTTAAAGACACAGAACAAAAATACTTTTTACACTTTAACATAGGGATGGGCAAAATGTGTCCTGAAGGTTGCATGTAGCCCTTGGCAACCCACAAGTGCGGCCAAAGAAGCCCCCCCCCCCAACACCTCTCAGACTAAAAATAAATTCCAGGCCAATTTTTTTTTTGAGGGAGTGCCCTCAAACTACACAATATGTGCCCAAACTACATATTGTTTCTTTGCCCTGACTCTCCAAAGATCTCTAACCTCTCCCAATTACAAAATATACCTAAAGAACTGGTGAAAATGGCCCATCTCTTGCACAGTTGCCCATCTCCATTCTAGTATAGTGGTTTCTGTCTGAAGCAATTTCTGGCCCCACACTTCGTCTGAACATGTGGCTGGAAAGGAGAAGGATGCAGTGCTTACATTCACAGTGATCTCCTCTTCAACATCAGTATGGCGGGCAATAGGGGGCAATCAAATGGCACCCCTCTTCTTTCTTAATTTTATAATATAACTTCAAATTGACTCTGACGTATGGCAGATTCAGAGAAGGTTTGCTTTTGTTTTCAGTTTAAACTGAGAGAGTATGACTTGGCCAATATGACCCAGTAGGTTTCCATGGCTGAACAGGCATTCAAACCTTGCTCTCCTAGAATCATAGTCCAACGCTCAGACCCCTACGCCATGTGGACTCTCTCCTTTTTTACCTCCTCTCTTAACATCTATTGCATTTCTTATCCACATGGTTGTATCAATTTGATTTGACTTTTTCTATAGACTCCTGGGATATGTAGTCTGGTGGGGAAGAAATTAAAATTCTCTGCTCTTGGCAGTGTTCCTGGTTGTTCATCATATGGTTATTATTAACTGTTGTGCATCTGCACCCTACTGCTGCAAGGTGTATGACAGACAGGTGAAGATCTAAAACAGGTGAAGATGTCTCTGCTACTGTACTGTTAGTGACCGGTTTGCAGTTGTCTCCTCCCTCCATGTTAAGCTCTACTCGGCTTGGGGCCAGGTTATTTGGGACCAGGTATCCCCCATTACAAGCCCACCAGAGCTCTCTGTCTCCCACCTCATTTAGTGGGAAAAGGCCCCAGTAGCTGCTCCCAGTCTTTGCAACTCTCTCGCTAGAGAGGCCATCCTTACTCTCCTTTGATGGCAGATAAAAACATTTTTGTGACATCAGGCTTTTTTAAGCTGATGAGGTTGTACGGACTTTTAAATGCTGTGCTAGTAAAGATGTATATACAGTTTTTAATACAGTTGGCCCTCTGTATCCATCCATTCAACCATCTTGAAAAGAATCAAATTCCAAAAAGCAAACTTTGATATTGTCATTCTATAGAGCTCCCATTTTGGGAGAAAGGTGGGGCATATGTAAATTCCTTAAATAAACAAGACCTGGAACAATGGATGCAAGCTACAGGAAAAGAGTTTCCACCTGAATATTAGGAGGAACTTCCTGACAGTGAGAACTGTTTGACAGTGGAACATACTCCCTCGGAGAGTAGTGGGTTTCCTTCTATGGAGATCTTTTGCCTTGGAGAGTGGTGGAGCCTTCTTCTTTGGGGTTTTTAAAACAGAGGCTGGATGGCCATCTGTCGGGGATGCTTTGATTTTGAATTCCTGCATGGCAGGGGGTTGGACAGGATGGCCTTGGGGTTTCTTCCAACTCTATGATTCTATGAAATAAATAAAAATATAAGGGACACCATTTTGCTATGCTATTACATTTAATGGAACTTGAGCATCCATGGATTTTGGTATCCACAGGGCTCCTGGAACCAAGGGTCATTGTAGATTTTAATATTTTTAATGCATAATTGTTTTAACTTTTAAATTTGTTTAATTATTTTTTGAACTTTATATTTATACTTTTTAATACTTTTGTATTGTTTTTAAACTGTACTGTTTTAATTTGTTGTTAGCCACCTTTCAATCCCTATATTGGGAGAAAGGCAGGATATAAGTAAAAAGGCATTGGTATTGTCACATGCATTTCATTCAGTGTTGTAGTGGTGCCCAATGCCATCACTAGGGGTATGTGTGGGGGTTCAGACCACACTAGATGACACCTTAAGTAGGGGTAACACCAATGGTCCTCAAACATGCATTTTGGCAGAAATGGGCTGTAGCATTTGCCTGTATCTTGAAATTGTTGAAGAGATGGTATGAGAGGGGTGAGACTCAGTGGGAAGAGAAAGGAAAAGCCACAGTCTTTTTTTAAAATGAAATTTAACATTTATTTATTTTTAAAATATTTTTGTATTTTTTAATTTTTAAAAACTTTCTTTTAAAAACATCACATTTTACCAATTTTTTTACTTTAGCCACATGAAACGATGTATATGTAAATATATTTATTCTGTGCATATGATATTGTAATTTAAAGGTATAATTTTAATTTTGCTAGTTGTTTATGGGCATCACAATTTATGATTAAATTAGCCCAAAAAACATTACTAAGGATTCTGTATGATGTGCTATGGGAGGAGGTCAATGGGCTGAATGTGACACCATGAGTTACTGCACTGGGTGACACCAACTGGTAATGCCAAGGATTATAGGGTCAAAGTGCCAATACTTTTGATTAGCAGAGATGGTGATGCCATCTCCCACCCACAACCCTACCCTGTTTTTCAGCCTTCCCTGTAGCCATAGCTCCAAGTCTCAGAAGTTTTTGTTTTGTTTTGATAGGGGGAGCTCAAAACAAGATATTTCCTGTTGAAAAGCAAAGTATTTGGTGATGTGGGTGGCTTGGTCTAGGTAGCAATTAAGACCCATTGATTTATTGAAGACTTTCTTCTGATGAAAATGAGAGAGCTGCTAAAACTGGTGGATGGACCAGCACACCTGCTTCCATTTTTGGACTCTCTTTGGGAGCAAGGCTATGGAGCCTGTCATGATGTTTACCACTGCATCACTAGTTTCAATAAAACAAACAACACACACAGAGACATTTCAATGGTACAGCTAGTGATCATACTCTTATCTGTGTTAGTGGCACAGGCAGCATTGACGCTGTTGCTGCCCCTCCCCAGATGTTCCCAGTAATGGGTGTTCAAACTGCCATAAGATGAAATCTAGTCTAAACACTGGTGGAGCGAAAATCCCCACCAGTTTACTTATGTTGGATCTTGAGCTCATAGGGAGGGAGGACAGGGGCATGCTGGAACAAGTACAGCCTGTTTGGACATCAACAGAGCCACCTGGGAGCTTCTGGTGCTCCCCTCCCCTGTACCAAACAATCACCATTTGTGGTATGTGATCTCCTGGAACAGCAAGTGGAGAACTGTTTGTCCAAAGAACTACTGGATCCCTCTTTGTGCAAGTTTAAAAGGATGCACTTACTTCCATAGGTGGGGGTTGCACAAATGTAGTGGTGCTATTGAATCATAGCCACTTACCTATTATCATTTTATAAGCATGACCCAAGAAGAGAAAGGAGAAGACACATAACACAAAGAGAGATTACAAAAGTTACTTTGCGGATCTTACATCCTTCTTCTTACCATCATCCTGATGGCATGGCTACTGTCTAGCTGGTTCTGGGGACTGTGGTCCCACAAAGTACGTTCCCCAAGCTCTAAACCAGGGGTGAGCAATTGTGGCAGTACCAGGGTGGTGTTTGTGCACAATTTTCTGCCAGGGTTGTATGGACTGCCAAAATACCGCAAAACCTCAAGAAGGGGGCGAAAATTCACTTCTGGTTTTGAAAAACAGGACTTTGGGAGCTTTTATTAAATATTGCATACCCTCCAACATTTCACAGATGAAAACTTGAACAAATGTGGCCAAGATGGCAAAAATATTTATGAGGAAGAACACACAAACTAGGAAAGGCTGTAGCAGTTTGCTTTTGCCAGAGTCAACTGGGAAGGACAAAATTCCACCTCTCCTCTCCCCCTGCTGAGTTGACTTGAGTGCAAACTACTTTGTACTTCAGACTCAATTTGCAGCAACTGAAGCAAGCTGAAGAAAAAAAGGGGGAGTGCAGGAAGAGGAGAGTGAACTGGGACATTTTAAAAGTGGTATGGCAGAGGATTAATCAGCAACTGTTGCTGCCAAACTATTACAACTGGAGATTACAAAAACATCACCTGGAACAGCAAACAGAAAAAGGCAGTGTGCATGCTGCACAGTAGCAGTGGAGCACACTTCTTAAATCTTACTTTACAGGAAGCAAAAATTAGAGAAAACATACAAGGTCTCCCTAGTGGTAGAGGAAAAGGAGGAGGAGGAGGAGGAGGAGGAGAGAGAAACTGGGACATTTTAAAAGCACTTGAAAATGTGGATCAAATTCTAAAAAGCGAAGTGGAAAATGCAATAAGAGAAATAGGAAAAAATAAATCACCAGGAATGGATGAAATCCTCATTGAACTGCTACAATGCTTACAGGCAGAAGCAACTCTAGTGTTAACTAAAACATGCCAAACAAATATGGAAAACAAAGAGGTGGCCAACAGACTGGAAATGATCAATATATATCCCAATACACAAGAAACAAAAGAATGCAGCAATTATAGGACCATAGCATTACTCTCACATGCAAGCAAAATTATGCTCAAAATTCTGCAGCACAGGGGCTCAACAGATGGCCCCTAAGGGGTAGCGTCTCACTGCCCCTTTCCTTGCCGGATCAGGGCCACGGCAACCACACGCCGCAGCCCCAATCCGGTACTTTTGCATCTCTAAAAAGGGCTGGCAAATGCCACTCCTTTTTAGAGCAGCAAAAAGCCACCCTTGCCACCGCGGCTTTTTGGCACTTCTTTGGTGTAGCGTGTGTGAACGCTGCACCAAGGGAGCACCCTGATGCTGCCTGCTATCTGTTTGGGTGGGTGGTGTGAGACTGCGGCATCAGGAGAGAGTCAGGGCAGCTGGCGTGTGGTTGCCATGCCCCCACTCCACCCCCAGGCTGGTCCTTTTGGCAGGTGTGCACAGCCCCACAGACTCCAACCATACACGGAGAGAGGGGAGAAGAAGAAGAGGAAGACCACATACTAGATGGATGGATTCAATTGGGGGGACGCAAGCATGGGCTTGCAGAAACATGGGCTTGCAGAGAAGTGGAAGATAGGGGTTCTTGGAGGTGTCTGCATAATGATTCTAAACATAGCACCGGTGACATAATGACTCTAAACATAGCACCAGGATTGCATAATGCTCTAAATATAGCACCTATATAGCTCCTTTAAGAGGACATCTGTCAAGAGCATACAGATCTTCTGGGACATGGGACCCAGGGAACTACCTTCTTGAGCTTGTGATCTGTTTAGTGATCTAGCTTTACCCACCCAGTGGGCAGCATAAAAGACAGCATATTTGTAGACTCCGCCACTTTCTCCAAATGTCAGCGAGAGGACTGTTGTGAGCATACAGAGTGAATGCAGAGAAGCTGTAAACAGCTGACATGGTACTAAAATCCTTGTGCTTAAATGCACTATTACATGAAAAACCTCCCATGATGCTCACATTTACCACAAGCTTTCTGCACACTGCAGAGATTTTATTCTGTCACAGTATTGATTTGTGACAGCTGGCATGACAGTGGGACGTAGCATCATGCTTGCCTCCCTCTTCACTGTCCTTTCCAACCTTCTCCTCTCATATGCTCCTTGTGCATTTGTTATTCAATGTAAGTTTCTCATCATCATTCATCTAAAGAATTCTAGTACCTTACACTTTTATAGCTTTTGACGGGTGCCTCCAAATAGGAAAAAAAAATCTCTTGAAGCATTAAGAGTTTCTAGTTCTTTTTTGTTTTGATTGTGCCTGGATATTCACAAATTTGCAAGCAATTTCTTTCTTGAAATATGCTGGTTTTCCTTCCCTCATGCCCTGCTCTGCTCTGCTGCCTCAGCAAACTACAGTTCCCAGAATTCCATAGCATTGAGCCATGGCAGATAAAGTAGTGTCAAATCTGGATTATTTCTGTCATGCAGATGCAGCCATAGTCAAAGAGCTAAAGTGCTTTAGCAATATTACACTAGTTAAGCATTAGTATCATTTTGTTTTAATGCTAACATTCCTCTTTCCCTTGCTTGATTTCTTTTAAATCTGTTTTGGAAACAAAATAGTTGTGTTTCCTGATAGCGGCGCTCTTTACTGCTTCTGAGTTAGTAGACACAGGCAGGTACAAATACATTTCATTTCAGAAAGTACTGGGTTACTTTAAATTGATCAGTGGAGTGGTAATGGAAAGTCCTTGGTAATGCTGAGAACTTCCAGGAAATACTACAAGATGTGGAAAGTATGTGGATCTCCAAAATAAAATTCGCTTGAACAGAAATAAAACATTTTTTCTTATTTGGGGTCAATCTCTAGCTGTAATACAGATAGATAAACATGAAATCCTGGGTATGTATTACTGGGTTTTGATTTTTCCAACAGATGTGTCAAAAGAGGTGTAACACATTGGGGAGACATATTGTATTCAAAACACATTGGATTCAAAATGAAGGATGTGTAAGGAGTCTGCTCCAATTAATTTTTTATTTGTGGGGTTTTCTTGTTGTATCCACACCACACAGTTATAGCAGTTTGATACCGCTTTAACAACCATAGGGTCTTCCTACTGAGTTCTGATATTGTCGTTTCATAAGAAACATAGGGTTTTCTGGTGCACTAGAGCTCTCTGGCAGAGGATTCTAAGTATCTCATGAAATGACAAGTCCCACAATTCCATGAAACAACCATAGCCACTAAAGTGGCATTAAAGTGTGGATATAGCCATGGTCTGCGGTATACAGATTGGATATGGAACAGGCACACTTTGCATTCTGGAGTTCATGTATGGATGTTTGATTGGCAATATATCCAATAAAATACATACACTTGAAAAATGTCAACATTTCAAATGTTTGCAAAAAAGAAATGCTATAAGCACACTTGAGCCGGTGTGTCAGGACCTGCACATGTAATATGTACCATGAGAACGCGCACATTAAGAAAAATCTCCCCATCAAAGAATGGATTTTGGCTAATAATTTTTTTAAGTGACTGAAACAAGCATGAGCTAGATGTGGAAAAAGAAGAAACCCTCAAAGGCAAGTGCTGTACATGTTTCAAAGTCTCTTCTTTGAGTTGCCAAAGAACATAAGTGCCTTGCTGGTATCAGCTTGAAGGCCTCTCTAGTTCGGCAATCTGTTTCCCACAGTGACTAAAGGACATTTCACATTATACAATTATAGTACTATGATTCTATTTTAACTGCCATGGCTGCATCCTATGGAATCCTGGTGTCTATAATTTAGTGAGGCACTAGAACTCTCTGGTATAGAATTCTAAGTACCCTGCCCTAAAGTGCAAATTCCATAATTCCATAGGATGGAACCATGACAATTAAAGTGGAATCATACCGCTATAATTGTGTAGCATGAAAGGACTGTGTAGTGTGTAGTGTGAAAGGATCCTAGAACAGCAGTAAGGGAAAAAGAGAATGCAAGCAATTGGAAATGCCAGGTTGTCTATTAGGGCTGCTTGTTGCTGACCTTTGTTTTGTGGAAAATTTGATTACTTTGATGAAATTGATCAGAAGTCTTTGGGAGAAATGGCCTCAATTGTCCACTCACTGGAATTGCTGACTACCTGGTATGCACTTTAGTACCAGCCTATAAGCATAATTATATTGTAGGCTTTAATAATTGACAGTGATCAGGTAGCAAAATTGAGCAAGATAATTATTATGATTTTTTTTAAAAAAAACAAAAAATAAGCCAAGCAGGTTGTGAAGACAAATGCAGCTGTCGAGCAAAATGCCAGGTAGTTATTTTCCCTCTTATACACAAGATTGTTTTGTTCATCATTTCATTTTTGTTTTCACAACTGTGATCCTACCATTCAACAGTAAATATTGTGTCTGCGCATGTCTGCGTGTCTTTTATTTGTTGCTATTGTGTTGAAAAAATTCCCCACCAAGAAGCAGAAAGAGAAGAAAAGTATATAAGAGCGGTCAATTTGTTCTAGCGCTTAAAGGACAAGATTCTTGTTACACTGGTGTTGCTAATCTTTTATTTTCTAAAGAGAAGTTCTCTGCTAGAGAGCAATAACTCTGTAGTTCTTGGAAGCAAACCAGAATATTCACTAAACTACAGATCCAGGGATAACATTGTATGGAGCCATGACAGTTAAATTGGAATCAAACTGCTATAATTAGGTTATCTAGACAACCCCCAGAAAGACTTCTATGGGAAAACAGTTCCCTATCCTTTATCTTTTAAAATAAATATTCAATGGTTTGTGCTGGCCTTTGGCAAAAACAAAAAAACAAAAACCACAACCCAATAAATCTGACTGGTAGTACTCTTGTTTGTTCTGTCCTGGATTCATTGTCAATTGATTTCTGTGCACTACTATGAATTTTAATATCACATAGCAGGAGAGAGGCTAGCGGAATTACGTCCACTCATTGCCTCCAAACTGTTCATGACTTTACAGAGTTTTCTAACCTAAGAAATCTCTTTCCAAACAGAGAAAGCCCTAGCTGCTTTCGACTTTCTTTACTCATCATGACTCCCACTCCCTCTAAGACCTGTCAAGCACCAGAGATATATTATATCCTATGGTCTTGTGCGTGATCAATCCTGAATTTGACATCTGGTGCAGAATGCTGATGCCACAGAGCAATAGGACTCTCTCTGTTTTCCCCCCAAAAATGTTGTCATCCTCAGCCTTTCACTGGGATTCTGTAGTACATGCTAACAAGATAATTTTGGCTTGCTGTCTTAGAACTAACAGTGCAAAGAGTTTAATATTTAGACGAGTCTTTGGAGAAGGAAAATGTTAAATTTGCAAACTGGAAATACAAATGGGGTCGTGGAGAAGGAAACTGCAAGAAGGTCAAGTGAATAAGGCCCTTTGACACTACACAAGTATAGTCCTATGATTCCACTCTAACTGTCATGGTAACATCCAATGGAATCCCAGGAGTTGTAGTTTAGGGATGGATATTGAGTATTCTCAGCCAGAGAAATTGTTGTTGTTACTGTGTGCCTTCAAGTTGTTTCTGAGATATGGTGATCCTAAGGCAAGGTAGCCCTATCACATAGTTTTCTAGACAAGATTTGTTCAGAGGAGGTTTATCTTTGCCTCCCTCTGAGGCTGAGAGAGTATAATTTGCCCAAAGCCACCCAGTGGATTTGCATGGCTGAGAGGGGATTCGAACCCAGGTCTCCAGAGTCGTAGTCCAATGTCCAAACCACTGCTGCAAACCCTAGGATGAAACTATGGTTTAGGGTTGCTAGACTGAAAAGTGGAAACTGCTCCTATACTTTTAATGGTTGGTTGATCTGAAGAAAATTTTTAACAGGTGTTGCTTGACACGCAACCAGGTAGCAAGCAACATTTGTTAAAATAGCCTCTTCTACACAACCACTAAAAGATCCCATTCTGGGAGAAAGGTAGAATATATAAATTGAATAAATACAACACAGTACAATACAAGCACAGGAACAGTATCCAATTTTCAGTCTGTCAAGTGAATCATAGCGCTATAGTTGTGCATTATGAAAAAGCCCTTTATCCAACCATAGTGAACAGTGCAGCCCATGTCACCACCAGACACCCACAACTGAAGCAAAATGAGCTGCCTTTGTGAACATACTAGTCAGATTTTTTGGGGGGGGATAAACCTCAGGAGAAAAATGTAGCAGCATTTGGAAAGGGAAGCAACAAGAATGAACATTAAATGACAGAGAATGGTGCTGTACATATCTCTCAGAATGACTCCAGTTTACTGAATCACAGCGAATCATCCCAGTAGCACCCAGTAATTGACTATTACTGGCTTGAAATCCAAACTTCTGAGGATGTCCTAAGAAAGTGACCACTGCTGCTGCCACATGGCAGAATTAATGCAGTTTGACTGTCATGGCTCCATCCTAGGGAATCCTGGGATTCGTAGTTTGTTGTGGCACTAGAACCCATTGACAGGGAAGGCCAAATCATATCATATCATATCATAGAATCATAGAATCATAGAGTTGGAAGAGACCACAAGGGCCATCCAGTCCAACCCCCTGCCATGCAGGAATTCCCAATCAAAGCATCCCTGACAGATGGCCATCCAGCCTCTGCTTAAAGACCTCCAAGGAAGGAGACTCCACTACTCTCCGAGGGAGTGTGTTCCACTGTCGAACCGCCCTTACTGTCAGGAAGTTCCTCCTAATGTTGAGGTGGAATATCCCACAAAACTACAAATCCCAGAATTCAATAGCATTGGATCATGGCAGTTAAAGCGTGTCAAACTACATTCATTCTGCAATGTTGTTGCAGACCCAGACAGAACAGTGACTAACCAGGAAAAAACTGTTGTGCAATATTTCCTGAAATATTTCCTATTGCAGCTTTGCAATTTTCTTTCTCCCATAATATGAGAAGTCTGATTAGCAGTAGATTCGGAGCTGCCCAAATAAAGCTCGTGTTCACACACTACACCCTTGTCTTCTCCTCTACTAACATTTCATAGAATCATAAAGGCATAGAGTTGGAAGGGACCCCAGGGGGCATCCAGTCAAGCCCTTGCCATGCAGGAAGACACAATCAAAGCACTCCTAACCGATGGTCTCTTCTTAAAAACCAGAGAAGAGACTCCAGCACTCTTCAAGGCAGTGTGTTCCACTGTCAAACAACTGATCATCAGGAAGTTCTTCTTAATGTTTAAGTGGAATCACCATGGAAGAGGAGTGGTGGTTAGTGGCTTCCATGTTCACTGGGGTGATGAATTTACTCCATTTTGGACTTCAAGGAGCTACCCAGGTGGCTGTACCTTGTATCTAAAAAAAGGTAAAGCACCTTGGATAGCTCTCTTGAAGTTCGTATTAATCCCAGAAAGGATTCACCACTCTAGTGACATGGAAGCCACTGAAAGGGAACTCTTTCCTCACTTGCCCCATCTTAGACTGAATATACACAGGCAAAGTAATGTGACCTTACCTTGATCATGGTCCTCTCGGAGCACACCATGTTCCTCCGGTTTTGAAGTGAAAATACTTCTTTTAGAGGGCTTTAATGTAATTTAAAAACAAAACAAAAAAAAACTTTTTTTTACTCCACTGTATTTGGGGAGAACCAGTTTTTGGAAATATGTGGCTTGGTCCCAAATCTAGATCAGGTTGGAATTGGGTTGTGAAGTGGTTGGAGGTGGCACTAGGTTGGTAGGTGGTCACCTAGGCCAGGTTGATCATTCCCAACACAGAAGGTCAGTTCTCTTGTTTGTTTCATCATCCAGGAAAGGTGGTGTTGACATTTTGTTAGAGGATTATGCATTGCATTCTCCTGTCTCTCCTTATATAGATAGGAACTTCTATCTACCATGTGACGTCTGTCACTCTTGGAGGCACTTTGACAGCTCTCTCCAAAGATTCTAAACTGCTTGTAACAGCAGTCAGTTGTACTTTCTTCCTGCTATCTAAAAGATGGTGAAATGTATTTGTCTTTACCCAAACCATCACCAGCTAGATTAGGTTCTAGTTCATTTATGTAAATATTTATTAAAGATAAATAAAGGTAATATAAGATAAAGATAAATAATATTTATTATTTTTAAACTACAAACTGCATGTTTGTTGTTTTTCTGTGTTAATCTTTATTCTTTAGGAAGACAGGTTTAAAATAATAGTCTGACCCACACTTCTGTGGCTCTGCTAATGAAAGCTGGACTCTTAACAAGTTTAACTTTCATACTTATATATTTTTGTTTCCCTTTAAAAGGGTTAACATCCTGGGAAACTAAAATTGCACCCTAACACATTTTTACTTACTCATTTATTTATTGTCTGATGTGAACATTCCATATAAAGCATAGTGCAACTTCGCAGGTCTGCTTTTGAAACACCTGCCTGCTGCATGGAGTCTGAAAGAGGTGGGCATCTGGCCACAGGAAGAACTAAAACCAACCTCAATTGCCTATTGAATTGAACAGAGGTAGGAAATGGTTCCCCTTAAAAATGAAATGGAGGCAATAAAAATGAACCCATGCAGCATTTAGTGGGCAGTAAAGTTGCAATTTAGCTAAGAAGAAGTCAGCTGAGGACATCTTTCTCAGATAAAGAAGGGGATGAGTGGAAAAGGAGTGGATGTTGTGTTTGGTCATGAAAATTTAATGACTTTGTTGGAGCCTGGCCCAGTGTAAGTTGTACTGGAAATGATACTGCCTTGTTCGCTTGACAGAACCTAAAGGAGATCCTTTTTACATTGTCCTATATGGACGATGCAGGGCAATAGCCCCAGGCTGGGACTGGCTAGTCCGGATGCCAATCTGGTGATCCTGGACTGATCCTGGCCCAAAGGGGCCTTAGTGCAGGGCAAAAAGAATGTATATTTACCGTGGAGTTTCTTGGAAACTGCAGCAACAGCTGGCACACTACACAGCGCTGCTGCCCCTTACCTGCTTCCACTGTTGCGTCTTCTCTGTAGGCTCCCATAGCAGCCTGTAACATTGGATAGGGACACCTGGCCATGTGAGTGCAGCCAGGGGACCTATTTCTGCCCTCATGGGCCATGATGGGGGGCCTTCAGAGAAGACACAACAATGGCAGTGACAGGTAAAGGGCACATGGCAGCAGCAGTTTCATGGCGCAGTGGCAGGTGGCCATGTAAACACCAGCATGTTGCTGTGTCACCCTGGGGATTAACCTGAGTTGGAAGGATACCATGGGCTTGACCTGTGGTCTCCTGTCTATCTGCTCAGCCCCTAGCTATGAATTCTAAACACCATTCTCTAAATTGCAATTCCTAGGAGGAAATAGGAGGTTGTCAAAATGGAATCACAGTGTTATAACTGTGGCTGTCAAAATGGAATTGTAGCATTATAACTGTGTGGTGTCAAAGGCCCCCAGTAATTGACTGAAAGCCATCCAATGACCTGAGTAGGAACCTGAACCTTGATCTTTTTGATCTCAGTTTGAAATCTAACTTCTTCATTTCATTGTTTGCAGTATGTGGTGAGGTGCTGGGATTCTGCATATTTTAGTGAAGTGCCGGGATCAAGACCTGCTCCTGCATAGCTAAGTAACAGAAATGGATCCATGGCAACCTCATTCAACCAATTTGGTGTTTTGGAAAATGGTCTGCTTTTGGTTCAGAGTGGCTTATTCTGTTCCTGAGTTCAGAAATTCCATCCACTATCCTTAGAACACCGACAGTAACCTTTTTATTGGAAGAAGAATTATTTACAAACAATTAAGTATTTTATAACTAGTTACTCCCTGGCACTAAATGAGTTAAACAAATAAATATGACAAAGCAATGCTTTAGCTATACTAAAAGAATCTACTGGTAAAAATATACTTGGATCTAAGATCTAGGCTTAACAGAAGTCAACAGTGTAATGTGATGACCAAAAAAGGCCAGCGCTAGGCTGCACCGGCAGAACTATAATGTCCAAATCAAGGGCTGTTAATACTATCACTTTATTCTATTTTTGGCCAGACTTCTAGAATGCAGTGCCCAGTTCTTAGTACACACCTGGTACATAGCTGAAGAATATTGACAACGTGGAATATGTCCACAGGAGGCCAATCAAGATGGTAAAAGATCTAGAGACCAACGCTTATGAGGAATGGTTGAGGGAGTTGGTTATATTTAGCCTGAAGAAGGGAAGATTGAAACATGATATGATAACTATTTTCAAAAACATGAACAGCTTTCCTGTGGAAAATGGTGAACTTGTTTTCTGGTGTTCTAGAGGACAGGACCCAAATCAATAGATTTAAATTATAAGAAATGAATTCCTGACTAAACAATTGGAAGTAATCTCCTTGGGATAGTGGTGGAATTTTTTTCATTGGAGATTGTTAAACAGAAGTTGGATGGCCACTTCTAAGGGATACTTTAGCTGTAGCTAAAGGTTGGTGTTTGATCAAGATAACCTTTGGGGACCCCTTCCAATTCTATGTCTCTATGATTCTATGATCCAGAGTCTAGTAGGGCTCTGATTCATACTCTCCAGCATTTCACAGATGAAAACTGGGACACATGTGGCAAAGCAACATCAGCGTGTGGTCAAGGTGGAAAATATTGAGGAAGAACACACAAGCTAGGAGAGGCTGCAGCAGTTTGCTTTTGCCTGGCACTACTGGGAAGGGCAAGATTTGCCCATTACTGCTGTTAAGTTAATTGAGTACAAACTACTTTTGCACTTTTAACTCATTTTACAGCAATTGAAGTAAGCTGAGGATGAAGGGTGAAAGTGGGAGAAAGAGAGAGAAACCAGGACATTTTAAAAACAACTGAAAGAGTGGACTAGTAGAGGATTAATCAGGACTGACCATGCCAAACTGGGACAGTTAAAGGGTGTCACTTGGACTCCTTCTAACTCTTTGATTTTATGATCCAGAAGCTGGTAGGAGCCTGCATGTGACCACATAAAAAGGGTGAGACTTGCATGGTTTCAAGAGCTACCAAGATGGTAGCTTATGGTCATAGAAACCAGCCCCAATAGATTATTCTTCTATATTGTTCCAGAAGGTTTTGTTGAAAGCATTTTACAGATTGCAGTTCTCTGCACACATCCTCTGGCTCCAGACAGCTCTTGAAATCAGCCAGGTTTCTGCCAAACTTGACTTAATCTTCTGAAAAATCTGTCCCAGCAAGGAGAGTACAAGGTAGTGCTTTTTAAAAAGGAAAAAAAAACCCCACACACCTCTGAAAACATTATCTGCTAATTAATTTGAAAAGCAAGACAAGAAAATACATCCTGACATTTCATAAGAGGCAAGCAGAACAACATTGCCATATGCTGTCTCCCGTAGAGGATTTATGAAGGGTATATGACACAACTATAGTGCCAATTTTTAACAAACAAACAACAAAAAGAGGCCCATGGCTGGCATTTTGATCATTTAGCACCTCAAAGGTAAGTCAATCTATCAATAGATAAGATCACCCAGCTTTATTTTAATCAGGTCCCAGATCAATTATCAAGACAATTATCTATTCTAGACAATTATCAAGACAATTTTTAAATAACACAATCAATTATCAGTTTAATCAAAGTAGTGCAAACAATGGAAAATAACAAAACCAGAAAAACCAGATGAATTCTCTGTTATCATTAAATCAAAACAAAGCTTGAACATCAATTCGGAACTTTTTTTTAATGGACAGAACATCATATGATAAACACCAGCCAAAGACAACTTTAACCTGTTAAATTTCTGTTTTTCTGGCATTGTGTGATAAAGTCTAGGCCATGGCTAATGAAAGCAAGCCCAGTAGTTAAATAGGTAGTCCTCAAGTATTGGAAACAGACATCTACAGTAAACCCTGAGAGGCAGACCAAAGAAATGATCATGCAAGCTGCCTCAGAGGAGACAATATATATAAGGGAAGAAAACTGGAAAATATTTGGTGTAAGATTCTTGGAGCTCCCTGCAAGACTAAAGACCACTTGGACCACACTAGATAAGGAATGCAAGCTGTAATCCTATTAAAAATAGCTCACAAATATTTTGTATCAGACATAGATTTCATAGATGCATACATCTTTAAATAGCTAACTTGTGCAAAAGATCTTTTAATCTGTGTTGTGTTGGATTTGTAATGTGTACTTTTATCATTATTTGTATACTTCAACTGCTTAAAAAAAACTATTTTAATCAATAAAACCATTCAGGGGTAGCTGTGTTGGCCATTTAGCAAATTCAAACAAAAATCCATCAGTGATACCTTTATTGGCTAACCAAAATGCCCAATATACTGGTTGCAAGCTTTTGAGGCTCCATGGACTTCTTCATTAGGCAAGTTGTTACAAAACAAACAGGAGAAAAACAATTGAAGATGTTAGCCAGATCCTCCCCACCATATACCATCTTAACTAAAGACTGAAACAACATGTACACATCTGACTAATATCTCCAGTTATTTTAATTAATGTTTTGAATGTGTCTGTTAAATTGTTTTTAATGTTTACATTAGTCTTCACTATAATTGTACTTGCTTTTCAATCAAACCGTTAGCCACCTTGGGTCCCAAGTTTTCTGTTCATGTCTTATGAATGGATCAAGATAGTAGTGGCTGATGGCATTTATGTCAGTGAGGAAGTGAATCCACTCTGGGCTTTAATCTGAATTTTAAAGGGACTATCTATGGTGCTTAAAAGGAGCTACTTAAGAGTCCAGACCCTGGGATATTTCCAAGTTCAGATTAACTCTGAACAGATATGCTTCTGAGGTCGCTAAAATGAGTACCCAACTGTTGGGGGCAATGAGTTTACAGTTGTAAACTGCTTAGACATCCCATAGTGCGATATGAAGCGGTATATAAATAAAGCTGCTTTCCTTTGCTAACCTATTAATACTGAAGCCACAGGATACCTGTGAACTTACCATAAATGTCTCGTTCCTCTATGCTACAAAGGAAGCTGTGAGGCCAGTTATAAAACCTACTCCTTAATCGCTTTCACATTGTAGCCAAGGGTCTAATTTAAGGGGAATTTATGATTAGCCCAATGTTGCGAGATGGGCAGGCTACTATGCCCTGCGGTATTGTCTTCCCTAGGTGTATACCGAGAAGACCAGGAAGTCCCAGGAACGGGGCTGAGACAGATACTTCCAATAAATGTATTTTTATTATAAGCAAAGTCACACACTAACATGCACTCACGCACTCACTCAAAACTCAGGAAAATCAAGGTTGGAGGTTGGAATAGATGGCAGGCTTTACTGAGGGAGATGCTTACCGAGATGTAGTCTTCCTCCGGGAAACGGATGGGATGAGAGGCGGTGGGGGGGCAAGTCTCGCTCCGCAGCCTGGGTTCGAGCAGACTTGCCGGTGACTAGCTTCAAGGGTCAGAGTGACGTGGAGTCGTTTAGACCACGAAGATAGCACACCGACTGGCTAAAATCTAGGGTTTATATAGGGCTAAACGGGCCCTGGGGCGGAAGGCGATAATTGCGATGATGGCACCCTGCTGTATAGGGTTCCATTGTATTTGGTGGTCTCAATCCGAGGGGCCAATATCCTGGGGGAACGTGTGAGTAGGTGACACAATGCACCTTCCGATGGGTGGGAGTGTGTGAGACTGGGTGGCACAATACAAACATTACACCTTGGATGGCTGAAGGTGCTTGTGAATAGGTGACACAATACACCTTTTAATGGTTTAGTTGATCTCATCATGGAAAATCCCATTCGCAACTCTCCTAGACTATCCGGGGGGGAAATGCATACCTTGAGGATTAGGGTGGGCTGCCCAGGTCCTGGGCGCAGAGGGCTTTTGCCTCCAATTCCACTGCCAGAGTTCATCTGGAGGTCATCATGGAATTTCACATTTTTGGTAGCAAAGGAGCTATGGGTGCCATATAGGTTTTTCATATTTTTGGATATGAAGGGGATTATGGGTAACAACATACACATTCCATGCAAACAGTGAGATTACACATTCAGAGAATAGAGTTGGAAGAGACCACAAGGGTCATCCAATCCCCTGCCACACAGGAACTCCCAATTAAAGCATCCTTGACAGATGGCCATCCAGCCTCTGTTTAAAAACCTCCAAAGAAGGAGACTCCACCACTCTCCCAGGCAGCGTATTTCACTGTCAAGCAGCTCTTACTGTCAGGAAGTCCTTCCTAATGTTGAAATAGAATTTCTTTTCCTGTAGTTTAAATCCATTGTTCCATGCCCTAGTCTCTGGAGCAGCAGAAAAGCTTGCTCTATCCTGACACGGCATCCCTTCAAGTATTTCACATGGCAAGTCTTCTCCTATCAACTCTCTGTTCAGCTGCTTTTCTGGGCTATACCATGTACCAAGATACTCCGTCTTAGTTGAAGCAATGGGTCATGAAGGTTCATTGAGTGTGAGCATACACATACCTGTTTATCATTCAACAAAAATAGAATTAAGTAATGGCTTGCATAGGTGAATCAGCCAACACAAGTTAAAAACAAAACCTGCCTAGAGCTCTCCTGTTTCATCATAACATCTCAGACATAATCATATTCGGTCGAAGCCAGCATGCATTCATAGAATTAAAGAATAATACAGTTGGAAGGAGCCTCATGGGCTGTTGAGTCCAGTCCCCTGCTCAATGGAGGATGTCCAGCTAAAGCATCCCCAGCAGGTAGTTGTCCAGCTTCTTTCTATACAGAGAAGGAGATCCCATCACTTCTATAGGCAATTGGTACCATTGCTAAACCATTGCTCATACTGTCAAGAAGTTCCTTCTAATGTTCAGTCAAAATCTACTCTTCCGTAACATAAAACCAATAGCCCTGGTCCTACCTTCTAGGGCAGCAGAGAACAGGCCTGCCCCAAACTCTGTTGTACAGCCCTTGAGGTATTCAATGGTTTCCACTAAATTATGAGGTGTTATGTTGTGTACTTATACATCTTTTCTTACCAAAGAATAATGCTAACATGTTTTCATGCCCTAGTCACATTTTTCTTGGTGATTTTTAAACAAATCACAGTAAGGTTGCTTTACCATTCCAGCTTGGTTTGATAAAGAATTTGCCCTCATCTGACTACTATTTGTATTTCTAAGACCAGGGGTAGGCAACATAAGACCCGGGGGCCGGATGTGGCCCGAGGCCTTTGGACCGGTCCTGCCACCGCTGCTGCCCGCCATGATGATATTGATTATTGTTTTTATTACTTTGTTCTTGGGGTTTTCTTGGCAAAATCTCCACAGGGGTTTTGCCATGGCTTTTCTGGGGCTGAGAGAGTGTGCATGCATATTTTTAAAATTGTATTTATTTATTTTTAAAAATTATTTTTATATTTATTTATTTATTTATTTATTTATTTATTTATTTATGGTGCTTCGGCCCCCCAATTGTCTGAGGGACAGCAACCCAGCCCCTGGCTCAAAAAGGTTGCCTACCCCTGTCTAAGACTGTGGAAAATGCTAAGAAGAGAATTTACCTTGAGCTACAGTCAATAGAAGTTCTCATCACATGAGAAAAATCAAAGGATACATTCATGACACAAAACCAAGTGGGGGAAAATTAGCCTATGTGCACGATATGTCAAAAAATAATAATTTACGAATCAGGCTGCACAGTAAAGTTATGAGGCATGAATGCCCCCCCCACAGAAATGACCAGAGTTGAGAAAAGTTACTTTTTTGGACTACAGTTTACACAATTGCGCCAGCTATCAGGGCCATTTTGAACAATACATTTAAAACATAAATAAAATAACTTTCCCAAGTTCTGCAAATGAATACCATGTCCTGGACCTAAGGGGAGGTCCAAATGCTTGAGGTACCAAGAGCGGCAGGATACCACAAAGGACCAATGACAACTACAAGTGAGCAATTTGCTCCAACAAGATCAGAGACCAGACAAACACCTTTTACACTTTGACCTCTCAGAGTCCACCCATTTTTTTTTTGCAAAATGGAAGACCTTAAAGAGACAGATGTCTGATCTGGAACTCAGCACTCTGCCATTTCTCCAAGAGTTCATACCAAATATGATTTCTTCACCAATATACATTTATTATTTTTATGTGTTCCTTCAAGTCTTTGACTTATGGTGACCCATCATGAAGATTTCGTGGCAAGACTTATTCAGAGGTTTGCCTTTGTCTTTAAAGGTGTGTGTGTTGATTCATTGAGAGTCAGGATCTATAAGTTGTTTGTCCATGCTCAAAGACCTGTTACTTGCTTGTCTCTGATTCAGGTCAGGTTCAGCAATGGCCTCCAGTGCATGGTTTCTCCAGTTCAGCAGTGGTGCTCAGGGGAGACATCTCCTCCATTGGTGCTACTTGTTTCTAACTTCTGTGTCCATCTTCAAGTTACAGCTGGGCACTGGGTAATGACAATGATAACTGTTCACAAGAGACAATGCTAATAATTTCATTCAATATAGTATAAGCCTCCATTTCAAATTCTTGTGGGCTTGTAACTCAAGAGAGAGAATTGATTTCACTTGTAATCACCTGTTCATTTTCTATATGGGTTAGTCTGGTAATATAGCAGCAAAAGAGTAAAATTAAGGGAAGCAGGGGATTATTATGCCTGAATTCAACTGCTTACTGGCACTGCATAGTTGAAAATTATATTCTAAAAGCTTGTCCAGAGCAGGATTTCCTTCACCTTTGGTTTTAAGAGGCTCTGAACTATTCTGAACATCAGCTGGAGTTGTACAGATGAGCTATGGCAAATAAACAAATGTATACACAGTTTCTTATGGAAGTTTTTAAATGAAGGTTAGTTGTTTTTCTTTCCTCTGACATTCATTGGGCTCCAGAAAATCCAAGGTCAGTATAACTTCTGGCCATTTAATTTGCTTGGCATCTGTTAGAAGATGAAAGGTTGTTTAACTCTTGGCTTTGGCTGAAATTTAGCAATTGAAGTCTTGTTTCTCTTCAAGCTGGCATCCAGACTTTTACCACTGACATTTCTAAACTACAAAGTCATGTCAGTTTTGTATCAAGTCCCTAGATGCCCTGCCTCAAATAATTCTGGGACTATAGTTCATTGTAATTGGTGAGCATTCTTTCTTAGAGATTCCTAGTACCTTTTCCAATAGGAAGTTTCCTATTGAGAGACACAACAGATATTATATTGATTTAGTTCATTAAATGACAGTTAATGCAAAGAAGAAGAAGAAGAAAGCTTTAAGTCAGGGGTAGGCAACCTTTTTGAGCCGGGGGCCGTGTTGCTGTCCCTCAGACAATTGGGGGGGCCGAAGCAGCAAAAATAAGTAAATAAATAAATAAAAATAAAAATAAAGAATTTTTTTAAATTAATTTTTTTAAAAAAATATATATATATGCATGCACACTCTCTCAGCCCCAGAAAAGCCATGGCAAAACTCCTGTGGAGATTTTGCCAAGAAAACCCCAAGAACAAGTAATAACAGCAATAATCAATATCATCATGGTGGGGGTGGGCGGCAGCAGTGGGCGGCGGCAGGACCAGCCTGGGGCTGGTCCAAAGGCCTCTTGGGGCCACATCCAGCCCCCAGGCCTTAGGTTGCCTACCCCTGCTTTAAGTTATAAAGAGAAGGAAAACAGTATTACAGGGGATAGGGAAACACCAAGTACTGGGGACAAAAGCTTCATTGATTCAGGAGGAATTGGACCAATAGTACAAGTAGCCAACAATGAGAGGAAAATTACAATAAGAAAGCAACTGGGGAGATAAAGACTGATCTTGGCCAGTTATAGGGAGCATATAACTCCATTGTTGAAACAGCTTCACTGGCTACCAGTTTGTTTCCAAGCACAATTCAAAGTCTTGGTCATTACCTATAAAGCCCTATATGGCTTAGGTCCAGACATCTCCCCATACAAACCTGCAAGAACTCTAGAGAAAGGCTTTCCTTCAGTTCCTTACACCATTACACCACAGTTGGTGAGGACACAAGAGAGATCTTCTCAATGGCTGCTCCCACCCTCTGGAGTTCCCTTTGGCAAAAGGACAGGCTGACCCTCTCCCTCTTTTCCTTTCAGTAGCAGGCAAAGATATTTCTTTTTAAGCAGTTTTTAAATGTATAAGTGTGTGTGTGTGTGTGGGGGGGGTTATTGGGGATGTTTTATTTATCTTTTAAACTTTTGCTTTAAAAAAATGATTTTCATTTGTTTAATTAGTTTCATTAAGGTGTGTGTGTATAGAGGGAATTCCATTCTAATAATAATAATAATAATTTTTATTTATAACCCGCCCCTCTGCATGGCAATCGGGGCGGGGTACAACAATTTAAGACAAAACAGAGTTAAAAATCACTCCCTCACCCCATAATCCCACCCTCCCAACCCCTTAAAATAGAATTAAACCACAATCAGATTAAAATGCCACATTGAATTAAAATTTGTTAAAAACATACAATAACAATAATACAATAATACAGGAGTCAGCGACAACAAGATAAAAAACTCGTCTCTCTGCTTAAAGTTATTCTAAAGATATTCCATTCTAAAGATATTCCATTCTTCTTTGTTAGTTACTGTGGCTGGAGTTGTATGGTTCACATCAATAATTGCAAGAAGAGTTAGGGAGGGAAAGCCAGCTGAGTGTTTGGTAGCCTTCATTTTTCAGAATTTGTCAGAAATAATTCACTTGTCTATGAGGGGCGACCAAATTGAAATATATTTTTCTCCAAAGAGGAGCAAAATAAGATTTCCTGCTCCCCTTCAGGAATGGAAGAATAAATAGACAAATTTATATCACTACTTCTAACAGACTGGCCAAAATGGTTAAAGGCCTTAGCTAGAAATGTTGGTAGGAGTCTGACACTACTGGAACATATACACAGATGTGGTTTAAACGCTCTAAGATATGCCAGTTTTACTCCTTAATTCTAAAACAAATGACAGCCATCAGAAAGTTCCTCATTGCCCTGGTTTATTGTTGCTTCATTTTAACCATCATAAAAACAAATCCCTAAAACCAAAAGGCTTGATTGCTTTCTTCCTCATTGGTTCTTAACTTGAATTAGGAAGGAAATTCTCAATAGATAACTGATGGCAAAGAATTTGGAGCACTTTTCTTTTTAAACAGCTGATGCATGATATGAAGGTCTCAAAAGGCCTCATCAGCAATGATGCCAGCCCAAAATGCCTTTCCTTCTTAGACTATATAATCACTAGGTTCCAAGCCATTGCTGTAGCAAAAGACTTTTTGGAAAGGCATTCTGAATGTCAAATCCCACCCTCCTGAAATAAATCTAGCATTGTCTTACTCCATCCCTGGAAAGGTCACTCTGAAGTATTGAGTTACTATGCTTGCAATGCAATATCATTGCATTATTTTATTTGAAAGCTGTTGCTGAATTTAAAAACTTTTAATGAATTAATAAATATAAGTATACTTCAGTTAATAATACCTCTGGAAAGAAGATCCTTTTTAAGAGCCCAGCCACCTTTTTCTTGTCTTCTGTCTAGCAGAAAGTTATTTGTTGGTTGTTGGTTGGTTGGTTGGTTGGTTGTTGATTTTTGGCACCTTTAACACTGGGAGGATTGTGAAAGAGGGCAGGAGAAAAATAGGTTTTCTGTGTTGGGCTGCATCAGTGTGCTTGCAGTAAACAGTGCAATACAGCTTGACTTGGGAAATAATGGGATTCTAATCTGGGTGAGCCTACTGTCACTGTATGTGTTTATGTACAACAGACAAGGTAACTACTGCCTTCAGAATCACTTACTGAGCATGTGTGAAGAGCAAAACAGAAGGAAAAGGGGAAAACAGATTAATCTGCCTCACTAGCTATCCTAGCATATTGAAAACCATAGATCTATAAGTTTCACCACCAAAATGCAAATCATGAGAAAAGTTCAAAAAAAAGAATCATCCTGGGATGCATTTTGGAAGAACCTTTCAAGTGGTCTCTAGAAAATTTAAAAAAAATTATTTTATTTTTTACTTATGCAAGGCTAACCTGACTTGGTTGTTTCATTTCTCATGTACATTATGTTAGTTTTGAATAAAAAGTTTGCTGAAACATGTTGAACTGCTCTTTTTATGTGTGCTGTAGGAGCCTATCATTTTACCAAAAGCAAGAGGTTCTATTTAAAGGGAAAGGTTTAAACCTTTGCTGCCAACTTGCACAGAAACGGATATGTGGCAAGGATACAGAAAAAGCAGATGGACAGTATCACATTCTCCGTTCAGCTACTGGATGCTCCAGTGCAACAGCAGTAGAGAGATCCCCTCACTGGCTCACAAGTACACAGCACCACCACAGTCCAAGGTCTATGTTGAAACTCACTGAGCAAAGACCAGGGAATCTTATTTATATATACAAAGTTTCTTGGTCTATGTATGATTTTACTAATGCACTTATGTGTCGAGACCTTATGACAGGTCATCTATCACATTTGTCTCTGAAGGTCATGCTCTGATTAATTGTCCTTGGACATCTTGCCCAGTGCAGAAGTTTATACTAACTGAAAGCTAAGAAGACAAGGATTAGTCTTCTTGGGTGACTTCAACATTCCACTCGAAACCAGTTTACAAGATTTAACTGGCGCAGCTCAGGAGTTCATGGATACCATGACAAACATGGGCCTATCCCAGTTGATCAATGGGCCCACACATTGTGCTGGTCATACCCTCGATGCGGTCTTTAGTACGGAGCAGGAACGTCCGTGGGCAGAGGTTAAAAAAAATCCTCCGCATTGTCATGGACGGACCATTTTCTGATCAAGGTGGAATTAAAGGCTATTGTTTACCCTCCTGGAGATGGTGGACCCATTAGAACGGTCCGCCCTTGAAGGCTAATGGAACCTATTGGTTTCCAGAAAGCCTTAGAGGGTTTAATGGTTGGTAATGCCAGTGATTCTGTCAATACCTTGGTGGATACTTGGAACTCTGATCTCACCAGGGCTATTGACACAATTGCTCCGAAGCGTCCTTTCCGGTCCGTTTCTAATTGTAAGCCCTGGTATACAGAGGAGCTTAGAAGGATGAAGCGGGTCGGACAATGACTAGAGTGCGAATGGCGAAGGACTCATCTCTTATCCAACAGAACTCGCCTTAGGGAGCATCTTGATTCCTACAGGGAGGCTTTACGTGTTCGCAGTTTGGGGGTGCTCCTTGACTCGTCACTCCTGATGGCAA
>CM034701.1:377185135-377195844 GCA_020142125.1 Phrynosoma platyrhinos | reverse complement strand
AGAGCCATGTTAAAGAGAACAATTAATGTGATCAGATGCCTGATGTAGGACTTTATCACACTAGCCTGTTGTCTCATAGCAATCCTGTTACTGAAGCAAATGGGAACATACCATTTAAAAAGAAGTACTATCACACTTCTCAGCAATCATGCTATTGTGCTGCTTTGGTGATCCATGATCCCATGCTTGCTTTTCCACACCACCTCACTAACCCTGCCTTTCTCCCCATGTATGCTCTTCCCAGTACATGGGAGCCTTTTGATTGTTTTGTTTTATTTTTGCTGTGATTGTATAATTGTGGCAAAATGGCAACTTGTTAAAGATTAAAATACAGTTCAAATGGATTGAGAAGGGTGCACTTTTACTTTTGAGGGGCAGCTTAATGCTTGTTTGGCTGAGACGATTATGGCCTGGGAAGGGGAGGCATTACTAATAATTTTTTATTATTTAATTATTTTATTTTTATGCTGCCTTTCTTCCAAAAAGGGACCCAAAGCAGCTCACAAGACAAAAAAACTTTTAAAACATTAAAAAAATTATAAGAACCAAAGAGGCTTTTTTTTTTTAATTTTTACTAATAGGCTTTTATTTTTCCTGATGGAACTTTGAGGCTTTTATGGCTGTAAGAAGGAACAGGGGAGAGATACCATTTTCAGTATATTTATTTTCTTTCTTTGCGAGGGAGCAAGCTTGAAGGACATGTCCACACTGGTGGACAGTCCTTCTTTGGACGTTATCACACGTGGGCCAGAAAACGATAATAAAGTGGAAATGAGGCATTCTGAAAATAAATAGAAAATAAACCTTTATTCCACAAATGGCTTTCACACGTAATTACCTTAATTGCGAATTTACAGTAAGCACATTTAACGTTCACACATAAGTGAGAAAAGCCCGTAAATGTACTAGAAATGAGCTTCTTGCACATACGCAGATAGAGGAATGCTCGTTGGAACCATGGGAAAAAGCAGGGAAATGCTCCCAAATTCGCATTTGCGTTTCACATTACAGTAAATGCAAAATTACCTTAATTTCGCATTTGCATTTCCTCCAAACAACCGAATTTCAAAAGATCGCGGTTAACACCAGTTTCTGTCCACTTTCTGTCCAGTTTCTGTGCGACATCGTGTGAAAATGCGGGGCACAAATCCAGTTTCTGTTTGGGATTTGTGTGGATTAACCAGCAGATTTGCCCCCGTGTGATAACGTCCTTTGACTGAATGCTTGAAGAAGAAAAAGAACCAGATGCCTCACTGCCATCACCACTGAGTGATGGGAAGCAGAGTCCAGTCAGAGGTGCTGACTATAGGCTCTCTGATGATGATGAGGAGGTGGTTTTGGCTCCTATCACTTTGTTCAACACAGCCATGGCAAATGTGCTCCCAGTCTGACACTTTCCCTCCTTTCCTGCTTTTCCAACAGCCAGAGAAAAATAAAGGTAGCCAAGGAAAAACAGTTCAAAGTAAAGCCTAGAGTGGATTCCAAGGGGTCCAGTCAGAGTGGGAGCCCACACAAGTGCCACAGTGCTGAATGAAGTGAGCTGAGCCAAAACCGCTGCCACCATCATCTCCATAGAGACCTTATAACCAGTACCTCTGACTGGATGCTGCTTCCTGCCATTCAGCTCCAAAGACAGAGGAAGAACTTGAAGATGAAACTGAAATATTCTATGCTGGAGTACAGGAGGAACTTGATCACACACCAAAACAGGACTTCTTGTTAATCATAGGTGATTTGAATGCAAAGGTAGGAAGCAATGCAGAATGAAAGATGGTAGGAAAATTCGGCTTAGGATCAAGAAATGAAGCAGGAGACCGACTGACTGAATTTTGCGAGGCCAACAGTTTTAGAAAGTTAAGTGGAAGCTGCACTTTGGAGAAATAAATCACCCGGAACACTTAGCATACCAATAGAGCTGCTTTAAGCTACAGAGATAGAATTTACTCTAGTTCTAACTAATCAGCAAATGCAGAAAAGATTGGTTTACAGATTGGAAATGCTCAATATACAGTGGGCCCTCAATAACAGCAATAGCATTTACATTTCTATGCTACTTATCAGTGAAGTCAGCACTCTCTAAGTGGTTTACAATCTGTACGCCAATTGCCCACAACAAGCTGGGTATTCATTTTACTGACATACGAAAGAATTGAAGGCTGAGTCAACCTTGGAACCCTGGGATCGAACTCACAAACTTGTGGCTACAGTACTGGCATTTAACCACTGCACCACAGAGGCTCCCTAAGATGACTTCCTTGATTGAAGAAAACTTCCATGATCATATGGCCAGCATGACTGCATGGAATGCAGTTACCTTTCTACAGAAATGGTACCTACTTATCTACTTGCACTTTTACATGCTTTCAAACTGCTAGGTTGGCTGACTAGTGACGGGAAGGGGAAAACATAACTCCCAAACACACTGCAGAAATCATACAGTCTGAGACTTCTTTAACTGCCCTAGCTCTGTGCTAGGGAAACCTGGAAATTGTAGTTTGTTGTGGCACTAGAGCTCCTCTGACAGAGAAAACTAGGGGGGGAAGCAGACGAGAGCTTCCCCAGACGCCGCCAGACGGAGCGCCGCAGGACCGCAGCCTCCGCACCACGGCGCTCCTGCGGCGTCCCTAAAAGGAGCTCCAAATTGGCGCTCCTTTTAGAAGTCAGGGAAAGTGCGCCCTAAACGTGTAGGGCGCACTTTCCCTGACTTTTCCACCACAGCGCATGCGGACACTGCGGCGGGAGGTTGTCCCCGGAGCGCCGGCCGTGCGGAGGGCTGGCGGCTCCGAGGACGACCTCGGGAAGAGGAAGGGGCGCCGCGTGTGCGGCTGCCCCTCCTCTTCCTTGCCTCGGAGACGGCTCAATAAGCCATCTGCCAAGGCCCTAAATGTCTCACAAAACTACAGTTCCCAGAATTTCCTAGCATTGAACCAGGGCAGTTAAAGTGGTCTCAAACTGGATGATTTATGCCGTGTGTTTTGGACTGTTGTCTTTCAATTTCAGGTTGCAGCAGTACCTCCACAGTAAACATTGCAGTAAAGTTTGAGCTCCAAATTCTGCTTTGGAGACAGTCCTATTGTAGCCATATGTGCCTGCCTAAAACAAGCAAAGGAAACAGCAGCTGTCTCCATCAGGCCTTACTAAGTATGTGTGAACAGCAAAACAGAGAGAAAAGGACAACATATAATCCTACCTTATCAGTACTCCCCAGTGTGTTCAAAACAGCATTATTTGGCCATCAAAATGGAAATCATAAGAGTCTGGTGAAAGAAAAAACCATCATAGAATCAGAATCATAGAGTTGGAAGAGACCACAAGGGCCAGCCAATCCAATGTCCTGTCATGCAGGAATACACAATCAAAGTACCCCTGACACATGGCCATCCAGTCTCTGATGCAGCATATTCCACTGTCAAACAGCTCTTACTCTCAGGAAGTTCTTCCTAATGTTGAAGTGGAATCTCTTTTCCTGCAATTTGAATCCATTGCTCTGGGCCCTATTCTCTGGAGCTGCAGAAAACAAATTTGCACAGTAAATGGTAATATAGGCCAGCACCTTCTCAACAGTAGCACTGTTGGTTTAGAACTGCCTCTTTTAGGAGGTTCATCTTATTCCAATCCTTGGTTTTAGCAATAAGATAAAGTGATGTTCTGGCAAGCTTTAGGAGGGTTCGCTGATTGTTTATAACCCATGCCTATTTCACTTGAGATCCACTTTACAACAGCCTCCATTTTTCAGGGCTCACTTCCAAATGTAAAAGCTTAGAATTTCATCTTATCATCAACTCATAATTACCAGTGATTTACTTGCTATGATGATCTAATCTGCAATCTAATCTGTGTTTTGCAATAATTTTTTGTGGTCCTAAATGAGAAAATTGCAGTTAGTCAAAGCATGAAATGAGTGTTTTGTAAATATATGAAATTATGAATTAATGACAAGGAACCTTTATGAATAAAATACATTGGAAACAACAGTCAACAGAAAAAAATAAAACAAGAAATGCCAGTTTCACAACTAATATCAGTTAATTTTAGCAATTGGAAAAACTACTTTCCTGAGAGGGGAAAAAAGAGAATTCTGGTAGTTCGGTGCATTTACACTGTAGAAGTAATGCAGTTTGACACCACTTTAAGTGCTGTAGCTCTTCCCTATGGAATCCTGAGATTTGTAGTTTTACAAGAACTTTAGGCTTCTCTGCCAAAGAGTGCTGATGCCTCAGAAAACTACAAATCACAGCATTCTGTAGGATGGAGCCATGAGAGTTAAAGTGGTGTCAAATCGCATTATTTCTACAGTGTAGATGCACCTTAAGACCCAATCTGAACTGTAGGAATAATGCAGTTTGAGACTACTTTAACTGCCATGGCTCAATGCTACAGAATTCTGGAATCTGTAGGTTTGTGAGATGTTTAGCCTTCTCTGTCAAAAATCTCTGATGGCACAAAAAACTACAGATCGCAGAATTCCACAGCACTGAGCCATAGCTACCTTAGTTTGAATTAGGACATCCCAGAGCTATGCTCGCCAAATTTGTAGTTTTAATTGCATTGAGAGCCACAGTTATACCATTGATATATTTGATCCCAAAATCATAATTTGAACATATTACTTTTCTCCCAAATACTCCAACAAGGGTGGTCATTGGTCATGGTAAGTCTGGGGAGCTCTCTGACTGTCAAGAGCTTAATTTTTCAGGGTGCTTTCCATGGTTTGGACTGTTGGGTATAGAGTTGGAAGAGATTCCAAGGGCCATAAAGTCCAACCCCCTGCCATGCAGGAACTGTCACTCAAAGCACCCCTCACAGATGGCCATCCAGTCTCTGTTTAAAAGCCTCCAAAGAAGGAGACTCCACCACACTCTGAGGCAGCGTACTTCACTGTGGAACATCTCTTACTGTCAGGGAGTTCTTCCTAATGTTTAGGTGGAATCTCCTTTTCCTGTAACTTGAATCCACCATCTTGCTTGTTATTTGTTGGCCTATAATGCATTGTACAGTATTGCTGTTAAATGATGGGACATGTAGGAGCTTATCACATTCACAATTAAAATGTCTTACCTGAGCCGGCTTAAAATTTAAAATGGGTGGCATCCTGATCTTATCACAAGGATTTAGCTGCTGAATTTACTGCCTGGATCCAGCCTGGGTCCATCCCTGCTTGCAAGGGCACTCAGTGCACCACTTTTCGAAGCCAAGAGTTTTCTTTCTTAAGGAAATGGCTGCCAGAGTGCCCCTGTGAGCAGGGATGGACCTGGGTGGAAAATTCAGTCGCTAACTCCTTGTGATAAGATCAGGATGCCACCCATTTTAAATTTTAAGCTGACTCAGGTAAGACATTTTAATTGTGAATGTGATAAGCTCTGTAGTAGTGTGTTAACTGCTAAAACTGTTGACTGCTTTCCTTTGCGGTTAAGGAGGAGATGGAAAGGGAGTTGAGGCTGTGCCCAGGGAAGATCCAAGGTCAGTTTCTTGAGAACATCTGAAGTGAAAGAATAAGGCAGGCTCCAATGGGAAAGGGGGAAAGAAAATAATTATTTGCTTTTGTAATGAATGAGAAGATTTGAAATTGTGTATGCTTTAATTATGCTTGGCTAACACTTGCTGGTTAGTTCTGACAACAGACATCTATGGAGAACATCTATAGTTTTCTGAATAAAGGTTTTCTGAGTGTTCACTACTGAAGCATGGATTTCTGAACTAGGAGGTTTCTGAATATGATTCTGGCTGAGAATTTTAAGCACCCCTCTCTAACTGCCAATCCCAGCATTTCATAGAATGGAACCATGGCAGCTAAAGTGGAATAATAGTTCTACAATTGTGTGGTATGAATAGATCACTGGTGTGTAAACCAAGTGTGGGACCCATATGCTTACCCTAAGGAAAGGAGAGAAGATGAGACGAGGGAGGGAGTGGAATTTTGCCCTTCCCTGTACACTCAGGTAAAAGCAAATTTCTGCAGCCTCTCCTAGCTTGTGTGTTCTTCCTCATTAATAACTGTTGCCATTTTGGCCACTTTTGATGGAGCTTGGCCATGCATGCCCCAGATTTCAGAGGGTATGGTGTATGGAGGACCCCAAGAAGTTCTCAAAAGTGATGGTGTTGCATAAGTGAGCTGGACTCTATGCTGCAAACTGCCTGAAAAGTAAAAAACTGAACCCAGAAATGGCTGTCTAGTCACTTCTGGTTTCAAATTATTTCCATTATGGTAGATTTTTTTTACACTTTGGAGGCCAGCAGGTGCTAGGTACACAAATGGGCCTCAAGTCCTGCCATGCTTGCCCACCTCTGCCACATGCCTTTGTAAAACTGTCCCTATGAATATGCAATGGAATTTTGTGGCACCTTTGAGATTAACTGTGCAAAAGAAGTTGTAGACTTGGTCTACTTCCTCAGATTAAGTAGACCAAGGGGCTGTACAGATGGTTCCAAAGAAGAGACTCCACCCCACCCCTTTGCTCGCTGGATCAGGGCTGCAGCAACTGCACGCCGCAGCTCCGATCCTGTTTTTTTCTGGTGCCAAAAGAAACAGCAAAATGCCTCTCCTTTTGGGAGCAGGAAAAGGGTGCCTTTGCCACCATGGAAGCACTTTTTGGTGCCCCTTTTGGCTTGCGGCATCTGAACGCCGTGCCAAAGGAGCACTATAATGCCACCCACCATGTGGTCAGGCATGCAGCACTTGGGGTTGGAGTTGGGGTGTGCAGCTTGCAGCCACCACACTCCTACTCTACCATGACACCAGTCCTTTTGGCCAGTCTGTTTAGCCTCCAAGTCTACAAAAACTTATGCTATAACTTTCCTGCATGGCAGGGGGTTGGACTGGATGGCCTTGGTGGTCTCTTCCAACTCTATGAGTCTATGATTCTAACTTCTTTTGCACAGCTAGGAGATTATCGCATAAGCTAAAAATAAAACTGTCGAAAATGCAACTTACCTCTCCCATATTCAAATAAAATTCGGGCTGCATCCGGATCCCATCTCACAGCTTGCTGCCAAAAAACTGCCATCCAAATGCAGTCCAAGTGCAGCCTGAGTCACTTAACTCACTCCAGCACCATTTTTCAAATGGTGGCTTCCGACTTGGTTGGAAAATGGTTGTGTCCAAAGCTCTGTAAGAGGTTCATTTCTTCAGGCCACTGTAGATTAAGTTTATTCCATTTCCGACAAGGCAATTTCTTTTCATGCACTCTCTTCCTACACCAGTTCTCTGGCACCATTTCTCACATTCTGATTACTGCTTCACCTTGAACTTTTTTGACCTGCTGTAGGTGAACTGAAGAAGGGGGAAACCTGCAAAACATTGAACAAGTTCTCAGGTGGCCAGGTAATATTCATCTTTGGCGGTGGGTATGGAAGCAAAGCCCAAAGCCACAAGCTGATTTTAAAATAGTACCAGTATATATAATACCTATTTTATTGATTTATAACTAAATAATAGGTACACTATAATTGTGAAGCAATTAAACAGCCATTTGCAAAAAAAGAAAGTAAACAATGTCCAGTAGCAGCTGGCAGCATCCATGTCAGTGTGGTGTTTTTTTATTATTATTATTATTATTATTATTATTATTATTATTATTATTATTATTATTATTATTATTATTATTTGCCCATCTTCTCTAGTAAATCCATTCCACATCTTAGTCTTAAATGTGTAGGAGCAACACCCTGTGTGCAAAAATAGGTTCAGTGCCTATTATTGTTGTTGTATGTTTTCAATTCTAACTTCTGGAGCCCTATGGTGAACCTATCACAGGGTTTCCTTGGCAAGATTTGTTCTGAAGGGGTTGCCTTTTGTCTTCCTCTGAGGCTGAGAGGGTGTAACATGCCCAAGATCACCCAGTGGCTTTCCCTGGCTCAGTAGAGATTTGAACCTTGGCCTTGAGTCTTAGTGCAATGGCCAAACCACTACACCATGCTGGGTGCTTGGATGTCTCTTGTAAATAAAACCCACAGCAGATTTGCCACCCCATTGATATTAGAGCCACCAGTTACTCCTGTTGATGTGGCCATTGATGATATTTTAATATATGATAGAGGATGAGTCCCCCTTATCCAAAATGCTTGGGACTAGAAGTGTTTTGGATTTCAGAGTTTTTCAGATTTTGGAATATTTACATATACATGATGTTGGTGTTTTTTTAAATGTCCAAATGGTGTTTCTGTTGTCCTAGCCTATTTTCTGAGAATTCCCAGCACCAGCTGCAACACTCTTTTTTTCAAAGAGAAATATATTAACATTTTGTATGTTGTTTTTCTCCAAGAAAAAAAAATGAGGCCTCAGATGGAGGATTAATGCAATTTGGCATGTCAGTGAGGTGCTGGAAAGACCATTCATCCATCTTTGCCAGCTCAAAAAGTAAACATGAAAATAAAAATAAGCACATTCTTGTGGTTATAGGAGACATGTTATAGCAGAGATCAAAAGGTGGATTGTGGGGCCTCTTTGTCTTTTGGCGAGAAATAGATCCAATGACTAATAGAGGAGTCATTTCACAAGTGAATAACTGTCTTCTTTTTGTCTACAATAGGAAAGAAAACAGTTTCCATTAAAAGGTTAATCTGCAGCAGTTTGCTTTTGCCTGAGTTTCCTGAGAAGAGCAAGAATCCTCCTCTCCTCTCTTCCCCTCCCTGCTAACCTGAGTGCAAGCTACTTTTGCACTTTGAACTCAGTTTGTAGCAATTTAAGTAAGATGAGGACAAAGGGGGAAAGTGGGAGACAAGAGAATGAAACTGGGACATTTTAAAAGCAGCTGAAAAAGTGGGATGACAGAGGATTAATTGGGACTGTCCCTGCCAAACAGGGCAGTTAGAGAATATAGATGTGAAAGGGAACAAGGACAAGAGATCTCTCATACATATATTGCTGAAGATGACCATTAAGTGTTTACCATTAAGTATTAAAAGCAGCTGAAAAAGTGAGGTGACAAAGGATGAATCAGGCTGTCCCTGCCAAATCAGGACAGTTAGAGGGTAAGATATACAATTACAGTGTTATATATTCCACTTTAACTATCACCTTTACTTTGTATAGGATCTGGGATCTTGCAATTTAGGAAGAGGTATTTAGAATGCTGAGCCAGATTGCTCTACTGCAGTGATTCCCAATTTTTTTGTCCTCCAGGTGTTTTTGACTTCATATCCCAGAATTTGTGACAGTTAGCCAAGCTGGCTGGGGCTTCTGGGAACAGAAGTCCAAAACATCCTGAAGGCCAATGTTTGGGAACCATTACTCTACTGCCTCATCAAAATAGAAACCCCAGGATTCCATAGGATGCAGCCATAGCCGTTAAAGTGGAATCAAAAGAAATGACATGGTGCAGCATGAAACAGATCTAGAAGTGGTTAAATCTTCTTTATTTTTTTTATTTTTTGCATATATATCTGTGTGCATATGTGTGAAATATCAAGCCTTGGGGGAAACATGCAGAGGAGCCTAGTTCTGGAATATGGGGTACTGGAGCTCACTGCAAGCAGCAAATGGATGTCAGTGTTTCAAACATGAGTTACCAGCTTCTTGCCAGATTCTTATAGCTATGGGGTATAAATGTTGAGCTTGGAAAAGTCAATGAAATGGCTTTACTGATTTATGGGGACAGGAGCTCCTCTAATGTGGCAGCAGCAGGTGGCATGAAAAACCATAGCCCTTTTCAACAACCTATGGTTGTGCCAAGTTTCTAAATATTTAATTGTCTTCTGCATACACCGTGCTCTTCCACTTTTGCTAGAGGCACAAATGATCTATTTTAAGATATGCTCTCTGTCCACGTTGTAATCCTTTCTTTTAGTGAATAAAATATTAACATGCATAGAAATAGCAGGTGCAAAGACCTGGAATTGTGTTTGTCTTGTCTTCATTTTTAATGGAATTGCTTGAAATTGGCTGTTTTGAAAGCTAACCTCCTACAAGGCCTGTAGGATGATACATGAGACTGGTTGGTACTTACCCAGAGAACAAGTATGGCATGGAAGTAACTCATGCTAGTTCCAACAAACCTCTCTGCGGGGAAGGATAGTTATTCTAAAGCCTATCCATTGCCAATGACAAAGAAAAAAAAAAAGGGGGGGGGGAAAGAATGAAAAGCTGTTCTCAGAAAATGTCAGCAACTATAAATAATTGCCAGCAGTTTTTTTAAAAGTAAGTTTATGGACTTCACTCCCTTTAGACCCTTTTCATAGCTTCATGAAGTTGGCTGGTTATTGATTAATAACATCCACAGCCTGCTCTGCAGCTGGACAAGCTGTCACAGTGGCATATAGTGGCACCTCCAAATCTTTGGTCTTCCAGATATTTTCAACTTCAGCTCTCAGAATCTCTGACTGTTGGCCAAACTGGCTGGAGCTTTTGGGAGTCAAAGTCCAAAAAACAGGGGGGACCAAAGTTTAATGGAGGGAAGATGCCACCCACCAATCTGTCCCACCCCCTCTAGTACACCCCCCCATGCCACAGCAATCTGGCAGGATACACCTTTCAAAAAAACAAGGAAAACCCAGTATTTTCTGGAAACTGCAGAGTAAAAACTGAGTTTTTCTAAATTGCATGGAAGCCAAGAAGAATCTTTCACTGTGATAACAGTGGCATGTCATGCATTCCTAAAGCAACAGAAATGAAGTGAGGATGTACTATGGCTGTCTGATTGGAGATGAGTTCTCATTTTGCTTCCCTCACTGATTCCTTGTTACTGTTTTATCGTTTTATCATTTTATTTTTT
>CM034701.1:377148952-377166607 GCA_020142125.1 Phrynosoma platyrhinos | reverse complement strand
ATTATGGCACCAGAGCTTTCTGACAGAGAAGGCTAAATATCTCACAAAGTTACAGTTTCCAGAATTCCTTAGCACTGAGCTGGGGCCATTACAGCGGTCTCAAACTGGGCTATTTCTCCAGTGTGTTTTGGACCTTAGTGCATGTATTTGGTGATGTCTTATTTTATAAAGGGATCATATCTCCCAGTGATGTAGACTTGAGTCAATTGACTCAGACTCGATTTGGACTCAAGTTGCTTTGATGACTCAACTTGGACTTGACTCAACAATAAATGATGGATTTAATTGGCTTGACTTGAGACTTGTATATTTTAAGAAACCAACTTGTTGGTCTAACTTCATCCAGAAACAGCATATCAGGCAATGGGCTTGTGACAAGGGTTAAGGTCAGCTCAGCAGCCTATCCCTGCTCCACAATGGCAGAGACTTCTGAAGCTTTGGCCTAACACATTCACTGTCCCCCTCAGAGTTTCCCCCTTAACTTTGTGCACATCTTCTTGATTTTTTAGTTACTGAAATCCTCCACCCACACACACGCACACCACTAACTCCTTTTTTCTGTTAAAGTGGGCTCCCAGAGTTGAGACTTGACTCGAGACTTGACTTGAAAGTACCTTGCAAGGACTTGAAACTCGATTTGAGATTTGAAGATACAGACTTGAGACTTGACTTGAGACATGGAGTAAAAGAATTCATCACTGATATCTTCCTAAATGAGCTTGCCCAATCTCTCAGTTCTTTCAGTGAGATGCTTCTCTCAGTCTTGCCATCATCCCAAGCAGATTTGTTGGGTACAAGAGACAGGACCTTCTTGGTGGTTGTTCCCAGACTTTGGTGGTAGCTCCCAGACTAGGATGTCTCCCACCTTGCTGTCCTTTTGCCACAAAGGAAAACTATCCTATTCTAACAGACTATTAGGAGCTGACTGTGATTTAATTTTAATAGTGTGTGTAGTTTTGTTGTTGGTGGTTTTGTAGATCTTGTCTTTTAATTGATTTTTAAATGGTTTTATTTCTATACATTGTTTAATTGCTTTTTAAAATAACTTTCTATATTTTTAGTGATGTCTTTTTACATTTTAATTTTTTTCTGGTTTTAATGTTCTGTCAACTGCCTTGAAAGGAGTGGTATTAATGAATAATAATAATAATAATAATAATAATAATTTCAATTTTTCAACTGCATCTGAGTCACAGAGCTGGAAGAAGGTGAGATGATAAAGATGATGCTGGCCTAATGGCTGTAATAAAATGAAATGGAAAATGGAAGATGATGATAGTAATAATGCTGAAAGCACAATGTATTTCGTTGCTTTTATAGAACCAATTATTTAAAGACAAAACACAACTCAACTTCTGAAATAAGAGCTGAGAATAACAGGTGAGAATCCTATCAAAGTATACCTAGAAAAGGTGTTTTGTGAAATTTGTTTTCATTCCAAAGCTGATTGTAAATAGCTGTAGACATCAATTGAAAACAGAGAGACATGGAAGGCAGTCCCCAGATTGAAATCCAATTCCACTGGCAACCATGAATCCTGTTAAGAGTTGTGTAGGAATAGATGATGTTGAGAAAGTGGGGTGAATGGGAAGAGTGCTAAATTTATAAGGCCTTTTGTTTCCAATAATAATAATTCTCTTTGCTGAAACAAAACAGAGTACTGTGTCACCTTTCTGGCAGCCTAATAAAAATCAGAAGAATTGCACCTCTATGTCCTGATGGAAGCTTTCTTGCACTGACAGTATTTCTTATTCCTTATAACAGCAGTAGAAGTCATCTTGAAATGCAACTCCTACCATCCCTCATTTGTAGCTCTGTGGGATGGGGCTGGTCGGAACTGAAGTCTACAACATCTGGAGAGCCACACATTCCCTTGCTGTTGCTGTTCCCATTGCTACTGTTAATTGCTGTCAAGTTGACAACAACTTGGGTCTCATTCCCACTATGGTTTACATTGATTTGCTGATTACTTTAAATGTGTCTCGGCCCCATTTGAAACAGTTTCAGATGCAACTGCGATTGTTTGGACTTGCTTTGAAGCGAGACAAATGCAAAAAAAAATGCTCTTTTCAGACACTAGTTTTTTGCCGGTCTTTTTGAAAAGAAGTGATTAGCAAGCGTGTTCAGCAAATGGGAACAATTGACCTGAGTCACATCAAACTGAAGGGGAGGGATTACTGTGGCAAAGGGTTGGCACATCCCTCACTAGTTTTTGGAGAAATCCATCATTTTTCCCTCTCTCAATTCTGCCTTTATGCTTTGTGTTGTGATCTATGGGAACTACGCACACACACACATATATAGACAGTATATGCACTCCATTGTATTTGCAATTACTTGTGGGCGGAGAGCCGGGTGAGCAGACCAACTGTGGCTCAGTGAGACAAGTAACTGCAAAAACAAGAGAACGTATATGCTATCAATCTTTTTAAAAATTGCATGCATCCTGGGGGAGAGTCCTCCATGACACCCATGGATGCATGCGTCCCAGGAGAAAATTCTGGGCATGGCACCCATGACTCCCTCCTGTGTTTTTTGAATGTGTTGCTGGTTGCATCATCAATGATGCATAGATGATTGACAGGCATTTTGAAGTGGCACAGACTAGTGGGCATGACAATCGTGCCAAAAAAGAAGCGAATAAAGAAAAGACCCACTTTCATAGTGGGAACAACACATTCACTGGAATCGATTCACCGACCTGAAGCAATAGTGAAATGCAAACTGGGTTAAATGTAAGTGGGAATGAGCCCTTGGGATGGCCCTATGAATGAGAATCTTCTGAAGGGTTGTCTGCACTGGCAAAATAAAGCAGCTTCAAACCAACTTGAGGCCTACCTGTTCAGAGAATCTAGGATATGAAACTGGGTAGAAACCAACACAAAGCCATGCTTTAGGGTTAGAAACTGGAGGGGCCCCCCAAAGCTCTGATACTCCATTTTAATGTGGAAAATGTGCATCATTGCACGTGTATATAAACAGCACAGTGTGAGTGCGGGAATGCAGAAAAGGCCAGGTGGCATATGGAAGCGGTGCACCCTGTGACCAGTGAGGTGCCGCTACCAAATATGGGTTATTTTCCATTTGAGTTTATAGGCACATGAATGGCCAGCTGCACCACTGACCCATTGCATCATTGACCTGTCACATGCCCCATGATGCAATAGGATAAGAAACAGGACAGGTTGATAATAATGGAATGGATGTAATTAAAACCTGCACAAACCATACTGTCCAACAAGGAGGCATGGTATGAAGGGGAGGGAAAGGGGGCATGTAAAGGGGGGGGGCTCCATGATCATGCTTTGCTAATGTGTCACTGGCCTCACTGCTGCACTGTATGGGCAGTGTATCACTCATGCAACTGTGTGGACGGTCACACTGGGTGTCCAATGGGATGGCAGCTGGATAGGAAGAGGTAGGTAATTGGCAGTCATAGGTGATGTGTTCATGTGATGGTGTGCATAGAAGAAGATGAGGCCAAAAAAAAAAATCCATCCAAGAGGTATGGCTTGACGGCATGAGGTTGTGGACTGTTCATGGGTGTTTGGCCTGCCTTGGGAGTGGGCCATGTGGACAGTGAAGTTTCCAACCAGTTTGGGGAAAACTAGGATCAACCCAGTTTTTCCTCTCCGTCTGCTCAGCCCCCAAACCACCCTATCGTAAGCAGTCCTGCTCAGGTCTTGCTAACTCAGGGCCTTGGCTTTCTTGATCGAGTCTATCCACCTATAATTCAGTCTTCCTTTTTTCTTCTTCTTACCAAACATTATTGTTTTTTCTAATGAAATATATTCCCTAATCCTGATTAATAATAGACATTCAATATATGTTCTCTTTCTCTGAGCTGGCTGTATTATATGATTTATTTGTTTGCAATGTCAACCCAAATGTTATAGAATGCCAGTGTGATGTAGTGGTTTGAGCACTGGGCTATGACTTTGGAGATCAGGGTTCAATCTGCTGCTTACCCATGGAAACCCACTGATAGGGTCATCTTAGGGGTTGCCATAAGTCAGAAACAACTTGAAGGCACACAACAATAACAACAAATGAATGCTCAGTCTTCATGACCTACCATTTCTCACCCCTAGCTCCATAGGATCAGGCTGATCAGAGCTACAGTCTAATCTGTGGTCAGGTAGGATGTTTGTGTAATTTGTTTCCATGCTGCTCTCTTCCCCAGTGCTATTTCCTTTGTGCCCTATGATTTGATACCAACCACTTGATATCCTTACATGGTGCCGTATTTGCTGGCAGCTCCATCCAATACTGACACAGCATGATCCATCACCCCAAATGCAGTGTTGGTTTCCCTGTCAGTTGAGTGGTAAATTTGCTCTAGGTTACAGTCTGAATTTTAAAGAAGCTGTCCACGTTGGCAAACTCTATCCCCTAAAATAGGTTTTGCACTTTAGACAGCTCCTTTAGAGTTTGGAATTAAACCCAAAATGGATTTGCCATTGCCCCTCTCAACACTATGGAACCAAGAGCTGCCCCTGCCAAAATACCAGGTGAAGAAAAAGACAGAAAGCCTTTTAAAAGATTCAGAGTGAGGCAGAGCAAGCAGGAGATCATCATGTAACATTGATTCACACCTTGTTACTTGCTTAGCCTTGCTAGTTCAATGTAATGATCAACAGAAAATTAACTGTCATTACACTGTGGTGCAAGCATGTCCCTTGTGGTGGGGGACATAGAAGATTTTGCCTTTGGAGACTGTCCCTGGCATCTTGTTAGTGGCATATGTGGGCATATGTCATGCTACACATGCAGAGTGAATTTTGTGGCCAATGTGCAATGGTTGTATCTAGCTGATGATGACAGGAGTGGATTTCTGCAAGCAGAATCGTGTAGTGCACAAATGTGTATCAAAATTCATTGAACAGCCTGCAAATGTGCTTTGTGCCTTGTTGTTGCATGACACAATGACAACCATGTGCATTGGCCACCAATGTGCATTGCCTGCACTATGCTGGTATTCTGTACACATACTGCATACTGTAACTCCATTGGCGGATATTTCTGCTGTACTAAGCAGTGTAGGATTGCCTCACCCCTTGATTCAAGTTGCCTTTCCAACATAAATCTCCACTGGGAGGGGGACACTCTCCTTGGCATGATCTAGTACCCCAGAATAAGCAGGTAGAATGGACAATCACATTCTAAAAGTGTTTCATTGTATTAAAAAGCATTGGCAACAATGACCACTACAGCAACATCACCCTGAAAATGGAAGATACTTGGCTGCAGTCATTGTGCTAGGTTTTACTTTAAGGGTATGTTCATAGTGACCAAGGCTGAGGGTGTATGGGATCTTCAACCCTGGCTCTTGATCCATGCTGGAGGGGCCATTTCAGTTTCCCACAACACTGGCCATGCCTACACTACCCAGCCATGACAGCTAAGTCCAATGCGGCTGTGCCATCTACATAGGGTGAAGCCCACAAGCAGGCTTTTAAACCTGGAGCTGCCTATAAACATCTGGATGACTTGGTCCACTCAGATCTTGCTTAATTTAAGTGCAAAGAACACATTGAAGTAAAACATAAGTCACTGAGAGTACAAGGAATAGCTTTATTGATGAGAGATTTTTAAAAGGATGCAATAACAGAAAATACAAGCAATGAAAGTGTTCTCACATCCCGTCAGCCAAAATATAAGTTTCTAGAAGCTATGAGTGATACTCACAAATTTGGGAGAGGTGTAGTCCTCTCCACTTCCCCACACCCTGAGTGAGGGCCTTTACAGACTGCCAGAAACAATGCAGATTGAGTCCACTTTAACTGCCCTGGCCCAGTGCTAAGGAATCATAAAAATCATGTAGTTTACTGTGGCACCAGAGCTCTCTGACAGAGAAGGCTCAATGTCTCAGGAAAAAATACAGTTCCCATGATTCCCTAGCACTGAGCCAGGGCAGTTAAAGTGACCTCAATCTGCATTATTTCTGGCAGTCTGTAAAGGCCCTGAGAGAAGAGGAAGATTCCTGGTCTCAGAGAAAGCTTCCTATCAGGACTAGGACAATCTGGCTGCATCCCTGTTTACCTTTAATTTAAGGCCACTTTACTGAGTAACTTGAGCAGAGTACAGTGTATACCCTCAAACATTTCACAGATGAAAACTGGGACACGTGGTAAAGCAACATCAGAGTGTGATAAAGGTGGCAAAACTTGAGTATGAACACAAGCTAGAAGAGGCTACACAAAATTGCTTTTGCCTGAGCCAGCTGAGGAGAGCAAGATTCCATCATACCTTTCTCTCCTCCTTGGAGTTTATAACATGGGGTTTATCCCATGCAGAAACTGGATTTAAAATGGGAAAATCCCACAAAAGAAGAATCATTTTCACACGACATCAGGCATTAATGAGCACAGAGAGTGGACAAATTCCACAAAAGCAGGATTGTTTTCACACAACGTCAGGGGCATTGAGCATTAACACAAAAATAACCCACATAGAAAGGACAAAATTGGTCTCTTTTTACCTTTGGGATGTGAACAGCTTTTGCACTTTCAACTCAGTTTATAACAGGTTGATTACACTGAGGACAAAAGGGGAAAGCAGAAGGAGGAGAAACAGAGGACCTTTGCAGACTGCTAGAAATAGTGCAAATTGAATCCACTTTAACTGCCCTGGCTCAGTGCTAGGGAGTCATGGGAATTATATTTTTTTTTCTGAGACATTGAGCCTTCTCTGTCAGAGAGCTCTGGTGCCACAATAAACTACAGTTCCCATGATTCCCTAGCACTGAGTCAGGGCAGTTAAAGTGGACTCAATTTGCACTTTTTCTGGCAGTCTTCAAAGGCCCAGAGACATTTCAAAAACAGCTGAAAAACTGGGACCACAGGATTAATTGGGACTATGATGGCAATGGCAACTCCGCTCTGAAAAATCTTGCCAAGGAACCCTGTGCTAGGTTCGCCTTAGGAACCATACGTTAAAAACAATTTGAAGGCACAGAACCACAAAAAGAAGCCCCAGCCAAATTTGGACAAATTTTAGGTGGTATGTATAGCAAAGCTATGAAACATGGCTTGTAAACCAAGTGAGTACATATATACATGTAGTTATATGAGATGTGTATGATGGATGAGAAACTCAGCTACTAAATTTTTCACTGATTTTCGAAAAACCTTATTCACTACACTATGCTTGTGGTGACAATAATGATGAAAACAATGAAGATCTGAACAGAAAATGTTCAATAAAGCCTTCCTGTAAGAGCTGTTTTTTCCTGAAATGTTCACAGCTGTGTCCAGTCTTCTCAGGTAAAGCAAAACAAGTCATGATCCATGTTCTATATTCCTAACAAACCCTCATGAAATCTATCTGGTTATCTATCTAGTAGGACCAGCTTTACCATTTGGCAGAATGATGCAACTGAAAAGGTGGCAGGTGCTTAGGAAGGGGAGGCTGACATTGACAGCAATTGTTCATTAGGGCTGGTAGGACAGAGGGCAGGGTCACCAGAAGTGGGACCATCTACATCTAGTTGATGTCTTCACTTGCAAGGTCTAAGTATATCAGATATTCCCTGATGATTAGGTGGGAACACTGGAAGGTCAGTGTGCAAAGAGTAAGGCTATTAGGGGAGGTGGCAAGAACAGGTCAATGGCCATCTCTCCTAGTCCCTCTGGCCATTCTCCATCTTGCCTGGCAGACCTATGTGTGTGTCACAAGATGCTTGTCCTGTATCCCTAAACTGGGCAAACTCCAGGGTCTTGGGAGATAATTTCGAACCTTAACAACCATCCATAGGCTACACCAAACAAAATGAGGTGATTGGACATCCACTTCCAGTTTTGTAGGCCCCCGTTTTGGAGAGAATTGGGACAAAACAAGGAACAAGGGAAGTGTACACCTTGTTTTAAAGAAGAATTGCCCACTTTTAGAAGTTTCTAAAGAGCAGCAATTCTCATTTGAAGCTGAAACCCACACACAATTTTTCAGTGGGGTGGCTGGGATAGTTAAGCAGTGGAGCTCACAAACAAAGCATAAGATTCACATGGCCAAAACAATTCTCGTTTGTTCCTTAAACTGTCTTCTGTCCTCAGATATTGTGTAAGATTTCATCCAATTGCAAAAAGTTCCACACTGCTAGTCTAGCTATCTTCTGTGTATTTAGCAAATGGAACCACTGGGTTGTCCTTTGCTTCATGCAGCACAATTTCTCAGGCCAGTGCTGCTATCCACTGTTAGAACAAATGCAAATATGTAGACTATTAATGCCCACTACAAAGGACTGAGCTGCACAATATTAAGGAAGACTGTACAGATGGTACATTAATAAATGATCAACTGGGTTTTCCTAGAATCCTGCCTGTGTAGATATGAATGTGCCATTTCTTTTCACTTTTTGGACTTTCAGTTTTGACTGCTCCATTGAAATATTGGCTCCTAATCCTTAATGTGTACCTTTTGTTAATGTAAATGTTAATTAATGTTATCACCTTATTATATCTATTAATTCTCTAGTAACTCAAAAGCACTATACTGGAGTATTAACAGTAGAGTAGCACACTCAGAGATTGTATCTGGCTGTCTTCTTGTTTCATTAAACCTCTTCAGATCAGTCCACATACTAAAATGAATCAACAGTGTGATGTGGCAGCCAAAAAAAGCCAATGCAGTTCTAGACAGCATCAACAAGAGCATAGTGTCTGATCAAGGTGAGAAGTCGTGCTGCTCTATTCTGCTCTGCTTAGACCTCACCAGGAATACTGTGTCCAGTTCTGGGTACCATAGTTCAAGAAGTTTATTGACAAGATTGAACATATCCAGAGTAGAGTGACTTAAGATGGTAAAATGACTGGAAGCCAAACCCTATCAGGAACATCCTGGTGAACTAGGTATGTTTAGCTTGGAAAAGAAAAGATGGAGAGAAATGATTTTTGTGTTGTTGTTGTTGTTGTTGTATACCTTCAAGTTGTTTCTGACTTACGGTGACACTAAAGCAAACTTATCATGGAGTTTTCTAGGACTTAGTGTGTAACTTATCTAAGGTCATCCAGTGGGTTTCCATGGCCAAGTGGGGAATCAAACCCTAATCTCCAGATTAATATTCCAACACACAAACCACTACAGCCATCTTTAAATATTTGAAAAAGTAGTATGTCGAAAACCAGTGATTAGAACACAAACCAATGGATTCTAATTGCAAGAAAAGAAATTCCCCCTAAACATTAGGAACAACTTTTAGACAGCTAGAGTTGTTTAGCAGTAGAATAGACTGGCTCAGAGTGCCTCCTTTGGAGGTCTTTAAACAGCACTTGGATAGCCATCTCTTGGTAGTGCTTCAGTTGTGCGTTCCTGAACGGCAGGGAATAGATGCCCTATGCAGTCCTTTCCATAATTCTATGAAACCCATGTCTTACAACCAAGAATCACAAGGCTTTGCTAACTTGTAAGTTGACCTTTTCCAACTTGATGGCCTTCCAAGGTGTTGGAAGAACACCAGCTTTGAGTGTTGTAAAGGATTGGCCTAAAAAGGACATTTAGATCCCACGGCATGATCCCACATTTCTCCAAGGAATTCAAACCAGCACAAAGGGGGAACGGAACATAATAACATCCAGGCAAAAATCTTTTGTAGTCCTACCTTGAGGCGCCATGGATTGAACTTGTGACTTTCTGCATACAAAATATGTGCTCTGACAGTTAGCTATGGTGTCTGCCTCTGAAGTACTCCAGATGTGGTCTGACCAAAGCAGAACACCATGGTACCATTACTTCCCTTGATCTGGATTCCACATTTCTGTCCCTGCAGCCCATAACTGCATTGCTTTTTCTCCTTGCTGCCTAGTGTCACACATCCTGTATTTGTTTATTTACTTTTTCCTGTTTAAATGTAAAATTTTACATTTATTATGTAGCACCAATTGCTTTTCCTGCATTAAAAGAAGAATGTTAATATTTATATCTTTCCTTCTGCAGTTTATTTGATAAATCATTAATGCATACACTTTGGGGGTTTTTCTTTCAGACTTTTGATTAACAAAATGTGCATTTTTTAAAATGCATTATACATTTTCTATAAAATAAATATATGAAAACAAACAGCAGAACTGGTCCCTGTAGCTTGGAGATACAGAAAAGTTGCATTCTTCTTCTCAAAAGGTAAACAAACATTCTCATTAAGAATATATACACAGAGTTGTGCTGTCTGAAACAAAAGGCCTAGCTCATCCAACATTCTGATTCCCAGAAAGGCCAATTAGATGTCTGCCTTGTGGGCATCCCAGAAGCCACTGTGGAAAGCAGGATGCTGAACTAGATAGGCCTTTTGTCTGGCCCAGCAGGGTTCTTTATGTGTATCCTTACAACTTTCAGATTCATGTTGAGAAGTAGGGGGCAGCAGTGTGATTATCTGGCAGCATTTATACCTTTTATAATGAAAGCATTATACCTTTCAACATTTCACAGAAAAAAACTCAGACGTGTGTGGTCAAGACAGCAAACGTTATAAATGAGGAAGAACACACAAGCTAGGAGAGGCTGCAGCAGTTTGCTTTTGCCTGAGCCAACTGGGAGAAGCAATATTCCCCCCCTTCCTCCTCTCCCCCGATGAGTTAACTGAGTGCAAAGTACTTCTGCACTACTAACTAGTTGGCACAATTGCACAAAGCAAAGGTTGGAAGATGAGAAAAAAGAAATGGACAGTTTAAAAGCAGCTGAATAAGTGGGCTGGTGGAAGATTAATGGATACTGTCTCTTTCAAATTGGGACAGCTGGAGCATATAGGTAAATCAACCATCCTGCACTCAACTACCACTCTGGCATGTCAAACCTCATTCCAGCCTTGGTTTCATGTTGAAAAGGGGCGGGGGGGGGGAACTAATAGATTTTTAAAGAAAAACCTTGCTGAAGCTGATGTACTTATTATTCCTCTTGTTTGAAGCCATGACTTTTTTGGACTACAACTCTCAAAACCTCCTAGCCACCATGGCCAGTAACCTTTTTTGGAGAACAAAAACTTGGGAGTTGTAGTTCGAAAAGTACTTTTTCCCATGTTCTAGAAATGCTGCAATCTAATCAACAGGAAAAATAAGAGCTGAGAGAAACCTCTTATTTTCCCAGATAACTCGGTGCAACCCTGTCTGTCTGGCTGAGTGGAAGTCCTCCTTCACCATTTGTTATACCAGTAGTCATACTGACATAGGATTTTGGCAGCTGAAATCCAAAAAAAAAAAAAAACTTTCCCAATCTCTGAGAACTGTGCAGCCTAATTACCTAGTGGAATAAGCAACAGCTGAGTGTGACTTCTCATTTCCCTATTGACTCAATGCAGCTTGTCCATGTACCTGGATAGAGGAACCCAACCACCTTAACCATTCACTAGACCTGCCAAGCAAAAAGTTATTGCTAACTTTTGTCTATTATTTGGAATCAGTCAGGTAAGTTATAAATCAGCTTCATGTGCCCAACAAACTGGTGGTTGTCACTGCGTTGAGCTGATCTAAAGAAGAATAGGTTTAGAACACTGAGGATGGCCAAAGTGTTCAAGACTGAGAAACCATACTTGGAACATCAATGAGGCCACAAGTTTCTGTCTACAGTGGAAATGGCCTGGAAACGTAATCTGTCAAGTCAGGTAGGAACCAAGTTTAGAAACTCAGGCTTCAGTAGTTAAACTCAGTAAACCTTTATTCAGTAACAATACAACCAGTCCAGAGATATTCATTGTCAGAACTAAACAGGAAGTGTTAACATTGCCCAGTTAAACTACTCACACTTGCAAAATCATGGCTGGTTCATTTCTCATTCATTGCAATTAATAAATAAATACATTTGCCCCTCTCGTTTCCATGTCTCCCCTTCTTTGTTTGTCATTCACACAAACAATCTTGAACAGGCTTGAATCATGCCTGCCTCCTCTCCAGAGTTATCTCACCACCTGTAGATGAAATCACTACGTCACTGCAAAAGCTGTTTCTACTGTATAACCCAGTGAAGGTGAATCTTTTAGGGGCCAAATGCCCAAACTAAAAGGCCTTCTGGCACTGGGTGTTACCTGGTGGAGAAACAGGCATGCGCCTCTTCCTCATCCTCCTTACCCTCCGTGTGCCAGGGAAAATAGCTTCATGTGCCATCTCTGGCACGCATGCCATAGGTTCGCCATCACGGGTATAACCCATCGCATAAACCTTTAAATATCTTATGGAAGGAAAGGTGCATTTGAAACTCCTGACACAGGGTGACCAGATGTCCTCCTTTCCTTCTGTCTAGGAGGAATTCCAAAATGTCCTCCATTCTAAGCATGACTAAGAAGCATAAATTTATATTTATATTACTGATTTTAGCTGTTATTTGGTAATGTCCTACATATGTCTTGAATGTCCTACATTTTGTGGTGCCTTGGCCTCCTTTGCAGTAATGATATCTGGTCACCCTGACATAACCTAACATCTGCTAGAAATGTTGGTTGGATGGAAAGTTATCCTGACAACTTGTAGGATACTATATTAGAGTGTAAATGCACTGAACCCATGTATCACATTCTCTTCAGATTTGGGTCTGTCAGGATGTGGGACATAAATGTGTTTCTTTTAGTATAGTTGGATCCTTCATTCACCAATCCCAGTCTTCCAATTTCTCTTGGAGTTACTGGTTACATAAGAAAACTGTATAAAATTCATGAGATCACCATAAGTTGACAGGAGACTTGAAGGCACATACGTATAATGGGGAAGGAAATTCCCCTTCATTTTGCCACTGGAACGCTGGGTTATTCATTTCCTTTGTTTATTACAAGGAACCTTGAAGATGGAAATAACGCTTAATTCTTTGGAGAGAAATAAGGAAGCATCTTTTTGCTCTCACAGTTCTCCTTCCTGTGGGGTTGCTGAGTGCTACAGTGGAAATGAACTCCACATTATTATGATATTACAAAATCCATTTTACAAACAGCATGTGATGCACAAGGGCTGTTTTCCTCTTAATGGGAGTCAAGCAGCTCAAATCCCTGCTTGCCACTTTGAAAATACAGGTGGTGGGGTATGAGTGCCAGAAACCTTGATCATCAAAACACAACAACATTACCAAAGTCGGCCTTTTTGCAGTATGATTTCAGGCCTTGGCACTGGGAAACAGGCAACCTTGCTTCTGTATTGAGCTGGAATTTTTATTCACCACTACCCCTACCTACCTGCTAGGGGATGCAGTGGCTCAAGTGGTTAAGACACTGACTCTGTTGACTGCAACATCAGCAGGTTGGCAGTTCGAGGCTTGGGTGCTGCATGATGGGGTGAGCTCCTGTCACTAGTCCCAGCTTCTACCAACCTAGTGTTAGCGGATGTCCTCCATTTTTCTTATATATTTTAGCCGTGTGGAGTTCCCTATGATCCCAGCCTGACCCTTGGGAGATGGCAGCCATAATCCCCTAAATCAGGGGTAGGCAACCTTTCCCCTTTAAGGGCCGAGGGACTTCAGCTCCCAGAATCCCAGGAGCTATTGGCCAACATGGGACTATTGGCCAACATGGCTGAGGCTTCTGGGAGCTGAAGTCCCTCGGCCCTTAAAGGGGAAAGGTTGCCTACCCCTGCCCTAAATGTAAGGTCAGGTAAGCAAGCTGGAGTTGCTCAAGACCATTAAAGATTTCCTGGACAGGCAGGTTTTGGGAGTTGCCCTTGGGAATATCCCATTATATTGGAAAAGGTACATAATGGTGTTTGTTTGTCTTAGTCTCACACTTGATGGGACAGTGATCAGATTTGATTGCACCCCTTTCTCTAGCTTCCTTTCCTTGATAGTTTTGAAACCAAATGCATTGTTTAGACTATGCCCACACTTAGGTAAACAATAGTAAACCCATCAAGCCTTTGTCCACCTATTGTTTGACTCATGGCCAGGAGGCAGAAATTCCCTATAAGAACCCCTGGATTTTAGCAGACCTCGTGCTACCTTGGAAGTGCATGCTGAATCTCTGTCAGTCTGCACTCTGAGATAGTTCCCACGACCCCCTCTCTTGCTGGTCGTGCCCCTTCCACTGAACCCATCCACATTCACTGCCAGAAGTCCTGAGAAGTCTTTTGGGCATGAGTATATCCCTCTCCATCCTGGTTTCCCTCTTTGCCTCCCCCGCTCTCACTCTTTCCCGCTTGCCTTCTAGTGTGTGTGTGTGTGTGTGTGTGTGCTGCATTTGGATGTTTGCTTACTGTATTAATAAATATTTTCAGACTTTAATTGGAGTTTGGTCCGTTTCAGTGTCATTCCTTGCCAGAACTCTTACATTTCTGGTATACAATTGGATAAGATCTCCGAAACGAAGTTGGGCGCTTCACTCTTACATTTGAGCTAATTATAAATTCCCCAAAATTAGGCTTGTGTTTCCCAACACTAGCAGTTTGAAAGCATGCAAATGCAAGTAGATAAATAGGTACCGCTTCTCAGTGGGAAGGTAAACAGCATTCTGTGCAACCATGCTGGCTGCATGATCACAGAGTTGTCATCAGTCAATTCTGGCTCTTTGGCTTAGTAACAGAGATGAGCACCTCCCCCTATAGTCGGACACAACTTGACAACCTTGTCAATGGGGAATATCTTTACCTGCTAGAGGCAAATGTTCATTTTTCACTGCCAGCCACATCTGAGTCGATGAAATGATGGATCAAATATTAATTTAGCACTTTCCTTACCGAATATAAATGGCTAATGCAATTTCCATTTGCTCATTGTTTTTAGAACAAAGTTAAGTCTCGCTAGGTAATGACTTTGCTGCGTCAGGGAGTTTTCATTAAATAGTTTGGCCACATTAAAAGGAAATTAATGGGCTGAATGTTCTTATACTAAATCACGAGTACAGTGTTGCACATAGATTCTTTGATCCTTGAATTGATTTATCACACAGAGATTCCAGAGTTTCTCCTCAGCTTTTAGGTTTGTTTTTTTTTTACAATTACATAAAATTTTTATACTTAATGGTAATCTTCAGCAATATTTGTCTGAGAGGTCTTATGTCCCTGTTCCCTTGCACACCCATATCTTCCAACTGTCCCTATTTGGCAGGGACAGTTCCAGTTAATCCTCTGTCATCCCACTTTTTAAGCAGCTTTTAAAACATACCAGTTTTTCTCTCCTTCTCCCATTTTTGAACTTTGTCAGTAACTTGCTTCAAAGTGAATTCAAAGTGCAAAAATAGCTTGCGTTCAATTAACACAGCAGGGGGAAAGTAGGGGAGATGGCAGAATCTTACCCTTCCCAATAGGCTCAGGCAAATAACAACAACAACAACAACCTGCTGCAGCTTCTCCTAGCCTGTGTGTTCTTTCTTATTAACAGCATTTGCCATTTTGTCTACAATTTGATATTGCTTGGCCACTTGTCCTAGTTTTTATCTGTGAAATTCCAGAGGGTATGCACACGTAGGTCCTGCTTCCTTCTATCTAGTGTCCTTTGGCTCCATCCTCTTAAGCTGGTTTCTGAGCATTGTTTCTCCAAAATATAATAACCCTGAAATTTGAAGAGATGGGGAAAGTGAGGCCCTGGGACCCCATGTTTTGAAGCCTTCACCCTATCTGGACTACCAAGACTGCTCACTTTCTGGCCAAAGGGAGAGTGAGAGAGTAAGGCTGCATCCACACTGGAGAAATAACCTGGGCCCAGAACAAACTCCAGTTCCCAGAATTCCATAGCCTTGAGCCAGGGCAGTTAAAGCGGTGCCAAACTGGGTTATTTCTGCATTGTGGATGCGACCTAAATTGCATGTCCTAGAATCAATCAGTCCCTGTATTTATACCCTGCCTTTTCCCCAAGACTGGGACTGAAACCTGTTTACAGTTAAAAAGAAATACAAATGAAACCAATGACAAGGTCCTGCATTAGGAGACATATCTCAGGCTTGGTGTTACTTCCCCAAAATGCACCTTATCAATGTGGCAATCCCCTACAAGATGGCCATTTCTATGCTGGTACAGACAAATGGGTCCTAGAGCAGATCTAACCTGAAATCTCTCTGAAAGCCAAGATGACTAGACTGAGGCTATTGTACTCTGGCCACATAATGAGAAGGCACAACTCACTGGAAAAAACAATCATGCTAGGAAAGGTGGAGGGAAGCAGAAAGAGAGGAAGGCCACATGTTAGATGGATGGACTCTATTAAGGAGGTCACAGGTATGGATTTGCAGGACTTGGGCAGAACAGTGGAGGACAGGGAGTCTTGGAGATGTCTCATCTACAGAGTCGCCATGGGTCAAGATTGACTTGAGGGTGGATAACAACAAAAACAAAAACATACACTGGCATCACTGTGTGGGTGCAGGGGGTGCAGACCGTACCAGGTGAGACCCCAGAGGAGGAGTGACATCTGGTGGGGCCTTTGTCCCGCTACAGGGGAGGGCTAAGCATACCTCTCATGATTTTGTCTTCATCTCAGTTCTCTCCCTGGGGAGGGGGCTAAGGCAGTGGTGAAGGGGCAAGCGCACCCTCATGGCTTCATCGCCACCCAGCTCTCTCCCCAGGGAGGGAGCCCAGTTGGCAGCATGGGTGGCAGAGGGATGAGTGCAACTCTCATGGCTTTGTCACTGGCCCACCTCTCCCCAAGGAAGGAGCCGAGGCAACAGCAAACATGGCAGGTGAACAAGGAGGGGAGGTCAGAGCAGCGGTTACATGCCTGTACTGCAGCCACTCACTCATAGACCACAAGGTTGCGAGTTCAATACTAGCCAGGGCTCAGGCTAGACTCAGGCCTGCATCCTTCCGAGGTCACTAAAATGAGTACCCAGCTGTTGAGGCGCAATGAGCTTACAGTTGTAAACCGTTTAGACATCCCATAGCGCGATATGAAGCGGTATATAAATGAATTTGCTTTGTTTTGCTTACCCTCTCTTCGGCAGCACACACACACACACACGCACCAGGTGTCATCAAGCTTTTACCACAAAAGGTTTTCCTTTGTTGGAATTGGGAATAGCATTTAGTTTAATCTGGATGGTTTGATTCAAGACATCTCTTATCTCTAAATTGTTGAAAATTATCATTTATTCTCCTGTATTTTCAACAATCATCGGTATTACTTTGCTTCTTGGTTTTTGTAGAAAGGGTAAGCTTTTGCTGCTTCCATGGCCTGATTCCTTACAAGATTTTTTCATTTTTCTATTAAGTTTTGTATTTCTTTTAAAAAAAAACTGCTCAAAATGTAACATTCTAATGCAGAGATCCCTTCCTAAATTTGCTTTACCAATAATTTTCAAATTATTGTGAGCTAGCATCACTGCTAACATTTGTTTCATAGACATACTGTTGCAGTAGAGAATCATTTTTATTTTATTTTTAATCTCAGTTTGAATGCCTGGCTTCTCATTTTTCCCATTTCAATTAGATGCTGGCAGATTTATAGTGGTTTCTAAAGTCTGTCTTTTCACTTGGTAACAAGGTGGAACTTTGTGTACAGATATTTGATGACTTTTGGTTTCTAATAAGGAAGTTTGAAGGATAGGCCACAATTAAAAAGGAAATAAGTTATAAAGGTTTTCAGTCCTGCAATTAATTGTAAACAGAGGCAACTTTAATGAGAGTGAAAATTATTGGATATTAAGCAACAATCAATCAAGACACAAGGAATTTTTCAGCATTACAAAAACAAATGAGTTTTTGGTATTGTGCTTTGAATCAGGATTATCTAGACCCATTTCAAACCGGCTTCAGGACAGGATTTGGGGTT
>CM034701.1:377122807-377148852 GCA_020142125.1 Phrynosoma platyrhinos | reverse complement strand
TGGGCGGGGTAAAAATAAAATTTATTATTATTATTATTATTATTAATCACAGTGGGCAAAGTGTGGTCCTCCAGATGTTGTTGAACTACACCTCTCAGCTATCCTCACCATTATACTGTATGTAGTCCAACAATATTTGGTAGTCTGAATTTTGCCTACCCATGTCTATATAAACACTTTGAAAGACATTTTGATACTTGAGAGAAAGGACAAGATGGTGACTGCTACTTTTTGTATACAGAAGCATTTGTTGTTGTGTGCCTTCAAGTTGTTTCCAACATATGATGATCCTAAGATGAACCTATCACAGGACTTTCTGGGGCTGAGAGAATGTGACTCGCCCAAGATCACCCAGTGGGTTTCCATGACTGAGCAGGGAATCAAATCCTGATTTCCAGGGTCCTAATCCTACATTCAAACCAGTATACCATGCTGGTTCTCTGTTGGAAGCTAAAAAGAAGCATACCTTCTAACTATCCCAGTTTGGCAGAGGTGGTTCTGATTATTCCTCTGTTGTCTCACATTTCAAATGCTTATAAAATGCCCCATTTCTCTCGCCTCCTCCTACATTCCTCCTTTGTCTTCAGCATACTTCATTTGCTGCAAACTGAGTTCAAAGTGCAAAAGTAGATTGCACTCAGGCTGGTGGTGGAGAGGAAAAGAAGAGACAGAATATAGTAGGAGAGGCCCAGTAGACTCAGGCAAAACCAAACTCCTGTGGCCTCTCCTCGGGTGTTCTTCCTCATTAATACATTTTGCCATGTCGATTACACTCTGATATTATTTGGGCACATGTCATCTGAGACATTGAAAGGTATGCAAAAGGCAAGTGGACTAGCACTTGAACTGTCCTTCCACATGGGCAGCGGGGTTGGGAGTTGCCCCAAGCTCAAGATAAAGCAAGCTAGTTTAAGAGGTACAGGACAACTTTTATAGTCAGAGTCAGTCCCAGAATATAATCCTGTCCCTGCTCAGTGATGGATAGCCTAAGTATGCCATTGTATTCATTTTTTTAAAAAATTGTAACTTTCCAAGCTCTCTGCATGGCAAACAACCCTGCCCTCCAAGAAAAAGAAAAATCCAGGAGTTTTAGAGAGGAACAGCACAAGGGCACTATCACTGCTGTACACACATAACTTGAGGCAGTTATCTCACTCTGCTTAATGGCAGGGCCAGTCTTGGATACTTCCTTCTGATTCTTTTTAACTGATAGGACGTTATCACACGTGGGCCAGAAAGCGATAATAAAGTGGAAATGAGGCATTCCGAAAATAAACCGAAAATAAACCTTGATTCCACAAATGGCTTTCACACGTAATTACCTTAATTGCAAAATTATAGTAAGCTCATGCTAACACCGCATTTAACGTTCACACACAAGTGAGAAAAGCCCGTAAATGTACTAGAAATGATCTTCTTGCACATGCGCAGATAGAGGAATGCTCGCCACGGAACCATGGGAAAAAGCAGGGAAATGCTCCCAATTGCGCATTTGCTTTTCACATTACGGTAAATACGAAATTACTGTAATTTCACAAATGCATTTCCTCAAACTACCAAATTTAAAAAGATCTTGGCTAACACCAGTTTCTGTCCAGTTTCTGTGTGACGTCGTGTGAAATCGTGAGGCACAAATCCAGTTTCTGTTTGGGATTTGTGTGGATTAACCAGCAGATTTCCCCTGTGTGATAACGTCCATATGTCTAATGATTTATCCCACATTGGAGAAACAGGTAAATTCACTAGCCTGAGCCCTATTGCTCAGACCCAACTAAGGGGGGTTGCAGACTGCCAGAAATAGTGCAAATTGAGTCCACTTTTAGGGTTAGGGTTAGTGCTAGGGAACTGTGGGAATTGTTGTTTTTTTTCTGAGACATTGAGCCTTCTCTGTCAGAGAGCTCTGGTGCTATAATAAAATACAGTTCCCATGATTCCCTAACCCTAACCCTAACCGTAAAAGTGGACTCAATTTGCACTTTTTCTGGCAGTCTGCAGTCTACTGAATCATTAGTTGAATGGGATATTGATTCAGTGGGTCTACTGTGGTTGGGGAGTAAATGTAGACCACTCTTTGCATTTTCCTAAAGTATATCCACACTGCACAACAAACTGGGGATACAGACCAGGGCGTCCAGGACGCCCTGGTCCGGAGCGCTGCGGGGCCATGGCAGCTGCACCGCAGCGCTCCTGCGGCGTCCCTGGAAGGAGCGCTAAATCAGCGCTCCTTCCTCAAGACAGCGAAAGTGCGCCCTAAATGCGTAGGGCGCACTTTCGCTGTCTTTTCCGCCGCAGCGCATGTGGTCGCTGCGGCAGGAGGTTGCCCTGGAAGCGCCGGCCGTGCGGAGGGCCGGCAGCTTCCAGGGCGACCTCAGGAAGAGGAAGGGACGCCGCGCGTGCGGCTGCCCCTCCTCTTCCCTGCCTCGGAGACGACCCTATTAGTCGTCTGCCGAGGCCCCATAGAAGTTTCATGCTACTTCAGCTGCCATGGCTCCATCCTATGGAACCCCATGATTTGTAGTCATGAGGGATTCAGAATTCTCCCCAAGACATCTCTAGTGCAGTAGTTCAGGGAATACAAATCTCTCCACCAAACCATGTCACTTAAAGTGGCATCAAACTGCTATACTTGTGCAATGTGGATTGACCCCTAGTTCTGTGTCACGTGCTTTCAAGTCATTTCCAACTTATGGTGAACCTAAGGCAAATCTATAATGGGGTTTTCTTGGCAAGATTTGTTCAGAGAAGGTTTGCATTGCCTTCCCCTGAGCTGAGAGCATGTGACTTGCCCAAAGTAATTCAGTGGGTTTCATGGCCAAGTGGGAGCTGTAGTCCAAACTTAGGGCCTTTGTGGACTGCCAGAAATAGTGCAAATTGAGTCCACTTTAACTGCCCTGGCTCAGTGCTAGGGAATCATAGGAACTGTAGTTTATTGTGGCACCAGAGCTCTCTGACAGAGAAGGCTTAATGTCTCAGAAAAAAAATACAATTCCCATGATTCCTTAGCATTGAGCCAGGACAGTTAAAGTGGACTCAATTTGCACTATTTCTAGCAGTCTGCAAAGGCCCAAAGTTACATTTTTCTCTCTCCTAGGCAACTCCTTTTCTTGGTGGTTCGAATAAGCTTACCTCCTTAGAGACAAAACTGTTTGAATTTCTCTGTTCTCCTTTGCTACTAAACTTTATGAGAGCCCCCCTCTCCTTATTGTGGGTGTCTTAGAACCCCTTCTTTTGTTGTGGAGTTTTCAGAGAACACTTTTAAAAATTTGAATCCTTTAATCTATTTTTCACAATTAGATCATGATTAGTTGATGCAATTATTTTCATGTTTCATTTATTCTTTTATTATTGTCTTCATGGTAGTCACATTCTAATCACCTTGTTTATAAGGCTTCAATGCTTTAATTATTTGAATATTGTCTGTATTAAACCATATCCTCACAGGTTTTCAGAAATATCTACAATGTTTCACCGGTTTGCATATCACATTGTTTTTGGTTCCAGTGTCTCATAGTGTGGAATGATCAATGAAGCAAATTAAAATAGAGGGCACAAAGAATCCATCATTCAAAACACTGTGTGAACTGGCCCTTGAACAGAATATGAAACACTTGCTTTCCATTATGCTTAAAAAATGTCACTTCTGGCCATTATTTTTAAAACTGCCCTTGCAGCAGAAAACTCAATCACAAGGGCCTTCTGGGGGAAAGAGGGACATAGGCATAAAAGTGGGCAGAAATTAAGAAAAGTCCTTTTTTGGTCTACAACATGGCTGTGAGTGATTCTGTGGGCTCCCATCATCAACTCTTTTTTTACCAGCTTTTTCTCAGGGTGAGATTCTAGAGAATTTTTATTCTGCCCCCAGATATATCAATGAGGTCTGGGGACCAACAGTTATGAGATTGATTTTGAGGGCTATACATTCAGGCTTTATTTCAAAGCTGGGTATCCTAAAGTTCATGGACTACATGAAGCCCCCAAGAAAGTTTTGTAGCCTCGGACCCAACCTTAAACCTTTCCTCCCCTCAAAAATAAATGTAGGCAAAAGGGGATGAATTACCAATCTTGTTACCCTCTCTTGCACTTTTTGAAAATTTTAAAACCTTTCCCCCTTCCCAAACCACTTCTGGTGGCTTGACTTCTAGCCAATTTCTTGTTTGTTTTGGAGAGCTTCATATGGCCCCCAGTAGGACTTGAAAATTTGGCTCCTTGCTCCAGACAGTTGGAAGACCCATTTTTCATGTATTTAATGGCAAAAGTGTTCTATTGCATCACCCAGTGATCCATTTCAAAATGAACAAATTATCTTTTCTTCAGGATTTTGCAAAGCTAGTAGCTTAAAAAGATTTCTTCAGCAGTTGTTACTAGTTAGAAGATATTGGCTGAAATGAGCATTGGTGACTGGTGGCTAACTGCTAAGAAATGCATCCTGTTGGTTGGTGAGGGAATGAAAGAGGAATGAAAGAGAAAGAGGGAATGAAAGAGTTTGAAATGTTGCTCCCAAAAGAAATCTGTTGCCAGCTGAAAAGAAGCAAATAGAGACTGATACAAGGAAATGGTGGCTGTTTGGTATGGATTGAAACTGCCTTAGCTTAGATTTGCACTGCCTGTTCAGGTGACTGTCTACCGACCCATGTTTAATGTATAACCTGAAAATCCTACCAGAACCTGCATTTTCTGCTCATAAAGAATCCATCCCTGTAGTTTACCCTTTTGCCATTTATCTGAAAAATCATTTGGAAGTACACCGGGCGCATGATTAATAATGCTCTTTCCATCCTTTCATATTTTCACATACATTTTCATATATTTAATGGTGCACTAGTGATTCTGTTACATATATTGCTTCATGCATAAAACATCTTTGCAGTATACAAGAGCTGGCTTTGAATCCTTGTTTGGGGAGGATTATCCAACCCCCCCCCCCCTTAAAGGTTTTGCTCTTATTAAGCTAGATAAACATTTGCAAAAGTACGGATAGCTCCAAATATGTCTTCTCATCTGTCAAGGACATCATCACAGCCAGAAAACACTTTTCTTTCAAGCCACAGACTTTATTCTTTCAAGCCGCAGCAGATCCGAAGGTGAGGATTCTTCATTTGACCTCAATTTTGGCAAGCAGAGAGGAAACTAGTCTTAAAACAAACTACTCAAATATGTTGCTCTTTCAGTAGCATCCCTTGGATTTCCAATTTACAATAAACAAACAATGAAATTAACTTACTCTAGTGCCCTTAAAAGCAACTTGATCAGTGGAAAACTGAAGGTGGAGCTGTTCAGTTAATAAAAATCCACATCATCCCATTATTGTCTACACTGGGGTAGACAGAGCTTAAAGAAATTACATTTTTGAACTACAGCTCCTCAGATCTTCAGTCACAATAGCTATTGCCAGGATTTTGGGAGCTGTAAGCCCAAAGAGTATCTTTCCCAAGCTCTGGGATCTGTGAGGTCTTCCTTTCAGTTCACTTTTTAAATAGGATCTTACCAACATTTGAACATTTCTTCATATATTCAGGGTGGAACAAATCTGAGATTTTTTCTTTAAAAAAATTATAATGTGGGGCAGACTGACATTAATCCATCCAGCCCCAGCTGGGACTTGAAGTGCTTCACTTTCTAAAAGTCTGATTTTCAATGCCTGTGTATTCAGTCATGCTGATGCTGAATTAGGGTTGCTAGGTCTTTTTTCTTGAAAGGACTCTCTCCTATTTAACCCCTAGTTTGTGGCCAAGTACAGGATGGTGCTGTCCATGCTGGAATAGTTCTACCTATTGAAATTTGCCAATGTAGATAAGGCAGAATTTTGCTTCGGTTCTTTTAAAAACAATTTACCCTTTTCACACTACACAGTTATAGCACTATGGTTCCACTTAGGGCAGGTCTACACTGACAATTCTCAGGGCTGCTCCTGGAGTATTCTGGCCCCAGAGCTGACCCAAATCCCCACCCCACCCCATTAACTATGTATTCTGGAGTGACTGGGTGGCTGTTTGCACAATGTCTCACTGTGCCACCATCTGCCACTGCTGATGGCACAAGCCACCTTTTGAGGCCAGAAATGAGGCACCCAGTGTCAATCACATGCTGAGCATCTTACTGTGACCTCAGAAGGAGTGACCCATGGCAGCAGGGGTGGCACAATGGGATACTGTGTAAACAGCTGCCCCAAATGCCTCCAGAGTGCTCTGGTTTTTCTAGGACGATCCCTTCAAATATTTAAACAAGGCTATCATATCACCTCTTAAGAGAAGGTTAAGAGGTGATATGATAGCCTTGTTTAAATATTTGAAGGGATGTCATATTGAGGAGGGAACAAGCTTGTTTTCTGCCGCTCCAGAGACTAGGACCTGGAACAATGGATGTAAGCTCCAGGAAAAGAGATTCCACCTCAACATTAGGGGGAACTTCCTGACAGTAAGGGCGGTTCGACAGTGGAACACACTCCCCCGGAGAGTAGTGGAGTCTCCTTCCTTGGAGGTCTTTAAGCAGAGGCTGGATGGCCATCTGTCGGGGATGCTTTAATTGGGAGTTCCTGCATGGCAGGGGGTTGGACTGGATGGCCCTTGTGGTCTCTTCCAACTCTATGATTCTATGATTCTATGATCCAGAGCAAACAGTGAGGTTTTTTTTTAATTGCTTTAATGCAAGGATGGCCCAGATTCACTGCAGAACTGCCATGTGAAGGCATTCTGCACTCAAATCAGGCCTTTGGAGCTGTGTCATGAAGACAGGCAAATGCAAGGGTTGGGGGGATGGGGACGGTTTTAATGGCTTGTGTAGACATGCCCTTGAATTGCCACTAGCAACTTCTTAGCTAAAACTCTTGATCCAAAGAGACTTTGCCCACTGCAATATAGGACTGGAAACAGAAAAGCATAGGATGCAGCTTTGTATCAAATGAGAATACCAATTCATCTAGCTAGGCCCACTGGTTAGCTGTAGTTGTATATAGCTCCCAACACAGGTTTTTTCCTAATCCCAGTAGAGTAGCATTCACACCACAGGATTATAGCACTATTATTCCACTTTAACTGCTATGGTGTCATCCTCTGGAATTCTGGGATTTGCAGTTGAGGGAGAGGCATTTGAAATTTCTCTAGTGCCCACAAACTACAAATCTCAGGATTCCAGAGGATGCAACCATGCCAGTTATGAGTAGAATCACATTGCTAAAACAGTGTAGTGTAGAAGAGTTTTCTATGCTGTCAGTTTAACAATAGGCCTGAGTGGCTTCAACAGTATCAAATATCTTAATTTCTGAGTTCTTTCATACTACATAGTTATAATGCTATGAGTTCACTTTAACTGTCATGCCAATATCGTTTGAAATCCTGTGAGAGATATTTGGAATTCCTTGCTCTAGTGCAGGGGTAGGCAAACCTTTTTGAGCTGGGGCTGGGTTGCTGTCCCTCAGCCAATTGGGGGGCCAAAGCACCATATATAAATAAATAAATATTTTTTTTTTTAAATTAAAATATGCATGCACGCTCTCTCAGCCCCAGAAAAGCCATGGCAAAACCCCTGTGGAGATTTTGCCAAGAAAACCCCAAGAACAAGTAATAACAACAATAATCAATATCATCATGGCAGGCAGTGGGGGCGGCGGCAGGACTGGCCTGGGGCCAGTCCAAAGGCCTCAGGGGGCCGTATCCGGCCCCCGGGCCTTAGGTTGCCTACCCCTGCTCTAGTGCGTCACCAAATTATAAACCCCTGGAGTCCACAGGATATGGCTATGGCAGTTAAAGCAGAATCATGGTTCTATGACTATGTAAGATGAAAGGGGCCCAGATCTGCAAACATCTTCACATTTGGGGTTCACTAAAGCTGAAGGTTGTGGGGTTGTTGTTGTTGTTTTATCTGAATGTGGGGAAAAGATTTTCTCATCCTTAAACATGAATCTGATTGTCAGTCCAAGCTAGAACAGAGCCACTGAATCATTAACACATGCCTAGGTCCTTGCCCTTGACAGACCTGTGCGCCATCCCAGTGCACAAATACAGAATGCACACAAAAGTGACACTCCCTGAAAATTAACTAGAGAGGCAATTAATCCGCAATCTTTTCAAATATCAGCTGGTCTCTGTGTTTCTTCCTTTTCATCAAACTGACTTCAGCTGACAGCTTCCATGTGGAGTTTGGCTCAGACTGCCGATCGAGGAGCAGCCTTCTCTGTGGGGTGAATAGCTAAAAAGCTACAGCAACTATTCTTTCATTACAATAGGGATAGGTTTTTCAAGCTTTCAAAGCTTTCAAATCGTATTCTGATACCACTGGAGTAGCTGTCTAGTGAATGGGAGACCAGTGATCAAAACGGGGGAAAGAATCAGTGCTCAAAGGATGTAGCCACTCAGCACACAATTCTGTATTGTGCACAGATGATGGAAAAGCCAAGGGAACTAAACAGTCATAGCTAGAGCCTGCTACATCCTCTTAAGATGCCACACACTGGCCTTTGGGAAGCAGGGGTGGATTTGCTCTCAGTGCTCCCAGGAGATGTAGGGAGCATTTCAGCATGTTTTCTAATATGGTCCAGAGAAAGCCAAAAATGTGGCAAAAATGCCCCCTGCCTCCAGGCATTATGTGGGAGATTGGGAAGCAAAAAAAAAATCAAATTTGGGGTGCAGTGGGTGGTGCAGCCCTCCAAAAATTCTCTGTTGGCCCCCTAATTCTCATCAATTGCCTACCCCAGTGTATACGGTCATTTTCCCCGCTTTTACAACAGTCCTGTGAGGTCAGTTAGACTGAGACAGTGTGATTAGTCTAAGACCCTCTCCCCAGTGAATTGCATCATGAAGTGGGGATCTAAATCTTCCTGATCCTCTTGTTGGAAATTATACAAGTTGTAAACCCCAAAAAGAGCATTACTTAAAAAAAAATAGATAAAACTGGCATATCAGCTTACATGGGCAAAAATGGGATCTGGACCACCAGGGAATTTCAAGAGCAAAGGAGGTTCTGGGTGCATTTTGGAATGTCTTGACAATATCGCACTACACTGTTATAGCATTATTATTCCACTTTTACTGCTGCAGCTGCCTCCTGTGAATCCTGGGATTTGCAGGGGGGGTTGTTGTTAACTGCCTTCAAGATGATCTCAACCCATGGCAACCCTATGGATGAGACATCTCTCCCAAGACCCATTCTCCTCCACTGCTCTGCTTAATCCCTGCAACCCCTTAATACCCATGACCTCCTTAATAGAGTCCATCCATCTGGTATATGGCCTTCCTCTCTTCCTACTTCCCTCCACCTTTCCCAGCATTATTGTTTTTTCTAATGAGTCCTCCCTTCTCATGATGTGTCCAAAATACGACAGCCTTAGTTTGGTCATCTTAGCTAACAGGGAGGTTTCTGGCTTGATCTGCTCTAGCACCCATTTGTTTGTCCTTTTGGCTGTCCATGGGATCCTCAGCACTCTTCTCCAGCACCACATTATCTCAAAGGAATTGCTTTTCCTTCTATCTTCTTTCTTGACTTTCCAGCTCTCACATCTGTTCTGAGATATGGACATGATTTTGTCATGGTGTGTATGATTTTCCCTATGACCCTATGCGGAGCTGCAGTGGGGGGAAAAGACCTCTCAAGTCAGCCATGGATGTGAGGTGATCTCATCACATAGACAGCCCACTGAAACACAGATCAAAGCAGAGAGATAGGAGTTGCCATCCGGAAAGATATACACACTTCAAGGCAGCTTTATGATCCAGGATGTTTTGCCTAACCAGAGCCATTGGAAAGGAAAAAGCCATTCTCACCTCTAAAGCCTGTCTATAGATCAAGTATTTTGTGTGTGTGTGTGTGCATGTAGATTTGACACTGCTTTTAAGTGAAGTAAACAACTCTCCACCTGGGGCTAGTTTTAGCTAATATAAGGACTCCCAAATCCCTTTGTTAGGTGTGCTATATTAAAATCTAGGGGGACAGAGTCTACAGCATCTCAGAAGATCAGAGCAGCTTTTCTGGAGGTAAATATCAGTTAGAAAGCTTCCTGTTTCCTGTCCAACGCTCTTGAGTTCTTGGGTGATTGTGTGATTTGTCATCTGTGTGTTCACATTTTGCCCTAAAATTTGTCTCTGTTGGTCTAATATCTCTCCTTGGCTACCTTTGTATAAAAAGTGATAAAATCCTGGTACTCCATTTGAACTAATTAATATTCCTCAAAAACAAAGGTCAGTCATAATACATCCATATATAGTAATAGGGAATACTTTGGCTTATATGATTCTAATTTTTGTGCTCAGTTGTATATCTTTGAATTTTAGAATCTTTTCTAGTAAAGGGCATTTAGATTCTTAGCCACTAAGCTCTTTGGCCTCACTAAACTACAAACCCCAGAATGCCAGAGGAGGCAGCCATAGCAATAAAAGTGGAGTAATAGTGGGAAAGTGGAATAATAGCAGATGACACCAAATTAGGAAGAGTAGCTGATACCCAGAGGAAACGATCAAAATTCAAAAATTATTTATTTATTTCCAGGATTTGACCTTAATAGATTAGAAATAATAATAATAATAATAATAATAATAATAATAATAATAATAATAATAATAATAATAAAAGAAGCTGGGGCAAAACTAAAAAAATGAACTTCAACAGGGAGAAATGTAAGGTACTGCACTTAGAAAAAATGACATGCATGGATATAAGATGGGGAACACCTGGTTTAACAAGACTACTGTACATGTGAAAGGGATCTAGGAGTCCTAGTAGACCACAAGTTGAACATGACTCAGCAGTGTGGTGTAGCAGCTAAAAAGGCCAATGCAATTCTAGTGCGATGGAAGTATAGTGTGTAGATCAAGGGAAGTAAAAGTGCCACTGTATTCTGCTTTGGTCAGGTCCCACCTGGAATACTGTCTCCAGTTCTGGGCACCACAATTCAAAAAGGATGTTGAAAAACTGGAGTGTGTCCAGAGGAGGGTGACTAAAATGGTGAAAGGTATGGAAACCATTACTTATGAGGAGAGATATAGGGAGCTGGTATATTTAGCCTGGGAAGAGACAGTTAAGAGGTGATATGATAGCCCTCTTTAAGTATTTGAAGGGACGTCATATTAAAGATAGAGCAAGCTTGTTTTCTGCTGCTCCAGAGAATAGGACCCGGAACAATGGATGCAAGCTACAACAAAAGAGATTCCACCTCAACATTAGGAGGAACTTCCTGACAGTGAGAGCTGTTTGATAGAGGAACACACTCAGGGAGTGGTGGAGTCTCCTTCTTTGGAGGTCTTTAAACAGAGGCTGGATGGTCATCTGTCCGGGGTGCTTTGATTGTGAGTTCCTGCATGTCAGGAGTTGGACTGGATGTGGTCTCTTCCAACTCTATGATACTATTGATTCTAAGTGTAGTGCAGTATTACTTTACTGTGAGCAACTCTTATTCTGAGGCCCTGAGTGAGTGGCATATGGGAGGGAACCGTTTCCTACTGCCTTCTCAATGAGGCAGACACAGCCCTTAGGCATATTCAAATCTTCACTGCTGGAGTTCCTCTGTGTAAGACAGCAGGCGCAAACACATTTTAATTACAATCCACTCAATCTTCTTCTATTGGGAGCAGAGTCTTATTTGACAATTTAAATATGATGTAATCAAAAAGGAATCATTTTAATGTAATACCACATGGAAAGTTAGAACTATGTTAAATGTTGACTTGGGCCATATCCGCACAGGCCAAATGGCATGTTCTCCTCCTGTCCTCATGGCAAACAGTCCAGATGACACAGGGCCCAACTCCAATTCTGGTGTGAATTGTCCTGATGATGTACAGAACCAAAACTGTGGTATAGCACCCTTAAAGGTAAAGGTAAAGGTAAAAGTATTCCCTGTTGACAAGGTTGACAAATCGAGTCGGCCATAGGAGGCAGTGCTAATCTCCATTACTAAGCCAAAGAGCCAGCATTGTCTGAGACTACTCTGATCATGTCCCCAGCATGATTGCACAGAACGCTGTTTACCTTCCCACCAAAGTGGTACCTGTCTGTCTACTTGCATTTGCATGCTTTCGAACTGCTAGGCTGGCAGAAGCTGGGACTAGTGACTGGAGCTCACTCCATCATGCAGCACCCGGGCCTCAAACTGCCAACCTAACAATAATGCAATCAACAGAGTCAGCGTCTTAACCACTTGAGCCACTGCATCCCCTATAGCACCCATACAATGGATTTTTAAAAGTTACCGTTTGCTCCAAATCTTCCCAGAAAATCCAGAGCCCTCCTGAGTGACCCTGACCAGCTGTTGCCAGTGCGAATCACTCTCCCTGAGGTCAGAACCATGTGATTGATGCTGAGGACCTCATTTTTGGCCTTGGAGGGAGCAACTCATGGTGGCAGTGGTGGGTGCACAGTAGGATGTACATGCAAACAACTACCTGGCGTTGCTCTGGAGTGGAGCTTTAGGGCCAGAAGACATGTCCCTTGACTTGGAAATATTGCCCAATCCCTACAAATAGAAGGAATGCGTGAAAACTCCAAAATATCCTAGTGAATGCTGGCAATTACTTAAAGGTGACTATCAGTATTTACTTGTCTGTGTTTCAAAGATGGGAATATATATTTGCACAAAAATACTTAATGTTAGATAAAATCTGATTCTTGATGGCTCTTCATAGGGATGTGGTTCCACATTGATTCAGGAGGCACTGCCCCACTGTTCAGTCCTCTGTCTCCTAAATAGAGCTATTCATTGAGTTTAAAGTCCATGGGCATGATCCTGATGTGAACACATGTAGCTTGTTGTTTCTACGAATGTAGAAACCAAGCAGTGAAAAAAGCCGACAGGATGAAAATCAACTAATTTGAAATACAGTGCTTAAGGAGAGTTCTAAGGAGACCATGGACCATTAAAAAGACAAATATATTGATCCTAGAACAAATCAGATCTGAATTTTCACTACACACTTAAGATGACTAAACTGAGGCTGTTGTACTTTGCACATATCATGTGATGGCATGACATATTGGAAAAGACAATAATGCTCAGTAAAGTGGAAAAGAATAGGAAAAGAGGCAGAATTAACTACAGGGGGATTGATTGAATCAAAGAAACCATGGCCATGAGTTTGCATGATCCAAGTAGGGCTGTCAATGAGTGGGAATCTATCATTTGTATGGTGGCCATAGATCAAAGTCAGCTTAACTGTAAATAATAACACAACACAATCCCTAAAACTGGGTTCAGACATTGACTCATTGCTTGGAAAAACAGCCTGCTATTACTCAAACTGATTGGAACCAGTCTGTTTCAACTTGGCTTTTAAACCAAATTCATGATTTGGAAATCCAAAGATTTATAGTTACGATTATCTCTGGAGATTCAAAAATGGCCATGACTTTTGCTTTCTCTTTCAGAACTGTGAGCCCAGTGTTGCCAGTCATTAGATTATTTTGCAAAATGATCACATTTGTAATTAATTAGTTATATTGTTACTAATTATATTTATATCTCACTTTTCTTCCAGTGCCCCCAAATGTATGTGTTACAAGAAACAACATCACTTCTAATGCATTACAGTCATTCCTCCCCGTTCGTGGACTTGGAAGTCCATGATCTCACTCTTCATAGGATGGCAAGTTGGGAGGGACAAAATGGCAGCACAGTCCCACACACTCACCACAGGCATGCACACCATTATTTTCAATGGGGCTCGAATATTGATGGAATGGATCTCCCATGAATTGGGAGGGGCTACTGTATTTCCAAACTCCAGGACATTGCACAGGAACTCCTCTGGGTCCCATTTGGGATAGGAAGGTAGGGGAGATGTTGTTGGGTGCCTTCACATTGTTTCTAGCTAATGCATCTTAAGGTGTACCTATCATGGGGTTTTCTTGGGAAGATTTGTTCAGAAGGGGTTTGCTATTGCCTTCCTCTGAGAATGTGACTTGCCCAGGGTTTCCATGCCCAAGGTGGAATTCAAACCCTGGTCTCCTGGATTCCTAGTCCAATGCTCAAACCATTACAGCATACTACCTCAATGGGGTACGGCGGGATAACAGGCACGTTTTAGGACATCCTGAACTTCAGTTTGTCTGTGGAGACTACAAAACAAGAGAAAAGGACCTCTGAAAAATGCTATATCCCACTGAAGTGTCAATGTGCTGGTTTGAAACTGATTAAAAATGTACTAGTTATATAAATTTAAAAAATTCTTTACCAGTACATGATTTTCTGGGTTCCGACCTGTTTTCTGGCTAGTGGCTTAATTAAATATCTGACGGACGCATTTCCTTTCTTTTGCATACATGCAGCTCCAAACAACCAAGCTAATATTATTTATTATTCTATTAAGCATGTGCCTTCATCAGCCCAGGCCTCTTTCTTTAAATTGTTTTTTTAAAAGTCAACACTGTGGTCATAAACTCAGGAAATTGGGCTTCTGTTGTGCTTATGTTTAGTCCTAAACTCAAACACATCTATATAATAAGATGACTGCTTAAAGAGGCAAGAAGAAAAAAGAGGAGGGAAGACTCCATTGCAGAATTGAGATGCAACCTGATTAGCAATGAATAAGGTCCCCGTTAATTCTCCATTATTGTTGAGCTGTACTTTATAACCTCATTTAGCCAAGTGGCCAGAGGAAACCACCACAACATTTGATTAACTGAGGCTTGTTTACTTAGTCATTCAACCTGAGATTAGAACTGCCTATGTCAGGCCAACCCTTTGGATTTGTTTGCATAAGAATAATCAAGAAGTGAGGCCAGCTTTATGCAAGGAGCAGAATGGGATTGTAATGAATCTTATGCATGCGGCAGAGCAAGGTGGTAATGAAGTGAGAAATTGATTATATCATTGCAGACTGTAGGAGAAGGCTCACGCTTTTGAATCTTCCACTATGCAGGGAAAATCTCCCAAGCACAATAGGAAGAAGACAAAAATAGAGCATTTCCCCTGCTGTGATAAGCTTTTAAAAAGCTTACTAAGAACAGTGTGTATGTTTAAAAATGACACCATCTACTGTATGAAGTGGTACAGTCCATCCTAACCCTGAGACCAAGTGTACCATGTAATTTCTTTCAAACATAAACCAGATCTAAATCAGAGGATGAACTGAGATGTACAGTCCATTCCCATCACACTTAGGAGCAAAGTCACTGGCCATACTGGCCAAGATGGTGAGATCTAGATGGTTCCAGATTGGTCCAACTTATCTAGAAGGTCCCCAGCCTGTGAAATCCTGAGTTTGAGTGTCAAACTAGAACTAGGAGGTCCAGATATCCATTAGGCCAAGAATCTCACTGGGTGACCATGGGACAGTCAGTGTCTTCCAGTCTAACCTATCTCACAGGGTCTCAGGGATAAAACAGGGAGAGGGAGAACTATGTACACAGCTAGGGATTTTGGAACTGTTTTTAAAATAAATATGTGCATCATTGGCAAGTAGGTCATAATTTTTCCTGCTTTCTGGTACATTTTTTACAATATGATGAAAACACAGAATGTATTGCATTAAATTAGCAAAAATCAAGTGAAGCAGGAAACAATCTAACCACCATGAAAGCAATGGCAAAATAATAAATTAAATATTACAACACTGAGAAAACAAAAAAGAAAATTAATATATCAGGCAAAGGGGACAATATGTAAGGTGCTTATTAAGTGTATACAAAGGTGTTTATAGGGCCTCCTGTCACATCCCTCTCTTCATCACACTACTTGGAAAGCAAAAGCTGTGGAGGTATGTTAGAAGATACAGGATTGCAGGCATAGTACTCTCTAACCAAAATGTGATAAGCTTGAGGTGCAAAGAATTGGGGAGGGGAAATTACTTCACCCATCCATTTAATTCAGTCGTCTTAAATGTGAATACTCTTATGAGCCCAATGTATACTTAGAAGCCCCCTCCATGTGTTCAGTGTCACTTACTCCAAAGTAAATCTGCATAGGCTAGATTTCATACAGCCTTTGGGAAGGCTCAACTACAACAGCTGGCTTAATATTTGTGTCTTTCTTTGATCATTTAGTACACTTCTCATTGATTATTCCTGAGGGAGTTCAATTATGTAAGAGTCTTTGCAGTCCAATTTGCCTGTAAGTTTCAAAAAAGACCAACCCCACTAGTTGCTCTCTACCCTTACCCTCATTCTAGGATCCGTGATGCAGCCCAGAACTATTTGGAGGAAAAGAGAGAGAGAGAGAGATTCCCCCCTATGAAAGTGATTGGTCATTATTGTCTGATTGTGGGGCATTCACACTGAGTTGAAGGTTAGGGAAGTGGAGTTGTGCATGGGATACCACTGCACATGCAAATGTGCAAGATGCACACTGCTGCAATGGGATACACATGCACATCTGGGAGGAAGGTATTCAGTTGTGTAATGTTGCCATTCAACCTATGAGTTGCTTCACACAATCAATACATAATTCTGTATGCTATGCAGACCTCATTAGGATCTCAGCCACCTTACAGTTCTAAGGACACACTGCTCCATATCATCCTAGTTCACTTTTACAGCTCACCATTACTTAGTATTGTTTTGCCAAGTCCTGGAGCAGCAGAGTTGCAATAACAATGACAAAACCTATTTGTCTGTTGTTGTTGTTTTTTTAGTTAAGCATTGAAAATCTCTGTGTGTAGATTGGATTGCTGCATGAAATTAGATATTTCGATGAAATATTGATAAATTGCACTTCTTTGATATTTAGAACACACATTTCTAGATTTGTCAATCAGTGTCTATTGAGACATCATCCTGAAGAGATCGACAGCTCCATACTAGTCTGGTGGAAAGATGTTCTGTACCAGCCAATAACCACTTAAGCTGGGGTTGGGGGAGCAAATGTGTTTGGGTTTTTTAAAAAAATGGAAGACAATATGAAGAGAGAGATTGAGAAAGAGAAAAAGAGATTGTTGCCTTGGGTGGATGTAGAATTCGAATGTGTAGTAACTTCTTGGATCTTGGTGGATGTAGACACATATTTTTTCCATTATCAGATCAAGAAGTTTTGTATTTTTAAAATATACTTGCAAAGCCTGCTAAACTTCTTTTACAGAGAAACTGTGGGATAAGTCTCGTTCAGCATTCATAAATAATTCTTCAACCATAAATACTTGTGGACAGATGGATGGGCATGTTGGACCAGGGGAATAACCAGGAAAGTTTTTAAATTTCTCAACAAAATACCTATGTAGCTAGTGAGCCATAAGCACAGAGATAGATACCCTGATACACACAATATACCAGACTCAAGTTAATTCAGCTAAATTGACTTGTTTCTCCATTCATGTTGTTTCTCTGTATTCACCAACATGTGGGCCAAAATCGTACTGTTAGTCCTGACTAGAGTAGATCTTTTAAATCAGTTGGATTTACTTATGTTTTTCATCATTCAACAATTGATTTAAAGGTTCTACACTAGGTAGGACTAACCAAAAGGATTCCAGCCATATATATAGGATATATTGCCAGGGTCAGCTCCACCATTAGGTAGAAAGAAGCAGCCACCACAGCAGATTTTGAGTGTCGTACAAGGGTGACAAATTTATAATTAGTTAATTCATGATTTTACTGCCTGGGATGCAGAGAAAAGCTGGTAGGATTCTCTGCCTCAGAAGCCAAAATAATTTGGCATATTTGGAGTACCGTATGTGCCTTGACTTGAGTCAAAGAGACATCATTTGCTCAAGCAGCAAAAGATCTTGGGCTGGTCCCTTATGATACTATGGATTAGATGCACCACAGATGCCAAGCCATGGAGACAGATTTTTATGAAATTCTCCCCGGCAAGATTAGGTTTTGATAAATGGTAGTGTTATGGAAAGTAAAAAATAACTAGCTGAAATAAAATCGGTATTTGATGGGAAGGAAGGTTAGCAGTATGAATGTGTAAGAAAGTTAGAAGTAGGTAGAGTAGAGGGTGAGAGTAAGTGCAATAGGGATAGATGAAGGAGAAGAGAATGAAGAGTAGAGAAGGAGAAGGAAAAATAGGCTAGGAAGGAAAAGGATAAGAAGGAAAAGGGATTGGAGTTGGAGAAGAGGTGGGAAGGTCTAGGTTAGGTCAGATGATATGGAAGACAGTTGGGAGAATGTAAGATAATAGGAAAGAGTTGGATTGGAAGTGCAATACAAATTGGATTAAAAATGTAACAAATTGGTGGTAGTGAAATTTGAGGGAGCATCAGTACTGATATACAGCATAAATAAGCTATGCTGTGGATGGAATATATGTATATGGCTTTTATATCTAGATTTGTTTTAGTGTGCTTGTATGTATTTGTATGTGTTAAAATGTTCAACAAAAAGATTTATTTTTAAAATCTCTCCCAGGCTCACTGCACGAAAAAGAAGCCGTCTGTCCTCCTTTTGTAGAGGAGCTCTGGCCCAATATCAGAGCTGCTTGGGAAAGCTTTTTTAAAAAACCAATTCCCAGAATATTTCCATCCTGCCTGGGGTGGGTGGGTATGGGCTTCTGGGAGATGTAATCCCCCAAAGTAACTTTCCCAAGTTGTGCCCTGTTGAAGCCAAATCTTTTCTGCTTGGGTCTGTGCCAATCCCTCCACCTCACTGTTAATGAAAATAATCCTGGAGCAACACTCTCCCTACACAAAGAGGAGGGGGAAAGCAAATGTTGGCAGGAGGCTGAGGAAAGGGGGGGGGGGGGGAGAGAGAAAAGAAAGGACAGCACCAACGAAAACGTGTCTTTCCTGACTCAAACAGCAACAGCAGCAACGACAACGGAGGGAGAAAAACCCGCAGGGGAGAGCCCACAAACACACACAGACACACAGACACACAGGCAGACATACAAGATCACCATTCTCCTCCCTCCCAGCCTCCTAGTATCTGGAGTCTTGGTGTTGCTTTGGCTCAGATCGGTGGGTCTCTTGCAAAACCAGGGTGAGCAGACCAGGTCCTCCTTTTCCAGGACCCGTCCTCCAACCCAGCCTGCTGTCCAGGAAGGGTTCCAAAAGGTCCTCCATTATGGAGCAAGACCAAGAAGAAGCAGGAAGAGGAGTTTTTCTTTGGTAAGGTCCTGCATTTTATTTTCCTCCCTACATTTTGCAGTGCCTTGCTGTGTTCCTTTGCAGTTGGGACTTCTGGGCATCACTCTGTGCATAGAGGAGAAGATCTTGCAAAGGAAGGAAGGAGGAGGGAAGGAGGGTCGGTCGTTCCTTGGCTGCTGGAAAGGCTGACCATCCTAGAGGCTGGTATTCCTGCTGGCCAGCCAGCCTTGGGAGCCAAAACCTAGGAGGAGGAGGAGGCAGAGCGCAGGAGCTGCACTGCGCTATCCATGGTCCTGAAAGAGCCGCACTCCCTTCATCCCAGCTTCGCCTCCTCCTCCTTCTCTTCCTCCTTCCTTCGCTCCTGATCCGCTCCCAACTCCATTGACGAGGCGAAGGCAACACGCTACATCCCCCTCAACCTCAACCTCATCCCCATCCCACCTCAACCTTAGGAAGAACTTCCTGACAGCAAGAGCTCTGCCACAGAGAACACTCTCCCTCCTTCTTTGGAGGCTTCTGGGCAGAGGTTGGGTGGCCATCTGTTGGGGGTGCTTTGATGGTGGGTTCCTGCATGGCAAGGGCTTGGACTGGAAGGCTCTTGGGGTCTCTTGCAACTCCACGATTCTGTGGTCATCATCCTCATCAGCGACAATCCCACCAGTTCATCGCCATCATCACCAACTTTATGATTAGGTGATCAACATCCTCATCAACAACCACCCCACAAGTTCTTTGCCATCAACACCAACTCTATGATTCTATGATCATCATCTTCATCAACAACCACCCCACAAGTTCTTCACCATCAACACCAACTTATGATTCTATGATCATCATCCTCATCAGCGACAACCCCACCAGTTCATCATCATCATCACCAACTCTATGATTATGTGATCATCATCCCATCAGCGACAACCCCACCAGTTCATTGCCATCATCACCAACTCTGTGATCATCACTATCACTATCAACCTCATCCTCAACATTACAGAAAGAGATTCCATCTCAACCATAGAAGACCTTCCTGACATTAAGAGATGGAGTCTCCTTCTTTGGACGTTTTTGGGCAGAGGCTGGATGGCCATCTGTTGGGAGTGCTTTGATTGTGTATTCCTGTATGGCAGGGGTTTGGACTGGATGGCCCTTGAAGTTGTTTCCAACATGAGGATTCTGTGATCCACTTCAACATTAGGAAGAAATTCCTGACAGTGACAGCTGTTCAACAGTGGAATACACTCCCTCAAAGAGTGGTGGAGTCTCCTTCTTTGGAGGTCTTTAAACAGAGGCTGGATGGCCATCTATCAGGCATGCTTTGATTGTGAGTTCCTGCATGGAAGGGGTTTGGACTGGATGGCCCTTGAGGTCTCTTCCAACTCTATGATTCTATGAGCATCACCATCACTATCATCATCAACAACAACAACAACAATAACAACAACAAGTTAATCACCCTCATCACCACCACCGATATCCAGGCTTATGGGGATGCCACTTGGATCACACTTGGGACTTACAACTGGAATGGATACTAGGCAGAGGGTAGCATCCTTTGGAGCAGAAACCTGGGGTGGGTGTTGTTGGCATTGGCTGTGAAATGTTTGGTGGGAGACTGATACTACATGGAACTCTGTGTGTGTGTGTGTGTGTGTGTGTGTGGTTGACAAGGAACACAAATCTGTTAAAGTGGAAGTGGAGAGTCCCACAAGGTGGGGGTGGTGGCTCTAAATAAATAAGAAAGGAAAAGAGAAAAAGACACACAGGCACTCAAGAGGTATGTTTTGGCTAAGTATATTTTGTAGTCATGCATTGGTTTTGGTAAACCATATTCTGAACAATGTGGGTTTTAGTTTGGAGGAATCTTATGAGAGAAGGAGAGTCCTTCTATTGGGAGAGACACAGCAGGGTGACCTTCTTTCAGTCCATGTTTAAGTGTGTGTCCAACAGTTGTGTAGTTTGGGAGGGGGGTGGCTTTCTCCTTTTTGCATGGATCAAGTCAGATTCAACCTGGATTGATACCAGCATACTAAAAGAGAATGAGAAGCCAAGCCACAGTACAGGTAAAAACTTGTGCATGCTAACCCTTTGCTGAACAAAGCTCTATTCTGAGTGTAGAGAGCTGTATCGAATGTGTGTTTGCGTGTGTGAAAGAGACATATGTATTGAGCTGAGACCTAAATGAAGTTCTTCTTCTTGATCTAGATCTTTCCAACCCCTGAAGATGATTGAGAAAGGGAGAGGCTGATTGGATGAACCAAAGCAGCCTTAACACAGATTGGGGACACCTGAATACACACTGTGTTTGCACTTCCTCAGCCTCAAAAGACTATGTTGAATACAGCTGGCTTCTTTTGTCATGCCCTTGCCTTGCATAGTTTTCTAGGCACCTCTAGTGCACAAGAAAGCAACTTAGGTAAAGAGTCCCAACAGAGGAGAAAGTCCTGAGTTCTCTGTGTTCCATTGAATTTGATCCTCAGGGCAGTTGGCAAGGAGGTGGTGGAAGGAAGGATGACCCTTGCAAAGAGGAGACTAAGTTCCTTGGAAATCCTGTAGAAAGAGGAGAACCCCAAATTCTGTTGGCTTTTCCTTCTGCACCTGACCATGATTGAAATTGACTGAATCCATATTTCTCCCTACAAGACCTATCTGCTTTTCATGAGGATATAGACTGGAATATGGCCAAATGGAGCTATCTGGGAAGGGAGAAGAAGCATGAAGCCATTCCTTTTCTGCCAATGGTTAATGTAGTGAAGACCTCCACGGTGGGCTTCAAGGGTGACAGAATTCACAATGTAGTTCTATGAAAACTTGGCTGATTTGAGAGAATCCCATGGAATACAATTTGGTGGAATTACGCATTGACATCAAGCATGACAAACCAAGATCCGTGACTCAGAAAAGAAACCCTTCTAGAGAAGGGTCTATGTTTTCCTCTTGGACTCTATAACTGGATGGTAGCTCCATGCCGGTGTTTCCAATGAGGTGTTGGTCACTGTCCATCACCTCCCTGGTGCTGAAACTTGGATGATGTCTATCAGGAGACCTCAGGGCTGCTGCTGCGTATCGCATTTCAATGAGGACAATGGCAGATTTGTCCTCTTAGCAGTGCTCATTGTGGCATACCTGACTGCTGGAGCAACCATCTTCTCTGCCATCGAGAGCCCCTCTGAAGCAGAAGCTCAGCATCGTTGGAATTGGACCCTTCAGAACTTCAGCCAGATCTTCAACATCAGCCTTCCTGAGCTAAGGGCCTTCTTAAGAAGTTATGAGGCAGCCATGGCTGCAGGAATCCGAGCAGATGCCCTCCGACCAAGATGGGACTTCACAGGAGCTTTTTATTTTGTGGGCACAGTGGTGTCAACTATAGGTAAGATGGCTTTCTTCCTTTTCCTCTCTCTCTCTTTCACATACCTACAATCTGTGCCTGATCAACAATGCCCATCACCATGTCTTTCTGAGAAATCTGAGATTGTCCCTTTTGCAATATGGATACTTACATGAAGCAGCAATGTTTAGAAAGAGAGGGGGGAAATAGTGGGTTGATTGTTTTTGATGCTGGTGTCCTTCAGTACAAACATTGTCATAAAAGTTACTTTAAAATGTTTTTTCTCCATCTGTATCTCTCCTCTTCCCTTCTCTTCTTACTTTTCTCCCATTTACATCTCCAAACCCATCCCCTGCCTTCTCCTTCCCCCCATTTCCCTCTCTCATTTTTTTTATCTTGACTTACTTCTGGTAACTCTCTCTATTGTTCTTCTTCCCTTCTCTAGGGCTACATCCACACTCCAGAAATAATCCAGTTTGGCACTGCTTTAACTGACATGGCTCCATGCTATGGAATTCTAGGATCTGTAGTTTTGAGGGATAGCCTTTTCTGTCAGAGAGCTCTGGTGCCACAACATACTACAAATCCCAGAATTCCATTCCATTGAGCCATGGCAATTTCTGCAGTGCAGATGCAGCCTAGATCTTTCCTTTCCTGTTTTCCCATTTTCTTCTTTTCTCATTCCAGCCAACAACTCTCCTTCACTCCCATTACTTTCACCTGCTCATTTCCCCCCACCTTTTAGGTTAATTTTTAATTCCTTGGTGAAATTTAGGGAGATCTGCTTCCCAAAGATCTACAATAACAGTGTTTGCATGCGTTCTGTGTAAGATCACTAAAAACACAATATCAGCGTTGCTTTAAAAAAGAGTGGGGGGATAACCCCAGTTTTAAATGCAAAGCATGTTCTATAAACATAGATTTTTTTTAATTCAAATCAAAGGTTCAAGAAATAAATATGAGATTACATATTATACATGAATATATAATCATGATTTTGAAAAGCACATGTTCAAGTATGAGGAAGCACATGTTTAGGTATTAAATCATCTTGTATATAAAAGAGCCCTTATGATAAAAGATAAAGTCTTTACTCATACACATCCTTTTCTGTAACTTTTTTGGCATTAACAACATTCACCTGAGGCCTAAGTACAATTGCTAGTTTCAATGAGAGTAGAGCTACTGTATCAATTGCAGAAAGTCAGTGCTTCCATAAATCCCTTTCCTGCAGTGGGTCTACTCCAGGCCATTGTATCGCAGAGTCAAATTGTACTTTTTTGTGTTATGTGTGAAAATGATATTAAGGAAAGCAATGCAGTTGATATGCAGAGAAAATGAGAACACAGGGGAAGGGACATGAGCAGTTTAGAAAATGCATGAAAAATGTTTTGATGTCAGCTTCATTTTTTCCCCCAAAAAAGGAAGGGGAAAGACACGGATTGAGTAACGCACACATGTCTACCCCTTTCAAGACTCCAAACAAACACAAACAGCTGCTACGCTTTAATGAAGTAGATTGGGTGAAGTTCAGAAGTGATGTGTGTTTCTTTTCTGAGAAAGCTTTCTTAAGTTGCTATAGCAACTGCAGGAGTTTGGAAAGTGGATTGAAAGTGAGGATGCCTTCATAAAAAGAGCTGGTGTCTCCCCACTGTGAGCAGTTAATTGTATCTTAGATCTGGAGTGAAAATGGGGCGTGTATGGTGGGTGAGATAAAAATGGTCCAAATTCCTTCTTCTTATCCTTTTTTTTAATGCCTTATAAATTCATATCCTTCATATCCTTTTTTAAAAATGCCTTATAAATTCAGTGTTGCTAATGTCTTTCACTATTTCCTCATGCCTCATTTAAAATGAGACTGAATGAGTCTCCAAGTCCGGATCATAGAAATCCCTGCAAAGTGGCATTCTGTTCAATGCCAATAAAATGTTGCCAATTTTGGATTCAGGTTCCTCCCTCCACCCCCATGAGCCATTTGATATTCCCTTTCCTCCCCCAATGCAGAGCAGCATGATGTTTTGCCTTACATTTCCTCAACGTGAAACAGAATTAAATATTCATATCTCAAAGCAATAAATAAATATTTAATTCATCTTCTGAAAATGGGATTGAGTCCCCATCTTTTTGATCATAATTGATTTCCGAGATTAGCTTTCACTGGCTGCATTAGTCCTTCTGGGAGGTCTTTTTTTGCTGAAATTATCTCTAACCCAAGAAGAACAACAGCATACAAAACTTGTGAATTATTTGGCTATTTTTGGTTTTGCAAAAAAACTAAATGACCTGATGCATAATTCTGTTAGGTTGGAATAATTAAACCAAGGTGTGCTTATATCACATTTGTTCAACATTCCTTCAGGTGTATGCTGATATAACATGAATAATGTTCCACGCCTTGGCTTCTGCAGAGAAGATGGCTAAAGATATTCTGTTCATGGGTACTGAGACTTCATTGATGGCAAGGATAGTTAATATACAGTGTTTGATGGCTGGTGGCTTCTAGATTCTACTTCTCACCTGCAGACTGAAACTGCAATGTTGCTAAAGAATCAGCTATGTCTGAGTTTGCAGATGGCTTCAGTCCTCCAACAGATTTTTGTTTTGTTTTGTTTTGTTTTTAGGGTTACTGACAATACTTTCAATAGGTATCAATCCCTCAAATACTGCTTTCTTTTCCATTTTTAATTTGCAGAGGTGTGTGTGTGTGTGTGTGTGTGTGAGAGAGAGAGAGAGAGAGAGAGAGAGAGAAGTGCCCGTATATTCCTTCCACAAGGTATATTCCTGACCAAGCACAGAAAAAAGGGAATGTCCCACCTACTTCTTGGATGGAATTAAAGTCATGCAGATGCAGAGTCCGTATAGATGTAATGTGTGGATGCATGCCCCTTTTCTTCTATTCTGTACATTTTATAAGCAGGTGTGGGGTGCTGCCATTGGTGTTGCACATCTTATGTCAATGGATGATCTATTTATGGGTCCAACCAATGAGTTGGAAAGTAACGTCTTTTATCCCTCTGGGCAATCTGAATAAAGGGCAGGTTACAAAACATCTGAAGTAAGGGCAACTAATAAGATAAGGCTGCTGCCAACTTTGCTTTTTTAAAAATAGGATGAGAAAACTTTTAATGCACAAGGTCAAACATGGGGTGGATAAAAACAAGCACACTGTGTATTACCGTGGCTCCTTTGATTCCAGTATGTTACTGTAATAGGGAATGACAGGGAGAAAATTAAAGACGCCCTTTCCCCGCCCCCAGCACACAATTATTAGTAACTTTCATTTTTATCATGGCAAGCCCTATCACGCTTCTTCCAGTCTTTCAGAAAGGCACCCTACTTTGAAATCTTGGCCATATATAAGATGATTTCAGTGTAATGTGGTACATTGTTCAGCTAGCTGTCGAAAAGAGAAAATGCTTCATAATCTGAAAATTCTTTAAGAAGATTACTATTCTCACAATGATAAATAATAAATATGTTTCACTGATTGTAGTGGAACCTAACTCCTCTTAAGGAGAATTCAGCTCAATTCATTTGCTCAGAGAGTAAATTCAGAGGGAGTTAAGCAATTAAGCATGCTTAAGATGACAACTTTAACATTAGAGCTCAATATGTGTGTGATACAGTGGGCCCTCGGTATCTACTGGGATTTGGTTCCAGGATTTCCCGTGGTTGCCAAAATCCATGGATGCTCAAGTCCAATTATATACAATGGTGCAGGAAAATTGTGTCCCTTATATAAAATGGCAAAATCGAGGCTTGCTTTTTTGGATTTT
>CM034701.1:377099779-377115538 GCA_020142125.1 Phrynosoma platyrhinos | reverse complement strand
TCTGCCGTTCACACACAAGTGAGAAGATCCCTTCCAGAACCCAGCAAGAATGTTCTTGCACATGCTCAGAAACAGAAATGCTTGCCGCGTCTGTCGGATGTGATTTTCGTCACTTCCTTCCTCCTCACAGATCCATGGGAAATAGCGCGGGGAACCATGGGCCATGACGGGGAAATGATGAAGCATCGGGGCGGAGTTGGGACGAGGTTCTGTGAGACGTCGTGTGAACACACGGGAAAAAAATCAGCAATGGGACGGGATTGGGTGAGGATTCTTTCTGCTTTAGGCCCCGTGTGATAATGTCCAGTGAGAGCTGTTTGACAGTGGAACACACTCCCTCAGAGGTTGGTGGAGTCTCCTTCTTTGGAGATCTTTAAACAGAGGCTGGATGGCCATCTGTCAGGGATGCTTTGATTTTGAGTTCCTGCATGGCAGGGGTTTGGACTGGATGGCCCTTGTGGTCTCTTCCAACTCTATGATTCTATGATTAGGAAGAAGTTCTTGACAGTAAGAGTAGTTCAGTAGTGCAATATACTCAGGATGGTGGGGACTTTTTTCTTTGAAGATCTTTAAACAGAGGTTGGATGGCCATCTCTTAGGAGTGCTTTAGTTGGGATTTCCTGCATGGCAGGGGGTCAGACTAGATTGTCTTTGAGGCACCTCCTAATTCTGTAATCCTCTGACTCAGTTAAAAGGGAGGGATACTTTCTCCCTTCCTATTTATAATTTCTTTAATATCTTAGCATGCCTTGCTCTCTTTTTAAACTGCATTTTCTTCTAAATTGAAAAGTCCAAAGTTCTTTTGCCCAGAGATGGAGACTATGGTTTTAGCTAGACTCCACTTTGCATTATCCTTAACAATTTGCCTTGTTGGCTGGAGTGAACAAGACTCTTAGACAGAAGTCTGATCACCTTTGAGGGACGCAATAGTCCTCACCTTTGCTCGATTCACTTTTGGTTGTTGTGATAGTTGTGTAACACTTGTAAGGAAGGGCTAGAGCATTTCAGGCTTTTTCAAAAGTCCCAGGGGTCGTCCTCTTGCAGGCCTAGTTTCTCTGTGAGTAAACAGTACCACAGGAGATATGCGGTGCTTTTTGTGAATGGCTGGGAAACGGGCATATCTGCAATCAGTGCTAACTCCCAAAACACTACCAGTCCCTCAAATCAACCCAGATATCCCAGACTTCTTTTTTTCTGTCTATACACATACACACACAGAGAGAAAATAAATCCTATAAATTTCATGAATGGAGTTTGATAATAGATTGAACACAGCAGGCTATAGATAGATGCAGCACTGAGCAGAGTCTGGCATGCTTGGTCAGAATCTATTGGCTAACAGGCAGTTATATCAAGTTTTATATACAATTTTACAAAATTATGCAGCAGCACAAATTGAGCAACCAAGACTACAGGAATCATAAGAAGCTCATGCTGCCAACTTCTTTCTTTCATAGAATCATAGAATCGTAGAATTATAGAGTTGGAAGAGAGCACAAGGGCCATCCTGTCCAACCCCCTGCCATGCAGGAACTCCCAATTAAAGCAGCCCTGACAGATGGCCATCCAGCCTCTGCTTAAAGACCTCCAAGGAAGGAAACTCCACCACACTCTGAGGAAGGAGTGTGTTCCACTGTCAAACATCCCTTACTGTCAGGAAGTTCTTCCTAATGTTGAGGTGGAATCTCTTTTCCTGGAACTTGCACCTATTGTCCCGGGTCCTAGTCTCTGGAGCAGCAGAAAACAAGCTAGCTCCCTCCTCAATATCCCTTCAAATATTTAAATAAGGCTATCATATCACCTCTTAACCGTATCTTCTCCAGGCTAAACATTCCCAGCTCCCTAAGTCGTTCCTCATAGGGCTTGGTTTCCAGACCCTTCATCATTTTAGTTGCCCTCCTTTGGATACTCTCCAGTTTCTCCACATCCTTTTTGAATTGTGGTGCCCAGATTCAGTGTGACACAATATTCCAGGCGGGGCCTGACCAAAGCAGAATAGAGTGGCACTATTGCTTCTCTTGATCTAGACACTATACTTCTATTGATGCAGCCTAAAATTGCATTGGTCTTTTTAGCTGCTGCATCACACTGTTGACTCATGTTCAACTTGTGGTCAACTTGGACTCCTAGATCCCTTTCACACTTTATGATCTTTCCTTTTCACTCCCCATTTTTCAACAGATAGGTGTAGCCCATGGAATCCTATTTGGAAGAAAAGCAGGATGTTAAACAAATAGATCAATTAAAGTAAATTTTGCAATGCTGGTGCTCATCACAAAGGTCCCTACAGCCACATATCCAATGAGATTCTTTACATATAGACACCTGTCTTCATCCCTACCAATTAATACATTTTAGAGAATTTTTAATCTCCAGCCAGAGGTCTTTTATAAAACCACTGTGTCTTAACTGCCTGCTCAAGATTAAAATATTTTCCATAATAACAGGAATAGCTCACAGTACCTTATGGCTGCTAAAATTTACAGTCCACTGATACTCATGTAATGGTAGCAGCTAAGGTTAGAGAGAACAGGAAGCCTGGGAAAAATGACATTGTCACAGTAAGGTGCTTACCATAATTTTTAAAAGTCCTTGCACTCTAATCTTGCAAGCAGTGGCCCCACTACACCACAGTGCAGTGCAGTCCCACAACAGCACATCAAGTAGCCACCAGCCATCAGGGACCACTAACCTGGCTTTTTCAGCAACCAAGCTGAACAAACACTTGTGAAAAGATAATTTTGTACATAGAAAGAGAAAGCTTGTAATGATGTAATTAAATGTTCTTTAAGGAATCTTGCCAGCTCTTCTCCCCTGCAACTAACAATATCATTACCAAATTTGGATCATGACGCGCAGTAACAAGATCATGTTTTGACAATTATGTGAAAAGAGAAAAAGACAGAACACAATTTCTTTGTACTATTTACTGTGTGAGCTTCTGAAAGTGTTATTAATCAATCAAGGAGTTAATGACAGGGGTGCAAAAGAAAACAGCGAATGTATCTGTGTTGATTAATATTGCCATTTTTTTTCTAAAAAAACAAAACACGGAATAATTTATTTGTGCTTTCAAAGCAAGCACATTTTTGGTCCAGATGGTCACTTTGGCAGTCTTGTCAGAGCTAGCGCAAAAGGTCATCATGCTAGGATGCAACATGCCAACATTGTGGCATGGCCCATGTGGCACTGCTATGACTGAGCAACAGCAGGGGTCATGACTAGCTTTGTATCAGTTCCCACAGCTACCCACCTGCGTCCTCAAAGTACTGGTGGCTGGGGAGGGGATGTCATGTAATAGCTTTTATACATGCTTTGACAAAGACAAATCAGGTTTTGATCTAACCTACTTTCCTAGCTATTATGCAAACAACAACAAAGAACAAAACAATAACCAACATATCAAGAAAGGGGAGAAAAGCCAAAAGGAAAAACATAATACAAACAGCAGCACAATAATGAAAGGGGAGAAAGTCTACGTATAGACTTCAATCAAAGGCACCTTAGAGTTCCAAAAGATACTCATGGAAGATAAACTAGGAGTACAAATCCTGAAAGAATTATAAAGTACTCAAACCACTGAATAACAGGAGGTGGTCATTTAAATTTCCAGCGTTTCAATATAAGCAACAACAACAACAACAAAAAAGCATGGTTCATCTCCAGATGATTAACTTCCTAAGTAAAAGGCAGATGGTTTAAAAGCACATCCACAAAAGCCAAAGATTACTCCAGTACAAAATGAATGCAAGTACTAACCTCTCCTCAAAAAGAAAGGGTAACTGAGCATAACCAGATTGTGTTTTGGTGTTTGGTGCAATAAAATGTGAGCAACTGGTTGATTTACTCAAACCTTTACTGAAATGGCATTGTGGTATCCAGTATACACAGAATACGGTCTGCAGCACTGGATTACAATGACAGTGACTAGGATCCTGTTTGGGATTTACAGCTTACAGGAATTAGAAATAGGCTGTTCTGTAATGTCTATATCCAATAAAGTATAGGTAAAGTTATGTAACATATACTGTGATAGAGGATTCCAACCCTCTTTTTTCCTTTGTACTTTCATATTATTATTTATTCATTTATTTACTGTTTAGGCTTGACTTCTTGTAAGACCAATTTATTGGTCATTTTAGCAGTCCTTTTTCTATAGAATTCTCCTCCAGTGCCATGTTTCAAGTGAGATTACTTTTCTCTGTGTTAGCTTTCTTCCCTTGTGCAGCTTTCACATCCATGCATAGAAACTGGAAATACAATAGCACAGATGATTCTGTCTTTAGTATTTAATTATATCAAACATAGTTTACACTTGGGGATTTTAACTAGTTCCTTTACATTTGTTTTTCCAAGTCTGTACCTGTATCTATGGGGAATAGTTGTAACCTATCTAGTTTGGCCAGTTCAAATGGAGACAATTTTATCTGAACCTTGTTTTCAAGGAATTTCTCATATTTCACAAATGTTTTCCTTTTTAGAACATAAAGGACTTGAGGTTTTAAAAAGACTGACTGCAAGAGAAAGCAAAATTGACAAGCTTTTCCCTCCCTTACCAGCAAGGACTGATAGGAGTTGTAATCCAGCATCTGGAGGGCCACAAATTGCCTACTTCTGCTGTATAGGAAGGATTGCAGCCTAGATCTATAGACCAAGGTGTTATATGTTGTGGTCAATAAATATTAGTATTACACTTTGCTGCATAAGACAGAAAAGCAATCTCTTGTCACAGCCTGCACAAATTGTTAAGATTCATATTGGACAAAGTAGGGCTGTGACCTGGGGAAAACAAGGCTTATTTTAAACTCCAACACACACACACACCACTGAAAATGAAATTGTTACATTGATTGAGAGCAATCATTGCTTAACTATCTTGCTTACCTCCATGGAATGGAGACCTGCTAAACTGGCTCAGATTGGTACACCCCACCCCACCCCATTTTGATTTGGTTTGTCCTGTGTACACAACTCCATTGTTCAACCCTGTTCAGACCAATTAAGAGCCATTATCAGAATCTGAAGGGCACATTCACCTTTGCCCTTTTGCAAGCATATTTTTAAGTCATGTTTTGCCCCATCCAGAAATGTTCCTTTCATTCTTAGGAGACCAACACCTAAGTTAGAAAGATCTTTAAAATACAGAGACAGAGAGAGAATCTGACCTTTCCCCCTCTGAGGCTTGCCTCCATACTCCACTCTCCAGTGATCTTCTTCATGTCTGAAAGTGAGAAAATCTATAAGCATGTTTTACCCTACAGTACCTTATGTTAAACTACGCCCCTCTTAGATTGGTCAGAGGTAGAGTCTTAGCTTCCATGCAGTTTTCTCTTCTGTTATTTTGAGAAGCAGCTTGCACCTCGTATTGCCTGTTCTGTTAGTTTCTGCTGCTTTTTCTGTCTTTTAAAACAAATACATAATTGCTTTTTGCTGCAAAATCAGCTTGTCTTTCTACCTCATTTTTACTTCGGGCTCTTCCACACTGCTGAAATGAAGCAGTTTGACACCACTTTAACTCTCATGGCTCCATCCAATTAAATCCTGGGATTTGTAGTTTGGTAAGGTATTCAGCCTGGTCTGTGAGAGAGGTCTGGTGCCTCACCAAACTATAAATCCCAGGATTCTGTAGGATAACATAATGGCATTTAAAGGGGGGTATCAAACTGCTTTATTTCTGCAGTGTGGATTCAGCCTCGGAGTTGCTTTGGTCAATTTCTGTTTTTAAAACCATCAGCCTGTAAGATCCTACAGAGAGTTAGTGCCTGGAAGAGCTTCTCCCCCCCCCCCCATACCAGTAAAATCCAGTGCACTGTTCTTAACAAAGAGTGGGAATCATGTGACCCTCCAGATGTTATTTGATTGCATAGACAATAGTGATGAATGCTGGGGTAGCACTACAATATCTGAAAGGCTGCACGATTCCCATCTCTGCTATAGAATGTAATTCCATGAGTAACTACTTGGAAGACAAAAATCTAATTGAATTCAAAGGGACTTCTCAATCAACATGCAAATGATGGGGCATATAGCATAGATCCGATTGAAGTAGATGTCAACTGAAGATTTGCCTTCTTTTCTGTCCTCTGCTTTAGCCATGCCTGCTTCTCTGCCCATGGTTTTAGTTCTTTTTTGGGTCTCTTCTTGTAAACTCTTCCATTAATACTGATTGCATATGACAAACAGGTTGACTATGTCCACACTTCCACAGACTGTCAATAGCAACACTGAGTGTAATTGGCCCTGGCAAGTAAAACAAGTTTATATTCTTTCCAAGTTCAGCTACAAAGTTGTCAACATGAATGTTTCTAATTCATCAGTTTTGTGAAAACCGAAGCAGGTTTGTAAGGAAGCCTCAACCAGAAACAAAAGCTAATTTGCTGCTATACCAAAGGGCAGCCTGAGAGTATGAAAGTGGGTAAGAGCTTTATTTATTTTATTTTATTTTTGGCCTTTAATGTTTTTTGCACAAAATTTACTTCATAAATATGATGAAAAGAACTTGAGATTTTTTTTAATATAAATTTAATTTGCATTATAATTTATAATTTTAAAAACTTATATATATATTATATATATATATAAAATCTGTGAGCCACTTTGGGTCCCTTTCTGGGAGAAAGGTGGCATAGAAATGAAATAAATAAATCATATGTTTGTCAAATTTGAAAAATGTGGGGTAATTTAAGTTTCCCAAGGCTTCAGCCTTTTTTAAAGGAAACAAAAATCAAAATATGAAATCCAAGCCTGTTAGAGTCTGGCTTTAAATTAGCAGAGTAGCAGAAATATGCCTTTGCCTAACTATGCTTCCCTAAGAACTGAGATGGACTCAAAAACAACAAACACGTAGCTTGTAGTTTAAAACAATGGCTTTAATCTATATTTACATAAAAAGCAATATTCTGATCCAACTAATGATGGTTTAGATAAAGAGAAATAATTATCTCACCATCTTTCCAAACAAAGTGGAGAGAGCAGGAAGATAGGAACAGCTCAGTTGAGAAACAAAGAGGCAGTGTCCTAAGCCACATGGTTAGTTTGAATGTGTGAGAGAGGGAGGAATTTGCAAGCAGGAAATCCCTATCTATCTAAAGGGGGGGGGAAATAATGCAAAGATCTTCCAACACAAATGACACTAAATTAGGAGGGGTAGCTAATACAACAGAGAATAGAATCAGAATTCAAAATGACGCTAAAATATAAGAATGTTGGCTCAAAACTAATAAAATGAATTTCAACAGGGAGAAATATATACTTGGGCAGTAAAAATGAAATGCACAGGTACATGATCTATGACACTTGGCTTTACAGCAGTACATGCAAAAGGGATCTGAGAGTCTTAGTGGACCACAGGCTGAACATGAGCCAGCAATGTGATGTGGCAGCTAAGAAAGCCAATGCAATTCTAGGCTGCATCAATAGCAGTATAGTGTCTAGATGGAAGGAAGTAATAGTGGATGGTAATAGATGGAAGGAAGAAAGCCTGGAAACCATGCCCTATAAGGAGCAGCTTAGGGAGCTGTGTATGTTTAGCCTAGGAGGAGAAGGTTAAGGGGTGACATGATAGCCATGTTTAAATATTTGAAGGAATGCCATATTGAGAATGGAGAAAGCTTGTTTTCTGCTACTCCAGAGACTAGGACCCAAAGCAATGGATTCAAGCTACAGAAAAAGAGATTCCACCTCAATATAAAGGAGAACGTCCTGACAGTAAGAGCTGTTCAACAGTGGAACAGGTTGCCTGGGAGAGTGTTGGAGTCTCTTTCTTTGGAGGTTTTTAACAGAGGCTGGATGGCCATCTGTCAGGAGTGCTTTGATTGTGTATTCCTGCATGGCAGGGGGGTTGGACTGGACAGCTTGTGGTCTCTTCCAGTGCTATGACTCTATGATTCTATATGCAAGAGAAAGTAAAATTGACAGATTCAGACATCTGTGCCAATAGCTTTGAATGTTTGTTGTTGCTGCCGTTATTGTCATGTGGCTTCAAGTCATTTCATTTCCAACTTATGGTGACCCTAAGGCTAACCTATCATGGGGTTTTATGAGGCTAAGAGTGTGTGATTTGCCCAAGGTCATACTGTGGGTTTCTGTGGGAATTCGAAGCCTGGTCTCCAAAGTTATAGTCCAATGCTCAAATCTCGATACCACATATTTATTTATTCCCAGGATTCATATCCTAGAAATAAAGTGACACATGCCTTAACACATGCCTTGATTGCATCCTATTTGAACTACTGTAATGCACTTTACATGGGGCTGCCTTTGGAAACTGTCTGGAAACTTCAATGGGTTCAAAATGCAGCAGCCAGAAAGCTGACTGGGGGGCTAGTTATAGGGAGCATGTAACTCCCCTGTTGAAACAGCTTCACTGGCTACCGGTTCATTTCTGGGCATAATTCAAAATGCTGGTCATGACCTATAAAGCCCTGTACAGCTTAGGTCCAGAATATTTGAAGAACCACATCACCCCATATGGACCTGCCAGAACAATAAGGTCTTCAGGAGAAGGTTTTCTCTTGGTCCTTCCACCATCCCAGGCCCGCTTGGTGAGGACATGAGAGAGAGCCTTCTCAGTGGCTGCTCCCAACCTCTGGAACTCCCTTCCACAGCAGGCTAAGCTGGCCTTGCTTTCTTCTTGTTGGCAAGCTAAGACGTTTTTATTCAAGCAGGCTTTTAATATATTAAAAGTTTTTTATATATTAAACATTTTTTAACTTTTTCATATTTTATGTAATTTTTTTACTATTTTTAGTTAGAGATTTTAATTGTTTTAAATTTTTTATCGTGAAGTTTTTAAAATGTTTTTTATCTGCGAGCCCCCCTGGGTCCCTTTCTGGAAGAAAGGCGGTATACAAATGAAATGAAATAAAATAAAATAATAAATAAATATGCCATCTTGGCTCCTTTTGGGTGCTTAGCTCTTTAAAATTTGGCTTAGAATCCCTGTATTCTGCATTCTGCACCTATTTGTGGTGCAGAATTACTTGTTTCTTTCTTTCTTTTTTTCCTGATAGGTTCCTCATTTTTAAGATCTAGATAGGAGACAGATACAACATTGACATGTATCCTGTTCAGTATAAACTAGAATAGAGCCATTCAATCATTTAGATTTATCTATGTATCAACTCACCATTCAGCAACTGCAACAGTTATTGTTGTTGTGTGCTTTCAAGGAGTTTCTTACTTATGGTGACCATAAGGGTAATGCAAGATGTATTAAGAGAGGATTTGCCCTTGCCTTGACTTGCCCAATGTCACCCAGTGTGTATCCATGAGCTGAGCAGAGATTGAAACCCTGATCTCCAGAGACACAGTCCAATGCTCAAACCACTATACTATGCTGGCTTTGGATTGAGTCAGTTCTCTAATTGGGGACTAATCAACAATAGTTCATTCACTGTATTTCCATGCTGGGGAGAGTTGTATCCGTTTAATTCAGCAGGTTAAGAATTTTGTTCAGTTCCAATTTTTTTTATAAGAACTTAAAATTTACTCATTACTTCATAATTCTTTAAACAGAGGCTGGATGGTCATCTGTCGGGGATGCTTTGTTTTTGAGTTCCTGCATGGCAGGGGGTTGGACTGGATGGCCCTTGAGGTCTCTGCCAATTCTATGATTCTATGATTCTATAAATAGGGTGGCAGAAACTCAAGATTTTAAAATGCATTAGAACTGCTGTTACCTAAAGCTTAAAAGAAAAAAAAAAACCAAGCCTGAATGATAACAATATGTTTTTGTTGTTTTTATTGCTGCCCTCAAGTTGACTTCAACTCATGGTGACCCTGTGGATGAGACATGTCCAAGACTCCCTGTCTTCCACTGTTCTGCATACGTTTTGCAGACTCATGCCTGTGAGCTCTCCATCAAGTGTCTATCCATCTAGCATGTGGTCTTCCTCTTTTTCTACTACCCTCAAACTTTCCTAACACTATTGTCTTTTTCCAATGTCTTGCTTTTTATGATGTGGCCAAAGTATAACAGCCTCAGTTTGATTATGTTGGCTTTGAGGGGTCTTTCAGGTTTGATCTGTTCAAGGACCCATTAGTTTGTCATTTTGGCTGTCCACAGTATCCTCAGCTCTCATCTCCAGCACCACATCTCAAATGAGTTGTCCATCTCTCACATCCGTACATAGCGATGGGGAACACCATGGCTTGAACAATTCTAACTTCACTGCTTAGTTAAATATACATTTTAATATAAACTTTAATTTGGCACACACGCTCATTCATATAATCATGGGTCCATTTGCAATGTCTTTGTATGCACTGTATAAGGACTGTATAAGTACCTACACTCGTGTTTCCTATCGCTATTGTACTTCTTTTTATAAAGGATAAATGGATGCTCAGCAAAGTTGGTGCCCCTTTATGCCAAACTGCCCCTCACCCACCAGTGGCTGTGAGTGCCTTTCTTGTCAGTGGGGCCATGAGTCATTCCAGGTTTTAAGCTGAACTCCCAAGGAGCTGTCATGGGGTAAGGTTCAGCACCTAGGATAACTTCTTTAAAGTTTAAAGGCACATTCAACGTTAAGGAAGCTGTCCAGAGTGCTGAAGCACTACTTATCTTAGGGGTTATGCCAGGGGTAGGCAACCTTTTCGAGCCAGGGGCCAGGTTGCTGTCCCTCAGACAATTGAGGGGCCAAAGCACCAAAAATAAATAAATAAATAAATAAATAAATAAATAAATAAATAAATAAAATAATTTAAAATAAAATAAAAAATATATTAAAAATATATGGAGATTTTGCCTGTGGAGATTTTGCCAAGAAAACCCCAAGAACAAGTAGTAACAACAGTAATCAATATCATCATGGCAGGCGGTGGCGGCGGCAGAACCAGCCTGGGGCCAGTCCAAAGGCCTCAGGGGGCTGCATCCGGCCCCCGGGCCTTAGGTTGCCTACCCCTGGGCTATGCAAATGGGCAGCTCTGGGCTGCCCCTGCTAGCCACAGATCAGGGTCTGATCCTCTCTTTTGCCACTCTAAGAGCCAGCGTGAGGCTCTTCTTCACCCTTCCTGGCACAGCGTGTCAAAACACTGTGCCAGAAGGGCGTCCTAACACTGCGCAGCATGTGTAATGGTGTGCAGCATCAGGACGGTATCGGCGTGGGGTTGGGGCAGCCGGTGTGCAGCTGCCCTACCCCATCTCTGCCTACAGGCCTGCCCTTTGGGCCGGTCTGCAGAGGCCCTTAGTTTGTTTTCTGGGAGCGTTAAAGACTAAAAGCTAGAACAAATTCATCATCCCACTAACATGTAGAATCATAGAATCATAGAGTTGGAAGAAACCCCAAGGTCCATCCAGTCCAACCCCATTCTTCCATGCAGGAACTCACAATTAAAGCATCCTCAACAGATGGCCATCCAGTCTCTGTTTAAACACTTCCAAAGAAGTAGACTCCACCACTTTCTGAGAGAGTGTCTCTATCAAACAGCTCTTACTGCCAGGAAGTTCCCCCTAATATTGAGTTGGAATCTCTTTTCCTGTAGTTTGGATCCATTGTTCTGTGTCCTATTCTCTGGAGCAGCAGAAAACAAACTTGTTCCATCCTTAGTATGACATCCCTTCAAATATTTAAATATGGCTATCATATCCCCTCTTAACTTTCTCTTCTCCAGGTTAAACATACCCTGCTCCCTAAGTTGCTCCTCATAGGACATGGTTTCCATACCTTTCACCGTTTTGGTTGCCCTCCTCCTGACATCCTCCATCTTGTCAACATCCTTTTTAAACTATGGTGCCCAGAACTGGACACAGGATTGCAGGAGAGGCCTGACTAAAGCAGAATAGAGTGGCACTATTACTTGCCTTGATCTAGACTCTTTATGTCTATTGATGCAGCCTAGACTTGCATTGGCTTTTTAAGCTGCTGCATCACATTGTTGACTCATGTTCAAATTGTGATCTACTAGGACTCCCTTTTAGACATGCTATTGTCAAGCTAGGTGTCCCCCATCCTATATCTATGCATTTTCTACCTAAGTGTAGTATCTTATATTTCTCCCTGTTGAAATTCATTTTGTTAGTTTTAGCCTACTTTCTTATCTATCAAGGTCATTTTGAATTTTGATCCTGTCTGCCAGTTCTTTCTTTCTTTCTTTCTCTTTCTTTCCTTCTTTCTTTCTTCATTTTTAGTAGTGTAGTGAGTGCATTTTGAAGTGCTGGCTGATTGAGGCAGCAGACACTATCTTCTTTCCCACAGAAACCCTCAGAGCCCCCACATAGGACTGTCTGGAGGCATGCTGGGAAAATGAAGATAGAGCATGGCTGATGCATTAGTTAGTACTTTCCTTGCAGCATGCCTACAGCCTTAGTTTTTTTAAAAAAAATGTCAGAAAAGAAAGAAAAGGGAAGTTGGCAGTCAGCATCAGTCCTGGTAGCCTAAGGCATTTTTTCAGTCTGTACTGGATACAGGCACCAGCCTGAAGGGAAATAGAAGCCTTAGTGTACAACAAAAATCTTCCTGCCCAGCCTATAGGAGTTGAGGCTGAGAGCATTTTTAACTGTGCAAAACTTCATATTCATATACTGAACTCATTTACAAACCACCTTACTGGAGTAGACTAAAGAGCTATCTAATTCAACATCTTTTCCCAATAGTCAGGTGCCTCTGTTGCCCAAAAATGTGGCAGGAACTGAGAATTACCACCTACTGTTTGAGTGTCTCCTTCGATGTTGGGGGGAAATGCATAGCTCAAAGGAGGTCTGCAAGAGGTGGGTAACTGGGGGAACACTTCACCTATGTATACCAGCACTAATTGCAGGAGGACTTCAAATTTGGTGAATAAAGAAAGTTTTATTTAGTAAGAGTGCAACCAAACACACAATAACAATTCAATCTGAAACACCATACAAGGCTAACAGAAATAGAGGTATGGAATATTTGGGTAACAGAGGCTTAGGGTTGTAGAGGAGGTGATATTTACCAGTCCTGCAGAGGAATCCATAGAAAGTGAGGTGTGGTTCAAACAGTGTCCGAGGATGATACAGAAAAAGGAAGCTCTGGATGGTTGGATAGAGCTCTGGTAGGTGGCAGCTGTATGTGCAGGGTGACCATTAGTGGGTTGGATATTTACTCCCTGTTTGGTACCTTCAAGGGGTACTTAACGTTCCCACATGGAGTAACAAAGACTTCAATTGCTTTCTCATGAATGTAACAAAAGGGGCCAGATTCAATGACAGTTTTAATTCCAGATTTAAACAAAACAGTGATTGGATATGGGACAATCCCAAGATATGTGCATAGGAATGTTTGCTGGGAAAAGGCAGGGGTAAGTAGGAGATATGGTCATACTCACCTTTGTGCAATGGGACAGCCTTTGTCTCCAGTGAAAAAGGATATGCTGAAAGCCTGGGTGATTAGCAAACTATTCTGCATTTATTATGGTGTTGTCTAGATCCTCCACATGTCTTCAGGCCAGCATGCCTTTCCCATGTGAAAGCTCCTAGTGTCCCCAAGGTCATTGTGACTGCTTAAAACATGCCTGGCTCTAGATATCAAAATATGAAAATATAAAAACCCATATACAATGTGGGGGGTGTAGGGTACACTAATACCTCTGGACAATCCCAAGCAGAGGGTAACTATTTATCTTTATTTTTATTTTAGTTATTGAGTTTATATCCTGTCTTTCTCCCAAGAAGTTTGTTTTCTCTATATAAACAACAATATTAACTGTATTCATTTCTTAACTTAGATTTATATCCTGCTTTTCCATGCATCATTCTGCCCCTGCCCCACTTACCTTGTCCTCACAAAATAAGCCTGTGAAGTAGACTGAAGCTGCATCTACATGGCAGAATTAATGCAGTTTGACACCTCCTTAATTGCCATGGCTCAATGCTATGGGATTCTGGGCTTTGTAGTTTTGTATTTAGCCTACTCTGTCAGAGATTTCTAGTGTCACAATAAACTACAAACCCCTGGATTCCCTAGCATGGAGCCATGGCTGTTAAAGTAATGTTAACCTGGATTATTTCTGCAATGTGGATGCATCCTTGTGAGGTTCAAGGATGAACAGATGTTTGAGCCTCTCCAGTCCTAGAGTGATACTCTAAAACTTTAATCCTGTGCACACTTTCCAGGAAGTAAACTCCATTAAAAACAACAAGGCTTATTTCTAGGTAGATATGCACTTTTAATTAAGCTCTGTTAAAAACCATGAAAAATATTTCAGGATAGATATATATTGGATTGAGCTATAAGTCAGCCTTCCTCAGTCCCGTGTCCTCTAGAAGTGATGGACTGCAACTTCCATCATTCCCAGCCAGTGTGAAATGATCATGGTAGATGGGAATGATGGTAGATGGGATGGCACAGATTGGTGAAGTCTCCATTTTAAACACTACAGTTCAGTACACTTACTTCCTTTTTTGGTACGTAATAATATAGTCATGTTCTAGAAGATTAGCAAAGTGCCTTGAGTTTGGTACATTAAAGAAAGGCTTTTAAGAAAGCTAAGATTTCAGATGATGAAAATTATGCTGGTAAAGGGCTGACAAATGAAGATATGGCATTTTGGCTGGGATTGTAGATAGATGGTGTGATGAAGAATTTATTCCATTATCTGTTCTCTTCCCCCATCCTGTATAATACTGGCATGGAAAAAAATTGTCAGCCATTAGAATTTTTATGGATCTATTTATACTTCTCAAAAACTTTTACTTGGAGGGGGAAAAAAGAACCATTAATCAATTTGCCTTACTTGTAAATGATGCAAAATAGGAAGAAATAGTTAAAGTCAATGTTTGGACTATTTGGCTGATTTTTATATTCAGTTGCAGTATTTTATTATCTTACTGCTTATGCAGGCTCACAGTTGTTCAGGCTTCAAGCTAAGACAATAAAATTAAATGGTTTGATATTTTGGGGAGGCTGTTGTAGAGCTCTGAATGTTCTGCATCAGACTTTTCCAGTTCAAAACATAATGGGGGAGTGGAGTGTTAAGGTGCAATGAAAGGTCTTTAATCCACTCTCCCTCCCACTCCTTTTTATTCCTAATTTCTAGTTCTGATGACAATGGCCACTGAACTCTCCAGAACTGCATCCATGCTATGCTTTTTATTGTTTTCCCTATACTTGCACAATACATGCATGGAAACAGCAAGCATTACACTCCCTGTGAATTGGCTTTGTAAATAATAATAATATTAAAGCCAAATCAGAGTTAGGGAAATATTTCCTGGCATACCTCACTATTAGTATTTGGTTTTGCTCACTTGTTTCAGTGATGTGTTTCCAACTGAAAATGTTAATATCATCTATAACTGGATGATATAACTATAACTCCAGGAACAGATGATATTCCAATAGAACTGTTGCAATCCACATTGACAGAGTCAACTCTAGTGCTAACCAATGAAGAGCCATAGGAACATGAACCCAAAATTCTAAAAAGTGAGGTGGAAACAGCAATAAGAGAAATAGTGAAAAATAAATCACCAGGAAGATATTCCAATTGAACTGTTGGAATACACACTGAGAGAGTCAACTCTAGTGCTAACCAACATATGTCAACAGACTTGGAAAAACAAAATGATGGCCAACAGATTGGAAGCAATCAATATACATCCCCATTCACAAAAAGGGAGACACAAGAGACTATAGGGCCATAGCACTGATCTCCCATGCAAGCAAAATCATGCTCAAAATTCTGCAACATAGAGAAATCCCAGAGGTCCAAGCGGGGTTCAGGAAAGGAAGAGGCACCATGGACCACATTGCAAATATATGATGGCTAATGGAGCATAGCAGGGAGTTTCAA
>CM034701.1:377076132-377087785 GCA_020142125.1 Phrynosoma platyrhinos | reverse complement strand
ATTCAGGAACCCAACCAGATCTTCTTCTCCATGGCTCCATGGCTCCAATTTATCTGTGAAATGTTGGAGGGGTAGGTGATCCTGTTTCTTGGCTCCAACTAAAGTAGACCCATTGAGTCACTTGTCGAATGGTGAGTCGACATATAAGTAAATCCCATTGCTTCAGTACATCTACATGCTAAAGGGGTTCAGAGAGACACTGGAAAGAAGACCCTATGACAAATTTCATTCTCCCTTTGGACCTTACTTTCCTTTCAATTTATTTGCCAGACTCTGTCATGTATAGCCTTATGTCTGCTTACAAGGCTTCTTTGCTGACATGATTTTCTCCAGACTTCAGCTATCACTTGAGTAGAAAATAGTCAGGAATATTACTACCATATTTACCCCATGATCCTAGTGGAGGGGTGCAGATCCTGGACTACTGTGCAGGTTGTGAATCCCTGTTCCCTAATCTGCTTTTTAATTGGCCAGGACTACATCTGTCTTATCCAGACTGAGTTTCCATTTATTTATTTTTTTGTCCTCATCCAGTCCATTACTGGAAATGAGTAACAGAGTTGGGGATCGTCTGCATACTGATGGTACTGGACCCCCAACACCTTTCCCTAGTGGCTTCATGTATATGTTAAGTAGAATATAACTGAGCCCTGAGTGACCTCACAGGCCAGCAACCAAGGTGGCGAACAAGAGACCCCCAGCACCACCTTCTGGGTTCATCCCTCTTGCAAGAAATGGAGACCCCATAAAACAGGGCCTCCAAGTCCCAACCTAGCAAGGTGGCTCAAATGCATATGATGGTTGATGGTACTGAAAGCAACTGAAAGGCCCAATAGAACCAAAAGGGACACATTTCCCCTGTCTGGTTTCTGACATAAGCCATCCACCAATGACCAACATAACCAATTTCTCTGTCCCATAGCCAGGGACAGAGAGCAATGGGAAGATTATCCATCACATCCAGGAACCTCCAGAGATAGGAGGCCACCACAAATTTTAGTACCATGCTCAGAAATGAAATGTTAGAAACTGGTATAGTTGTCCAATATGGTGGGATCCAAGAACTTTTTTTCCACAAATTCAGCAAACTGCCTTCTTTAGGCATGATGGAATTCTGCCTTGTTTTAGCAAGGAATTGACCTCTTCCTCTACCCAATCAGGCAGTTCCTCTCTGACTTTTTAAATAAGATTTTAATATACAGGCAGTAGCCCTCATCTCTCCAGGAATCTTGTCCACATCACCAGGCTGTACAAATGGAAAACTATCCATTCTTACTCAACAAAACAGGGACCAAGTATATAATGATGTGCATTCATTTTGGGACAAAGTAAAAATTGCACTGAACAAGGCATTCATCTCAATACTTAAGAGTGCACTTTCATTATACAGATGCTACATCTTGGTTTGATATCCCTTTAACTGTCATAGTTCCTTCCTATGAAATCCTGGAATCTGTAGTGTGCTGGGATGTTTAAACATCTCTGTGGAATACTTCAATCTCCGTGTACTGAGAATTCACAAGTCAACATCCCAGGATTCCATAAGATGAAGTCTTTATAGTTAAAGTGATACTAAACTGTTATAAACTCTGTAGTGTAGCTATTTGTTGTTGCTGTGTAGCTTCAAGTCATTTCTGATTGACGGCAACCCTAAGGTGAACCTATCAGGGGTTTTCTTGGCAAGGTTTGTTTAGAGTGGGTTTGACCTTGCCTTTTTCTGAGCCTGAGAGAGTGTGACTTGCCCAAGGTCACCCAGTTTCCAAGGCTGAGTGGGGATTTGAACCCTGACTTCCCAGTGTCCTAGTCCAACACTCTAACAACTACACCCCACTGGCTCTCAATGTAGATATTAGCTGGTGTGAAATGAACACACCGAGGAACAAAAGTTTATGAATGGCAATCATTTCATGATATCCTCATTTCTGCCAGTCCCAGTGTCCTAGTCCAACAAGGTGGAATGCTTACCTGTTTTGGTGATAGGAGAGATCTTCTCAGCAGCTAGCTCCTTCAAACTGCTGTCAAATATGTGGTGCCAGGGATGTTCTGCTTGAAGAAATAGTTTCACCAGAAGGTGATCACATGTTCTTCCCATCCCCAGCATGCATTCAGTGCCCATAGGTATTAGATGCCTGAATGAAGATTGACAACATTCTGCACTTGGAAGTAGTACGATTACCTGTAATGAGCTCTGTTACAGGTTTGACAGTAATGTAATGGCCTGAATATCAGCTGCTAGGCTCCACTAGAGTAAATGCAATGAATCAAGGGGATTTACCTATGTAAAGATGTGCCATTCAACAATTGATTCAAAAGGTCAACTCTAGTTTGGACTGCCAGTTGGATTGAGGGCAATGGTAGGAATCCTGTGACCCTCCAAATCAAAGTGACATGACTAAATCCATGTGAGGTTTAGTCAAATCATGGTAGGAATCATGTGACTTGTTTTGGGACCACAAGTCTCAGCAGTCTTAGCCAACATGGCCAGTAGTGAAGAATGCTGGGAACTATAGTTCAGCAGTTTCTGGAGGAACAGATGGTTTCCATCAGCAAGTGATGGAACCAAAAGTAACTCTGTGTGTGTGTGTGTGTGTGTGTTTTTTTAAAAAATAAAATATTAAAAACTGAGATCTGCTGCAAATGCTAGAACCCACTGCAACACTGCACGCATCTGAACACCCATTGATTTACATTTTCTAGGTACATTTTATTTACTTTTCAAGAGAGCATTTTTAGGCATTCTTAGGGTCCTGTGTCAGTTTATTATTAGTCCCAAGGTTAATAATACACACATAAATACAAGGGGGAAAAACAAGTAAGAGAATAAAATAACTGTTAAAATGTAATGTTCATGGTTAACAAATTCTTGGGAGCTGAGTTATTAACTGCCCTGCTCAGGTCTTGCAAATTTAGGGCTGGGACTTCTCTGATTGAGTTTCTCCACTTGCAATGTGATCTCCCTCTTTTCCTTCTGCCTTCCTTCCACTTTAAGCATTATTGCTTTTTCCTGTGACTCACACTGACTTGTGATATATCTAAAGAACTACAGCCTCAGTTTAGTCATTTTCCCTGCTAGTAAGAGTTCCGGCTTCATTTGCTCTAAGGGCCATTCATTTGTCTTTTCAGCAGAGCATGGTATCTGTGGGGAATGTATTTCTAATTAAATTGTAGCCATTGACTGGCATCCTGTTGGTGAATTGCAATGATGAAAGTCAGATCTATGTCACTGCAATTACCTTTTTGGTTGTTGCAGAGGTCTATGAACTGTGCAATGACCAAAATCCCATCCCAAACCACCTTTTGCTCCCTGAACTAGGCCACTCCCTGGTTTTTGGAAACCAGAGACATTAGCAGAGAAGCATGCTGCCATTTTCCTACACATACTACACATTCCTACATAACTACACAGAGAGCAATTACATTGTCTGCAGAGACTTCCGGAGGTCCCTACAGATATGCTGTCACTGTGCAGATGCTTGTCACTGACACTTGTCTGCAAGGACTGGGCAGAGTTGGGGAACAGCAGCTGAGAAAAATTTGCTTTTGGAGATAGGGTAGTCAGGGGACTATTATATTATTTGTGTTGTTGATGTGTACCTTCAAGTCCTTTCCAACTTATGGCGATGCTAAGGCAAACCTACCATGGGGTTTTCTTGGCAAAATTCTTCAGAGGGAGCTTGCCATTGCCATCCTCTGAGGCTGAGAGAGTGTGACTAGCCCAGGGTCACCCAGTGGGTTTCATTTATTTCATTTGTACGCCTCCTTTCTCCCAGAGGCAGTTCCCACAAAGAGTCAATTAAAAAACCTGAACAATAAAACATTTAAAACAATTGAAATCATCACATAAAACAATATAAAATTATAAGGATTTGTTGTTGTTGCCGCTATTGCTGCTGCTGTATGCTTTCAAATCATTTCCAACTTATGGTGACCCTGAGAGTCAATGCAGTATAGTGGTTTGAGCATTGGGCCTACAACTCTGGAGACCAGGATTCAATTCCCTGCTTGGCTGTGGAAAACCACTGGGTGATCTTGGGCAAGTCACACACTCTCAGCCCCAGAAAACCCTGTGATGGGGTCACCTTAGGTCCCCGTAAGTTGGAAACAACTTGAAGGCACACAACAACAATAAAAGGGAAACCTGTCATAGGATTTGCTGAGGGCTGCAGAGCAGTCTGCACATGGATCTGGAATCCATGAATCCATGAAATCCTATTTTGTCCCAGGCACCCATCTTCAAAAACATACACTTGAACCCAGCAGACTGTGAGATGAGATACCTGATGAGGGAGATGGAATCCTAATAGACCACCTCCTCACCTCCTTGGCCTTACCTGCTATTGTACAGAGAACCAGGTGAACAAAGCTGGAAGAGGTTAAACACACACAAACACACCAGCTTCAATCAGAAAAGTCTCTATAATACAAGCTAGGTCAGCATGCCCATCCAAGATCAAGTCCTGGATCAAGGATGTTTCTCCATTCACCAGCATGGAATGCAAGATTGCAGTCGTTATTTCTAAATCTGTATCCATACAGATGAATACCAATCTCTGTCCTCTTCTGTCATCTTTTTTGGTGATGCATTTCCTCTTCTAGGGTGAAGGCAATGTGTAAGTACCTCTCTAAACCCAGAGGACTAAAACAGTACAATTAGGATTTACCATCACCAGAACATTTCACCTCTTCAATCTCCTTTCTTACACAAAGCAAAACATGCAATTTCATAAGGGGTGCGGAGAGCCCATACCTATTAAAACTGAGCACTTCAAATGTCAAGAGTACTTTTTAAATATCACATCAACATTTTCCTGCCACTGAACAGTTCTAATGTTTTTCAAAATGAATGAGTTCTCATCTTGTTTGGGACTGTCATTTCCTGTAGCATGCTGGCCTTGTTCCAAACAATGAAGTCAGGGAGAAGATGTGCACTGCAAGGAAACGTATAAACTCCTTTTTTCCAATCTGTAGTTTCCCTGGCAATACATGCATGCTGGTTTTAAAAATCTCCTCTACATTAGAACAAAAACAAAAAAAAACACCATCTTTAATGCAGCAGAGGATAGGTTAGTATTTAGAAATGTGCTTTATAAATCATCAGAGATGGAAAATTATATCTTTTCTTGGGAACATCCTTCTTGGGGTCTTCTCATTATTTTGGCTCTCAAAAGAAACAGGCCAGTGAAAATTGCATCCTTTCTTTACACTTCTGGGTCTCATCTTTGTAGGAATATCTGGTATCTCTATTAAGCAGAAAACTAATTGAGCAAAGTGGCGCAGGAGAAGAGTTCTCTGGATCTCATGAATTGCTTCAAAAAAAAGACCAATGAATGGGTCTTAAAGCAAATCAAAGCTGAACTCTCCTTAGAAGCCTGGGTGACTAAACTCAAGCTGTTGTGCTTTGGAAAAAACACGAGACTCGCTGGAAAATATGATAATGTTTGTTAAAGGGGAGGATGGTAGGAATATAGGAAGGCGACACTACAGGTGGATTTACTCAAATCAAGGAAGCCATGGACCTTTGCAATATCAGAGCAGGGCAGGTGATGACTGGGGTTCTTGGTGGTCTTTCGTTCATAGGGTCACCATAAGTGGAAGTTGACTTGATGGCAAATAACAACAATTAATTAGAGTGCACCAGGGATAATGCAATGTGACTGTGTGGTTAAAATAGGAATAATTATTGTGGATGCTTTTCTTAGGTTAAAAAAAAAATCCCAACTCCTCCTCTGAGGTTTATTGCCTCAGAAATGGCCACATGTTCTCCTCATTGCTTTCATGCATTAAGTACCCATGGTATTGGATGCCTGAATACAGATTGGCCACGTTCACCACTTGGAAGTAGTACTATTATCTGTAATGAGATCTGTTACAGATTTGGTGGTATAAAGTAATATAATGGCCTAAATATCAGCTATGGGGAGGGTGGGCTTTCCAACAAGTTACCTAATAAGTGTTAGTTTGTGTGTCCTCATCCAATTAATTGCTGATGAGAGGTACTGAAAGCACTGCTGAGTAGTTACATAGCATTCAAAAATGTGTAAGCACATGTGAAACAGTTACATTTGTGCAACACCACTTACACACAACTATGCACAGAATATGGCCATTATACTATGGCCAAAAAAAGTACAATTGCAAGCATAAGGAAATTTATGTGTCCATAAAACACCCACAGGATTCTTTTCAGAGCTACTAAAGACTTCCCCTGCTTATTTCTGAAGATTAAGCTTCCAGGCAAGGGAGAGGAACAGGGAATAATTTTGCTGGACAGGTTGGCACAGAAAAAAATAGTATTCTTACTGAGGGATGTTGGCAGTAGGGTTTCATGTAATGTAACCTGCTTTGTTTTTGCATCAAAGAAGAATCAAGAGAAAACTCATCAGCTAATCTACATATTTTAAACTATTTCATCTTGACATATAGCTTTAATAATAATAATAATAATTTTTATTTTTATGCCGCCTTTCTGCAGTGCAATCGAGGCAGCGTACAGAAGATTAAAACAGCATTACAAGTTAAAACAATCAAACAACCCATTCCCTAACCCACCCACCTCTTAAAAATATATTAAACTATAGCAGGATTAAAATACTAAATAAAAGAAAACAATACATTACAAATAAATAGCAGCTTAGCAACAAAAAAGCTGGAATCATTGTCATCTCCTTATACGGTACTTTTCTTTGGTATAAAGCTTTGTAGTAGCAACAATCCCTCAAATTGTTCTTCTGCATGACTCTTGTTTTTAGGGACTGAAGATGGCAGTTATTTCTAAAAACCTCTATACTATATACAGTGTAGTATATGTTGCTGTTGTGTGCCTCCAGGTTGTTTCCAATTTATGGCAACCTTAAAGCGAATGTATCACAGACTTTTCTTGACAAGATTTGTTCAGATGAGTTTGCTATTGCCTTTTCCTGAGGCTGAGAGCATGTGGCTTCCCCAAGGTTACCCAGTGTGTTTCATGGCCAAGCGAGGAATCAAACCCTGGTCTCCAGAGTCCAGCACTCAAACCACTCCACCAGACTGGCTCTCAGAATATATACAGTAATCCACACACACACACACAATACTATATATAATATATATAAATAAATAGTGTGTATATAATGCATAATGTATACATATATAATATATAGTGTATATGTGACCATACTGCAAAATAGAGATAAGGATACAAAAATTGGAGCGGATAAAAATATACTTCCACTTTTGTATGTTATACAACTTTACATATACCTAGCCATATATCAGAGAGTCTGATATATCAGAGACAAAACAGGACACTAGCAAATGTGACCTGGTGTGCATTGGCACTCTCTACTTGGTGTCCCAATGTACAACAGGACCTATGCTCAAGGGGACCAGTGTGCATTGTTCCCAATACACAATTGTGCAATTCTAATTCCTACAGACACCAGTCCATTTCGGTAAAAGTAAGTCCAGAATAGGATTCTGGCCACTGTTAACTGTAATATGCCCAGTTTACCAATATGCAGTTTTTTCAGAAGCCAGTGTGGACAAGCTAAAAACAAATTAAATAATTAAATTTAAAAGGTAGAGAAATTATCAAAGTAATAGCTGGAACAACTCTCCTAAGAAGCGAAGCAATACCATTCAGAATAATACTTGGGCTTTTAAAAGAAGCAGTGGGAAAATGAGCCTAGTGTAAAGAAAGTGGATAGGGAGAAACTAGAAGCCAGAGTTATCCAGTGAAGCTAGCTGAATGGTGAAATAATAATAATAATAATAATAATAATAATAATAATAATAATAATAATAATAATTTAAAAAAATGTATTTATACCCCGCCTCTCTGCATAGCAATCAGGGCGGCTTCCAACATGAATGCAATACAATAAAATCAATCACAAACCCAACCATCCCACCCCTTTAAAAGTTATTAAACAATCATTGATTAAAAACAATATTTAAATTAGGTGAAAGAGTCAGGATGGATAAAAAGAAGCACTTCTTCACACAGTGCATAATTAAACTGTGAAATTTACTACCATCATTTAGATGGCTTTTAAAAAGGTATAACTCAGCAACTGGAGGGGGAAAATAATTAGAAGAAGCTGCATAAAGCAAAACAGTAACAGAAGTACAGCGCCCTTGGTATTTGCTAGAGTTTGGTTCCAGAACTCACTGTGGATACCAAAATTCGTGTATGCTCAAGTCCCATTATAGACAATGGCATAGTACAATGGTATCCCATATATAAAATGGCAATATCAAGATAGGAATTTATATGTTTTGAATATTTTCAAGCTGTGGATGATTGAATCCTTGGATAAAGAATCCATGGATACAGAGGGCCGATTGTATGTATAAAATATAGATCTTTTTACAAGCGCACATAATCATAGCAATGTGACAACGTAATAATGGTATGTCATTGTAAATACATATTTATAACAATAAAAACCAACATTTTCAGCAATGTTCCATATTGATAACACTCTTCTTCAAGGACATTGTGAAGACAGAAAGAGAACTATAGAAACTGTGGGCTGATATAGGAGAGACAATGATACAGGGGTGGACAAAGGGTGGTCTATCCCAGGACATTCTGGATCAAAAAACAGTTTAGCACCTGGAGAAAATGAAAGTGAACAGGAAGTGATTTCTGGTTCACCTGTTATAAACAAAGGTCTCTCCTGGCCCTACAATGGCAAAGAGGAACCAAAGGAAATGTACCAAAATACCACCTAGACATCCTAGTGGGTGTTTAGGCATGTTTTGATTCCAGTTTTTTTTAAAAAATAATAATAAAAATTGCCAGGTGGTGTAGTGGGCATACAGCCTTCCAAGACCTCCTGGGAGGAGTAATATGGCTCCCTAGCATCTGAGAGCTATCCTCCACTTTTCTAATACAATCCATATTAAGAACACTATGGAAGAGTGGGGTTTTATTGGGAACCCATGGGAGGTCATTATTGGAAATATGGGCTGTAATTCTGTTGGGGCATTGTATGCTTGTAAGTGAACTTGCATCTGTGAGAAATAGAATTGTGAAGATGTGCAACATCTGTATCCAGTAGAGAGCTTCCGTTATTTAATTATGTAGCAGAGACAGCAAAGGGACTGATGCAGAGTAGAACCAAAGTGAATCAGAGCCAATGCACTTTGGCCCACAATGCGCTTTCAGCCCACAATCCATACTGGACAATCTTGCCAGTATCCTGTTACACTGGTGTCCTGTTACATTATGGTGGGCATGCTTTAACTGGAGAGCCTGCATAGAACAAGGAGTTTGACTTGATGGCTCATGAGGCCTCTTCCAGCTCTACAATTCTGTGATCTTTGCAATTCAATAACTGGGTTTCTTAGCGCCTCTGCTACATAGTTGAGTGCATGCAAATGTACATTGAGTGAAAGGTCATACAGGATTCTGGCCTTGTATTTTAAATGACATGATGGCTAAGATCTTACATTGAGCAGATGGAGCATAATTTTATGATCACAGTGCATGTGGCAGCACAATGTCACCTGGTTAGTGAATTGCACAACCAAATATGTACATCTCATGCACAATGTGCAACCATATACAAACATGTGTAATGCAAATGCACAGCCATGAACAAAATGTATGTGCAACCATCTACAGGGCTCAGCCATGCACAATGGCACTGCATGCACAACTCCTTTTTTGTATCCCTGAATTTAATGCATCTCTTCTGCACCAGACAAAAATAATCAGTCACTGCTATAGAGGAATTTATGTATGCATAAAACACCAACTGGATTCCAGCCAATACTGTTATATGGCTATGATTAATAATCCCCATTTAATACATGTTTCTATAATTGTATTACATGCAGTTTCTACCTCTTTCTTTGTTTTTGTTTTGTTTGTTTGTTTGTTTGTTTCAATTAATTTGTTATCTAGAACCAATCTTGTTTTGTGATGCTGTTCAAAATGAGACAAGATAAACTCATGGAGAGTGGGGCTATCCATAGTACTAGTTATGATAACGTGACAATATATTGTATCCAGTATCAGACAGTATGTTCCAGTTGTTGAAGAGCATGGGTGGGAAAGTGCTATTACCCCTATGTCAGTGGTGGCTGGTGGTTCTCATGTTTGTGGGGTGGTGAATTCATTCTAGATTTTAATCTAGGTTTTTTAAAAGTTGTCCAAAGTGCTGAGCTAGCTTTATAGTCAAGTTCACCTTGGACCATTCATAAAGCTTTCCAAAAGCTGGAATGGCTTCACTGACCCACAGGCTACCAGCTGCCACACACATGGCCTGTTTGTGGAGTTCTGAATAGGCATTTGGTTGGACACCGTAGCACCAGAATGTGTAATGTAGCGTGACTAAGGGCCTTTGCAGACTGCTAGAAATAGTGCAAATTGAGTCCACTTTAACTGCTCTGGTTCAGTGCTAGGGAATCATGGAAATGGAATTTTTTTCTGAGACATTGAGCCTTCTCTGTCAGAGAGCTCTGGTGCCACAATAAACTACAATTCCCATGATTCCCTAGCACTGAGTCAGGGTAGTTAAAGTGGACTCAATTTGCACTATTTCTGGCAGTCTGCAAAGGCCCTTAGATAAGATTTTGCAGCCTGATCTAACAAGCTCTTCTTATATCCTGCTCTGGAAAGTGTATGCCAGTCAAGAAGCTGCACAAGAACTCTATCATGTCTCTCTCAGACAAAAATGAAATAGAAACAGGAAACTCCCGATTTCCCTCGGAGTCAAGCTAGACATTACAAGGAATGTTTTATTTCCCACAGCAATACAGTTGTCCCTCCACATTTGAGGATTTGACTTTTGCAGATTTGATTATTCACGGATTTTATTAATATGTTCTCTCTAGGAATATCTAGCTCCTCCAGTGCAACTCTAACCAAAGGTTGCATTGAAGGACCTAGAGATTCCTAGAGAGAATGCTCCACTAGGAATTTGTAGCTTCTCCAGTGCAATTCTATGGTCAATGTCTGGCAGATGTTGACCACAGAGTTATACTGGAGGACATGGAGATTCCTAGAGAGGTGTTCTCTCAGGTAAAAACATAGTGGTTTTGTTATTTGTGGTTTTTCCACATTCACAGGGGTCCCGTGCCCCTAACCCCAGCGAATGTGGAGGGACCACAGTATTTCTTCAGAGGCACATGCCTTAGCAATCAGATTTACAAATTAACCCAATGTGTTTATCATCCAATGACCAATCACAAAATGAAGCATATAAGGAGTTTATCACACGGGGAGTCCCGTGCAGAAACCCTGCTTTAAGTAGAAAAAAACCGCAAAAGCGGAAGCAATTTATTAACGGGATTCCCCAGTGTGAAAAGTGAAAGCGATGTTAAAATGGGGTTAATCCAAATGGAAACTGCTTCTTTTTACTTTTGGAAAAACCCGAAAGTAAAAAGAAGCAGTCAATGAGGGGTTTCCGTTCTCCTTTTAACAGTGACGTCATCTGAAAAAACATCCGCTTTTGTGGTTTTTTTTCTGCTTTAAACCCCCGTTTCCGCATGGGATTTCCCCCGTGTGATAAACTCCTAAGATACATAGGTAAGGAAAACCACATGCTATGACAGACAGATGTCTTTCACCACTTGGGTAACAATCTCTGCCCCCTCCCCCATAATGTGATAAGCATACTGTTAAGTTTTTACACTGAGAATTGTGATATCTAAACAAGGGAAT
>CM034701.1:377062946-377076032 GCA_020142125.1 Phrynosoma platyrhinos | reverse complement strand
GTATATGTGCCTTTAAGACACCTATTGACTTATGGTGGCCCCATGAATTTCATAGGGTTTACTTAGGCAAGGAATACTCAGAGGTGGTTTTGCCAGTTCCTTCTTCTGAAATATAGCCTCCAGCACCTGGTATTCATTGGTGGTGTTTCATCCACATAAACTTTAGACATCAACAGCAAGTGGAATAATTTGTTTTGTTTTGTTTGCCAACAAGTCAAGTATGGCTTACAGTGACCCTATGAATAAGAGACCTCCAAGACACTTGGTCATCAACTCTCCTGCTCAGGTTTTGCAAAGTCAGGGCCATAGCTTCCTTGATTTAGTCTATCCAGCTGTAGTGTGATATTCCTCTTTTCCTAATGCCTTCCACTTTAACAAGCATTATCAGCTTTTTCAGTCAGTCATGTCATCTCATAATATGTGCAACGTAGAAAAGCCTCTGTAATGGTCTCATGTCTTGGCTTTTAGTGTGAACCCTGGCTTGATTTGTTCTAGGACCCCATGCATTTGTCTTTTAAGCTGTCCATAGTATCCATAGAAATCTTCAGCACTTTACAATTGAGTTGTTTTTTCTTCCTGTCAGCTTTTTTCACTGTCCAGCTTTCACACCCACACATAGGGACTCGAAATACTATGGCATGGATGGTTCTGAGTTTGGTGTTCAATGATATAACTTTTACTCTTGGAGATCTCATCTAGTTCTTTCATAGATGCCCTTCCAAGTCAAAGGCTGCATCTACACTGCAGAATTAATGATTGCAATGATTCAACACTAAGGAATTCTTGGACTTTTCGATTTGTGAGATATTTAGCCAGAGAACTCTGGTGTCACAACAAACTGCAAATCCCAGGATTCCACAGAATGGAGCCATGACAGTTAAAGTGGTGTCAAACTGCATTAATTCTGCAGTGTGGCAGCAGCCTTAGTCGTCTACTGATTTCTTGAATACAATCTCCATTTGAATAATCTGCTTGCTACTGAGAAGCATTAATGGCAAATTGGTGAAACTATAAGGGGTCCATGAGGGTTTCAGATATGTGTCTCTGAGGTGAACATGGGAGTTTAGTACTGGTGAAGGCAGAAGCCAGAGGTGGAAAGAATATGTCAAAGAAAATTAGTATTAATTTTTTCACATGGAGCCCTCCAGATGTTGCTACACTACAACTCCCATCAGTCCTAGTCATCATAGCCAATGGTCAGAGAGAATTGAACATCAAGTTCAATATCTGGAGGGCCATGTGTTCACCAGGCCTTTGTTAAGCACACTTTTAGAGCTGTCCCAAGACATTTTTTACTGCCTGAAGCAGACCGGCATATTTGCACACATAAACACCCACCCCTGCTCAAATCACCCAACACCAGATAATTTATTTTGGTGCCTGAGGCAGAAAATTCCTGTACCTATCTGTCTGGGAGCAAAAATACAATAAAAAGAGCTAGCTAACACTGTGCAGCACTTTCATGAGAAAACAAAATCAGCTGCTTCAGGCAGCTGCCCTTATTCTGACTAATGATCAGGTGTGTCCTGTGGGTGTTGTCTTTTTCATTGTAAATTGGGCCTCCAATTTACTCTCTTACCAAGCTATCCTGTGATCAACAGTTTGGCCCCTTGGTTGTTGTTGTTCAGTGCCTTTCCATTGACTCTAAATTATGCTGCACTTTTAGTTTCTTCTTTACAAGATTTATTCAAAGATGTATACCATTGTCTGCCTCTAAGGCTGAGAAAATGTGACTTGCCTAAGATCATCCACCGCCTGTTCTTGCTCTCGTTTTAAAGTTGTTTGTGTTTTATGTCGTTTAATCGCTATTTTAATCCTGCATTAGTTTAATTTAGTTTTAAGGAGGGAGGGTTAAGGATCAAGTTAAAGGAGTGTTTTAACTGTTATTTGTTTTAATCTTGTATGCCGCCCTGGTTGCTAAGCAGAGGGGCGAGTTATAAATAAAATTTATTATTATTATTATTATTATTATTATTATCCAGTGGATTTCCGTCACTGAGCAGCAGTTTGAACCAGTCTCAGTCCAACACTCAAATTAAACCACACTGGCTCTTTGGCTTTTAAGTCCATATCTAAAAGCACACATTGTCAGGAGCTGAGCCTTTCAGCTCGCCTGCCATGATTAATGGGGTCTGATTTGCCTGCCATAACTTTACAAAAGTTAAAAAACAATTAAGCAACATTAATATTAAAACAGAAGTTTAAAAACAGCATCGTTCAAACATTTAACAATAAAAAATGATTAAAAACATTACAACAGTACTCTGCATAAGTAACACTCACCCACCAAAAACCTGGCTAAATAAAAATTTCTTCAGCTACTGGTGAAAGAGAACTACTAGTGCAGGGGTAGGCAACCTTTTTGAGCCGGGGGCCGGTCCCGTGAAGTCTTCTCTGCCGCTGGGCCGTAGGTACTCCTGCGCATGCGCAAAAGCATCGCAGCCGCCATTTTGAAAATCAAAATGGCGGCGGTGGCGCACGCGGCCGCATGGCAGCGGTGGCGCGTGGCAGCCGCGACCTTCCGCCTGGGCTGGTAAGTACAGGGACCTGGGCCTTAACCGACCCATGGGCCATAGGTTGCTGGTCCCTGTACTAGTGAGTGAATAGTATCCAGGTCTCTGAAATGCCACAGTGCATGGCAGTTGGGTGGTTTAAATGGGCAGCATCTTGTGCAACTTGACTTGTGGGTGATCAGAAAAGGGTGCAGATCTTTTCTGACAACTAACAGTTGAGTGGAGTCTCTGCATAGCTTCTCAGAGATCATAGAGTTGTAGTGCAACACATCTGGCGGAAGAAGGCTGGACTTCTTCATTCATCCTACACATCTCAGCACTGTGAATTATCATTTCTGCCTTGTTTTGTCTGTTGTTGTGTGCCTTCAAGTCATTTCTAACTTATGGTGACCCTAAAGTGAACCTATCTTGGGGTTTGCTTGCCAAGATTTGTTCAAAGGGGTGATGCCATTTTTATTCTCTGAAGCTGAGAGGGTGTGACTTGCCCAAGGTCATCCAGTGGGTTTCCATGGCTGAGCTGGGATTCAAACCTTGGTCTTCTCCCAATGTCCTAGTCCAACACTCAAACCACTTCACCCGGCTACAAAATTAGTTACCCAACAAGCCTTCTGTAAAAATCTAAATGCAGAAATGCAACTGGTTGGTTGTTTGCTTGCACATTTAATATCTTGGTATCAGCTGTTCAGCACAAGGTTTGCATAGCACAATTAAGACAAAACTTCAATTATTATTATTATTATTATTATTTTCTTATATTCCCACCTTTCTCCCAATACAGGGACTCAAGGCGGCGAACAACAAGTTTAAAACAATGCAATTTAAAAACAGTACAATAATATTAAAATATATAAATTTAATTAAAAAAAACAATTAACAATTTTAAGAAATAAAACAGTTATAAATTGAAATATAACATTATAATACAAACAGTTAAAATTTATATAACCCAGCATTAAAAACCCAGTCCTTATCAGCTTAAAAAGGAATGTCTTTACCTGGCGTCAGAAGAATACTAAGGATGGCACCATCCTGGCCTCTCGAGGGAGGGAGTTCCAAAGCTTGGGAGCAGCCACAGAGAAGGCCCTCTCTCTTGTTCCCACCAAATGCAACTGAGAGGGTGGTGGGACAGAGAGAAAGGCCTCTCCTGATGATCTCAATACTCTGGGGGGTTCGTACAAGGAGATACGGTCCTTCAAATAGCCTGGACCCAAGCTGTATAGGGATTTATAGGTCAAAACCAGCATTTTATAGGTCAAAATCAGAAACTGTTACGCAGTTTCTTTAACAGAATATTGGTCTAAGATTCTGTTAAATGCAGCATAGACTTGTGCATGCTCCTTCTACAGCAGCATCATACATCTAACACCTGTTCAAACTGTGGTAGAATACTATCATGAGATGCTAGAAGCAGTAACACAAGCAAATATTCCACATCAAATACCACTGCGTTGATTGATTAGTTGATTTTATTAGGTGCAGGCTTTTTGCATTTTTGTCTGTTGAATTTTATTTTATTTTTTAAATGTTTAACCCAGTTTTCCATTTCCATTTACATTCCTGTTTTTGGAGGTATAAGCTATCCTCCAATGTTTTATGTCAGGGGCAAGTAGATAAGTACTCTGCCATCTGTTCATCACATGGCCTGAACAGATGGGCCAGAATAGTACAAGCCAAGCCCATGCTATCCTGGCCTGGATCCCAACCTAGATCAGTCCCTGGACTGGTGCGGGGATGGGTGGATGTTTATATTCCCATCCATCCTCACATCACAAACCTGCTACCATACCCTGCCCTTTACCTCCCTTCACCATTGTCTCTAGTGAAAAGACCCCTGTCACCATGTTCAGTGTGGAAATGGGGCACCTGGCTGCACCCACATGGTCAAGCATCCCATTTCTGCATCAGACACGGCAACAGGGGTCTTCTCACTAGCAGCAATGGAGGGAGGTGAGGGGCATGCGGAGCCATCTGATCTGCTGGGCTTCACTACAGAGTTTCAGGGAAACTCCATTGCAAATGATGAGTCATTTTGACTTTTGCTACATCCTCTTTGACCCAGGATTGTACTGGATCCACCAGATCCTTGTCCAGTCAGCTGGATCCCAGCCTTATCTTGGCCCATGGCTAATGGCCTGTGTCATCCAACAGGACTGTGCAAGGCCGGGGGAACATGGGTCTTTTGGCTCATGCAGACAGCCCCACAGTCAGGATTAGGAAGAAGACATTTAAGACATGCTAGGGCTTTGCTACAAGAGACTCATTTCCACCAAAATCATGTTTGTCCATGAAAATGGAATTATACCTCTTTTTGTATAATAGCCATTACTGCACATCTTCACAATTGTATGATTAGGGCTGCTGCCATTGTTGCACTCTCTTCCTGACTCCCTCTTAACCCTGCCTTCCTACCTTATGCCTTAGCCAGCATGCCTTTTATTTTATTTTCACTTTTCCAGAGCATTCCTATTACGATTGGGGGGGGGGGAGATTAAGAAAATAAATAGGGGGGAAGGTAAGCTTGCTGCTTGGAAATAACAAGGGGGGATGGGGACAGGTGAGAGGTGGGGACACCGACACCACATGACTGCCAATATAGTGACAGCCTCAGCAGTGATGTTTTGCACCTGGGAATTAATGTGATTGTGAGCTCATTGATGGGTTTCCCCCGTCAATGAAAAGGGACACCCTAACCACGCTTAGGGATGCAAGAGCTATGGGTTGGAGGTGGCAGCATGTAATACGTATTGCCAAAGCTACTTTTTTCTGGGTCTAATCACAGTTTGAAAGCTCTGTGTAATATCTTCTTCATAATGCTCCAGGCCTGTGGCAAATCAGCAAGGGTTTTTGACTCCCAGATGTTTCCTGTTAGTAACAACAATAAAGTTCATCTCCCACTCTAACTGGACTGCAGGAAAGCTGTGAGAGAACCATAAACTCACCAAAAACAAAAGGACGCTGTTCTTTCATTCTAACCATAAGATCTTCTTTCCTCTCTTCTCACTATTTTTCATGTTTGCCATTTGGTAGATGTTGAAATCGGACTGTGTTTTGGAGACAGGGTTCAACACCTTGGACAGTTCCTTTGAATTTTGAACAAGGAGCTAGAGTAGATTCATTACCCATGGACATTGGGGTCACCAACCTATATGGCTAACAGCCTGATAAAAACAATTGGTGGGATGAGAATACAAGAAAGATATAGAGAAACACAATGCAGTAAAGACTGAAAGTGGTCCACGACCCTATTCAGAGATAAATTACCCCTGAATATATATTTGATTCAGCTTTCATGCTTATAGCCATTGATCAATATTCTCCATGAAATCTTTACAATCTCCTTGTAGTGAATTCCAAGTCATTCCTGCTAGTGAGTTTGCTGTATTGCCTTATCTATTTGCTTTAACCTAGTCCTTGTTTGTCTCTCTTTCTCTCTTTTTTTCTCCCTCTTGGGTTTTCATGAGCTATTTCTGTCATTAGCTAACAATTCTGTCTTCTGAATATAATCCTCCTCTGGTCTGATCTAGCAAGTTCTGCAAACCTGATCTTGCATCTCATGAGAGACAGCATACTCACTGAAGGGGAAAAAGTCAAGATAAAATATATATATGGGGAAATAGCTAAGCTATTTATTTTTTCCAGGGGATATAAAAAAGAAAGATCACTTTAACAACACAAAGTCTGATTTCCAAATAGGTAATATTAGTGCATTTGGTTGTTATGGAGATATTATGTTTACTTTGCTCTTATTGTAGAAAGAGCATGAAAGGGAACAGTGTTGCTTTGTAAAATCAGGAACTAGACATTGGGTGAAGTTCTGCAGATGGGACTCAAAGGCAAACAGCATATTTACTGTTAAGATCCATCTGTTAACTGGAGGCAGTTGTAATTTAATAGTTGGAGGAGTTTACACAACTTCAGGGCAATATTTCTTTCTAAAAAATCCTACCCAGTAGCACACTGTGATCTTCATCTGCTTGTTCATAGGAATATATCACCCACAAATAACATACAAAGCTGTGAACCTTGTTACAAATATTTGGGTTCTTAGTTGCCCTCTTTCTCTTAGATCTAAATGGGTTTAAACAACCCAATCCATAACCTTGCCAGTGGGTGGTTAAACTGAAGGGGGTTAGGGATCACTTGCATGATTTACTGGGTTTTTGCTGTGATACAGCAGCTAGAAAAGGCTGTGCTATCCTAGGGTGCATCAATAGGAGTATAGTGTCTAGACTGAGGGAAGTAATAATACTACTGTATTCTGCTTTGGTGAGACCTCATCTGGAATACTGTGTTGAGTCCTGGGCATCACAATTCAAGAAGAATGTGGTAGGCTCAAGTCTACAAAAGCTCATGCTACCACCTTCTTTCTTTCAGATAGTCTCAAAGGTCCTACAAGATCCCTTTGCATGTACAAGAACAATTCAGAGAAGCTTCTAACATGTCTCCATTTACCCATCACAGGTTAACTGAAGGACAGCCCGAAGGAGCAGTTGTTGATTTCATGGTGATGGTGCGGTGAATCCACTCTGGGGTTTAGTTTTAATTTTAAAAGAGACATCCAAAAGTGTGGTCTGAACTATTCCCAAGAATAGGCTCACCACCTTGGATAGCTCCCCAAAAGAGATTCACCACCCCAAGCACATGGGAACCAACAACCACCACTGGCAATAAACCTTCAGTGGACCACCACTGGAATTGTCACCAGTTGAACAACTTGTTAATGTATGTGTGTTTGTGTCTTCAAGTTACCTGTCGATTAATGATAACCCCATGAATTTCATAGGGTTTTCTTAGGCAAGGAATACTGTAAGATGGTTTTGCCAGTTCCTTCCTCTGTAGCCTACAGAGGCTTCTTTTGTAGCCTACCCTTGGTATTCATTGGCAGCCTCCCATCCAAGTACTAACCAGGGCTGACCTTGTTTAGCTTCTAAGATCAGATGGGATCTGGTGCCATTAGGCACTATTTAGGCACTAACTTGTTAATAGATGGGATAAAATTGCTGTGGTATCAATAGCAGGATTTAAACTTAAATCCTTGTAAGTCAGAAAACTCCAGCAACAATACAACACTTCATTGACAACCTGATTATTTATCCCCTTACCTTCTCATTTGAGCCTGATGGTTTAAGGGCATCTGACTCTTTCTTTCTCTCTCAGCTTCAATTAAGCTCCTTGAGCATGCAGATACCCTGTCACAGATTAAATTGAACACAGACAAATGTAGTACACAGTGGGAAAATGAACCGGACATGCCAATATTCCAGCCTAATTGGAAATGAATTTTACCAGCCATCAAACAATCCACACAACAGATGTTGACATTGAAGCTAATATAACAAAAATCATCCTGGAGGATTTCTTTGACCCAGAGAGACTGACTGTATCAAAAGGCCATAAAAGTGACTAACACACTTTGAAGATGTGGTAGAGATGGGTTGAGAGGGAGTGGCAGTTTTGGAGGTTCAGCATGAGAGTCCCCATGGCTACATCCATAAAGAGATTCCAAAAAGGCAAGCAACTGTATTGATCTGTATCAGCAAAGTAGTTCTAGTAATTTTCTTCTCCATCGGGGCATTTCTTCTGTGAAAGGGAAGCATCTTAATCACCTAACACCAAGAACCCTCATACGCTTCTCATTATAACAGGAATTGCTCACAAAGGCCTCATTCCCACTACATTATAAACTGGTTTGCTAACCAGTTTGAATTGGTTTAAATGCCCCTTGTTTGCACTTGAACCAAATCGCTGAAGCGCTGACCCATTTAACATGCATCTTTTTGATGCTCATTTTTTCTGCATCTTTTGCAATAAAATGATTCAGCGCAAGTGTGAACAAGATGCGGATCGGAAACAATTTCCTATGATGTGATCAGCTATCAGCGACCCACTGAAGAGGCTACATTGTGAATCAATTCATTAGTCAATGTGAATGACAAGTAGGTTATTTTACAACATGAAAATGTGATTGGGGCAAATGTAGTGTGAACCAATCCATCAATTCAGATCACAAATGGATTTATTTGTCAGTGGGAATGAGGCCAAAGGTACAAATGTTGCTAGGAAACTTCTCCTCCTCCCCCCCACCCCAGCCACTGTGAAAATTGCAGCTAAGCTCAAAGGAAGGGGAGTAGATGACATCACTATCCATACTAATCAAAGAAATATTACAGTTGGTTTCCCATTCAGTAGTTGCATGACCATAAACTGGACTATGGACTTGGTAACATTGGGTGTTCATGTTTGCACTTGTTAATGACCAAACACAACCCAAAAAACCTACCTCTTTAAGCCAAGCAGCATCCCAACCAAAGGGTTTCTGAGGCACTGTAGATTTGGAGCACTGGGAAATGATGACTGCAGCCCTCTCTTAATGATGGGACACATTGAGAGAGGTAGTTGCTCCAGGACTCAATGCACCCAGTATCCTGATCAGTTGTTGTTGTTGTTGTGTGCCTTCAAGTCATTTCCAACTTATGGTGACCCTAAGGCGAACCTATCATGGTGTTTTCTTGGCAAGATTTGTTCAGAGCAGGTTTGCCATTGCCTTCTGCTGAAACTGAGAGCATGTAACTTGGCCAAGGTTTCATGGCCAAGGTGGAAATCAAACCCTGGTCTCCAGAGTTGTAGTCCAGCACTCAGACCATTTTAACATACTGGATCTCATCCAGATCTGCAGCACTTGTAAACCCTTTGACCAGGGCACTCCTGGCTTAAGAGGTAGGCTTTTGAGGGGATGGCATCAGAAGCAGTAGCTCCAACAATGGAACTTATTTGTCATAGCTATGTCTTGGCTATTGGCTTTAACTCTGTGAGCCCTGACCTTTTACACAACTGAACTGGTGGCTTGCTTATAGATTTGTACAGTACCTGTAGTTTAGTCTGGGGAAGACAAGATCAAGAAGAGATTATAGCCATCTTTAATTATCTGAAGAAATGTTATATAGGAAATGATGCAAGATTTTTATTTTATTTTATTTTTGTTACTCCAGAGACTAGAACACAAACCAATGGATTCAAATAACAGGAGAAGAGATTCTACCAAAACAACCTCTTTACTGTGAGAGCTATTCAATAGTGAAATAGACTTCCTTGGAGAGTGTCAGTTGACATCTCTCAGAAGTGCTTTACAATCATAGATTCATTGAGTTGAAGGGGCCTCATGGACCATTGAGTCAATGCAGGCTCTCCAGCTAAAGCAGGGAAGTTGCAGTTTCTGAAATTGTATAAAGTATCATGGGCTCACAGAACTGGGAGGTATATCCCAATCAGATAGCTGTCTAGCCTCTTTGTGAAAATGTCCAGAGAAGGAGACCTCATCACCTCTCTAGGCAACTGGTTCCATTGCTGAACTACTCTCATTGTTAAGACATTCCTTCTAATGTTCAATCTACTGTCCTGTAACTTTAAACCATTAGACCTGGTCCTACCCTCTGGGGTAGCATAGAACAGGCCTGCTCCCTCCTCTTTGTGATAGCTTTTGAATTTTACTTAAAGAATACAATCATGTCACCCCACAGTCTTCTCTTTACCAAGCTGAACATGCCTAGTTCCTTTAACCTTTTCTCATATGCTTTGTTCTCCATATCTCTTGGATGATAAATCTTTGTTGCCTTTCTCTGAGCCTGTTCCAACTTATCTATGGGGGGATTGCAGACTGCCAGAAATAGTGCAAATTGAGTCCACTTTTAGGGTTAGGGTTAGAGTTAGGGAATCATGGGAACTGTATTTTATTGTGGCACCAGAGCTCTCTGACAGAGAAGACTCAATGTCTCAGAAAAAAAAAACAATTCCCATGACTCCCTAGCACTAACCCTAACCCTAAAAGTGGACTCAATTTGCACTATTTCTTTAAATGAGGTGCAGACCTGACTACTGCAGAATATAGTGGGACTATTATTTCCCTTGACTAGGAAACCATACTTCTATTAAAGCAGGCTAAAACAGCAATTGCCTTCTTTGCTCCATCATCTCCCTGTTAGCACATGTCCAACCCATTGTTTACTCCTACATGTCAGGGAGTTGGATTAGATGCCCCTGCAATCCCTCCCAGCTATGTAAGTCCATTATACTACGGTATATACAATTTCAGAAGTATAGTTTAAATATATCACCTCCTGTAGGAACACTGCTTGAAACACTGGGAGGAGGAGATTGCAGGCTTGTCTACACAATTAAAATACTCCTCATTCCAGTTGAATGGAATGCAATCTGGTCACATGCAATTCACAGGAGTTCGGGTTTTTTGTGGGGGGGGGAGGACTCCGTGGTTATTAACCTGAGTATCCAGAGAACTCTGCAGAAATATGCATTATCGTATTTTTGGTCATCTGTCTGCTTTGCATGGATTTGGATGGCTGTGCATTTTCAGCAGAGGGAGAATGAATAGCTGTGAATAGATGTGAATTTGCGTAGGAAAGTGAAGACAATTAACTGTCAATGCAAACGTGCAAAAATCTGCAGCAATGTGGATAATACACTTACCTGTAGACTAACCCTGCGTGAATTGCAGGAAGAGAAAAGGGAGTCAAAAAGCTCTTCTCTTTCCCCCTGTGTCAGCCTGAATAGTTCTAATATATGTCAAAAATTGCAAATTCATCTGCTATGCAAAACATTGTCCGTACAGTAAAACCTTAAAATACAGGACGGAATTTAATTTTTATGAAATTCCAAAATCACCCATATTTTCCAGCATATTTCTCTGTGGACAGAAATGCTACTATAACAAATGTGAAAGGATGCATCCATAATGCTATCTTGAGCAAATGTATGTATTGTTGGTTATTGGTTGGTTGGTTTTTAAAAGTCATACACAGTTGTAGAACGAACAGTGACAGTAATGTTTCCATCTGGACTAAACGTGAAGAAATAGTTCAAAACAATTCCTTTCAAAGATGTTATAAAAAGAGGTATTTAAGGGCACACACACAAAGATTCGGCACAACTAATCCTGACTCATCATATCATTATGGCTTCTGGTCCCTCCTTCCCTCCTCTGTTGTTGCTGATCTCCTCCTTCTTCTCTTCTTTCTTCCCCCTCTTTTCCCCCCAATTCTCTTTTTCTAGCTTTCTTCTTCTATCCACCTTTCCCCGGTGCAGAATTTTTTCCTTACCCCAGTTCAGAATTTTTTCCTTACCTTTACCTTACCTAAAATGTATTCATTTTAATGAATACATTAAAATGTTAGTGTGTAAAAGGATCTTGTAGCAACTTTTAGATTAACTGAAAGAGAGAAGTTGGCAGCAGGAGCTTTTGTAGACTTAAGTCTACTTCCTCAGGTGCATACCTCTACCCATGCATCTAAGCAAGTAGGCTCAAGTCTACGAAAGATCATGCTACCAACTTCTCTTTTTCATTAGTCCCAAAGGTGCTACAAGATCCCTTTGCATACTGATTTTCCAGACTAACATGGCAATGTCTTTGAATTAAAATGTGAGTTACAAACAAATATGTACACACATAGAAGATCTGCTTTGGGAAATGAAATTTAAAGTTAAGACATGGCAGGCAAAGCCTAGGATGCTTAACCTTTTCCACAACCACCAGTTTGTTCTACTCAAAATCCCTTCCCAAACAGCATTTTTCCTCTCTGCATAGGGTTCCCAAAAAGTATATTTCAAACTATTACAGTAAATTATACTGACATGAAAGCCATGCCCATTTTCTGGGTCCCATTCTTCACACTAAACCTCCAAATTTCCTCATTATTTCTCCAATTCCTGGAGGCTAAGTACCAATTAATGTTCATCTACTGTGCTGTTGTTCTAACCACAAGCCTGCCAACAGGTTTGTTTTGAACATGTTTATAAATGCTCATCTTTTCACAGCATGTTTGCTGTTCCTAAAAGGAACCAATGAGTTGTACTTAATTGTATGGGGAGTTAAACTAATTTCTTGAGCCTCCCTGGTCCAAATAAATGCTGAAGAGCTTTGCAACTGCACCTTCAAAGTACTAGTCGAAGAATTTCTTCTGTTCATAAAAATAACTACTTGGCTGCTATCAACCAAGAACAGCCAAGCTTCAGTATATTCCCACAGTGTGCTATCAGCTCCTTCCAAAGAAATCACTTGGCCACTTACTTTAATTATCTGACATTACTTATTTGCATCATAGAGTTGGAAGAGACCACAAGGGCGATCCAATCCAACCCCATTCTGCCATGCAGGAACTCAAAATCAAACCATCCTCGACAGATGGCCATCCAACCTCTGTTTAAAGACCTCCAAAGAAGGAGACTCCACCACACTCCCAGGGAGAGGGTTCCACTGTTGAACAGCCCTTACTGTCAGAAAATTCCTCCTAATGTTGAGGTGGAATCTCTTTTCCTGTAGCTTGCATCCGTTGTTCTGAGTCCTGTTCTCTGGAGCAGCAGAAAACAAGCTGGCGCCCTCCTCAATATGACATCCCTTCAAATATTTAAACGGGGCTATCTCCAGGTTAAACATACCCAGTTCCCTAAGTCGTTCCTCATAGGGCTTGGTTTCCAGACCCTCCTCTGAACCACTCCAGTTTTTCAACATCCTTTATGAATTGTGGTGCCCAGAACTGAACACAGTATTCCAGGTGGGGCCTGA
>CM034701.1:377044348-377062846 GCA_020142125.1 Phrynosoma platyrhinos | reverse complement strand
CCCCCATCTTATATCTATGGATTTCATTTTTTTGCCCTAAGTGCAGTAACTTACATTTCTCTGTGTCGAAATTCATTTTGTTAGCTTTGGCACCAGCTTTCTAATCTATTAAGGTCATTTTGAACATCTAGAAACCCAAGTTTGGGAACCAGTGCACTAGAGTAATGTACTAATCAAATGTCTGGACACAAAATCTCCACTAACATTTGACTGGGCAGTACCCGTAACTGTGTGACCTGCCATAATTTTCACCTCTGACTGCATGGTAAACCCAACTTATTGCTCTCTTCTCATCCCCAAATCTATATGTGATTGAGAGTTGTCTTGTTATGGGGTCAGAGGCTAATGCACCACTATCTCTCCTTGCATTTGCAGCTGCCACACGGTAGGCTCTTAAGCTTCTTCTGGATATCTTGTGGTTGTCTGTTTCTGTTTCTTGAGTGCCAGCTTTGGCTATAAGGCTGTTTTTCAAAATGCGCCCTGTGATTTACTGGTGAAGGATCTGAGCGTATAATTGTCAGCATCCTATTTTTATAAAAAAAAAATGTCCTTGAGTTGTTTTAGATGACACAGAAAAGAACTTGATTGGTGTGGTCAAACAAGGGTGTAATTTTTCCTGGTGGGAGAGCTTGAAATGTCTACAGCTGTCTGACTCCCTAGTAGTGTATTATCATACTTGAGCCTATGAAGGAAGGGGACTGCTGTAAGTTTTGATTCATCCATCAGTAGTGTGCTATTAAAGACTTTCCACCCCTCCCCACAGCAGCCAGGCAAACTAGCAAACAAGCCCTCGAATTAAACTCTTGGGTTGTTACTGAGTAAGTACATGCAAAGTTGCCAGATACAGATTTCAATTATAACAGAGATGCTGTTGAGCCAACTATTTGTTCCATGGAGTTCTAAAAAGTGACACAGAATTTGAAAGGAGGGTCCCTCCTTCGCAGTAAATGACCTCCCTTAAAGTGGAGGACAGCTGATGGTCTAATGGAGTCTGTATTATAATAACCCAAAGGCTATGGGAGCTCTCCATTCTCATGCTTAAATGTCTGAGGTTCTGTGACTTAGCTTAGAAGTTATAACTTTTGGTCGGTTCTATTTCTTGAGCACCTTGGATGGACCACCCAGCAAAGCAGTAGATACTGGAGTGCCATCTGGTGCGCTGAAGAAATAGGAGGCCCGTTTTACAATCGGCTTCATCAGAATTAGAATATGGACACCTGTTTCAAAAGGGCTGAGAAACTGTCTCTTTGACTGGTCCCTGACTGGTTATGACTATTAATGACATGGCAAGTTTAGGAAGTACCGTAGGGTCCTCATTCTAATGGATTTGCTTGCTTCTAAGTTTGGTGTAGTGGTTTGAGTGTTAGACTACAACTCTGGAGACCAGGGTTCAATTCCCCACTCAGCTACAAAATCCATTGGATGACTTTGGGAAAATCACATGCTCTCAGCCTCAGGAGAAGACAACAGCAAACCTCCTCTGAATAAATCTTGCCAAGAAAACCCCATGATAGGATTGCCATAAGTTGGAAAGGACTTGAAGGCACACACCACCACCACAAGAGGAAGATTGGAAAGGTTTGATATTATATTAGGAAAAAACCTAGGGGTAATCATCAGTACTTAGCTTGGAAGTTTAGATGGAAACAGTACATAACTGATGCACAACAGTATTTTTTTACTATTATAATAGTAAAAAGCTTCAGAAGCTTCAAAATTATAAAAAAAAATGTCTTTTTATTTTATTTTTAAATTAAATGTATACTGTCCTATAAAATCACCATAAGCAAGTTTGACAAAATACAAAAATAGATAAAAGAGGTATATTAAACAAATTAAGTATGAAGATAATGAAAAAAATTAATATGTGTATGTTTGAACCAGTTTGGAGGAAGGGAGGGAGTCAATATACCACTAGAGAAAGAAGATCTATAAGGAGAATAATATCAAATTTAAGCAGGCTTCCCCCTCTCTTTTTTATATATAATTGTATATTATTTGATGAACAACTGTTTATTTTATATATATATATATATATACACATATGTACATACATACATACACACATATCTACCTCTTTTTGTTAATAAAAAGTTTTTAAAAGTTAAAACAGGTTTAAAAGGTTTAAAACCATGTGCACTTCACTTTGAAGTAAATCAGTGAGGCCCAAAGGTTTTAATCAGGGGCCGGCAACCTACAGCCCTCGGGCCGGTTCCAGCCCAGGGCCCCACGCTTACTGGCCCAGGCAGACCCCTGCCGCCGCCTGCCACTGCCGCTGCGCGTTTTGGTCACTGCACGTGCCGCAACCGCCATTTTGTTTTCCAAAATGGCGGCCACGACATGTTTGCGCATGCGCAGTACTCCTGCGCATGCGCAAACGCATTGCAGCCACCATTTTGGAGAACAAAATGGTGGCTGCGACCTGTGAGAAGGCAGCTGCGGCAGCACGCGCAGTGGTGGCGGTGGCGGCAGCGTGCGTGGCGGGGGTCGTGCGCAGTGGTAGGGGTTGTGTGCAGTGGTGGGGGTTGTGCGCAGTGGTGGGGGTTGTGTGAGTGCACGCACTGCCATCCCCCCAGGGCCTGCCAGAAGGGATGACTTCAGGGGATCGGCCCCTGGCTCAAAAAGGTTGCCTACCCCTGGTTTTAATAAACAGACATGTGTTTACTTGGTAGGCATCGCATCAGTGTTGATGCTAGATGGGCCTCCAATGGAAGGGCATTTAACATTTGGGGTTCCAAATGGCTGAGAAAGCCTTCTCCACATCCTCACAAAGGCTATTGACCTCACTGGTGGAACACAATGGAGAGCCCTCCCCGCAGACCTCAATCCTTGGACAGGCATATGTTGGGAGAGGTGTCGTATTGAGGTCTTAAACTATTAAAGGCTTTAAATGTCATCCCAAGCTCCTTGAATTCAAACTGGAAGCATATGAGCAGCCAGTGCAATTCTTTTAAGCCTGGCATTACATTCCAGTCACCAAACAAGTGGCTCTTTTTTGCACTAGTTGCAGGCTTCTGAGTCATCATGATTGCATTACAGTGATCTAATCAGAAGTCTGCCAATGTATGAACTACTGTTGCTAAGTTATTTATTTCCAGGAAAGTCTGTAGCTGGTGAAACAGATGAGTTCACTTGGGCTTCCAGGGACAAAGGTGGATCCAAGACAGGCTGTTTAGTCAGTTCCAAGACCTGAAAAACACCCATCCACAGAGCTTTCATCTTATTTCAGTTTATTGGCTTTCATCTATCCCAGGGGTCCCCAAACTACAGCCCACGGGCCGAACCCAGCCTGTCGAGGCCTTTCAACCGGCCCACGGCCAGTCCTGCCGCTGCCGCTGCCGCTGCCGCTGCCGCTGCCGCTGCCGCCGCCGCCGCCGCCACCGCCGCGCTGCTGGGGCACCATTTTGTGCACACACACCTCCAGCCGGCCCTCCGAAGATCTGGGGGACAGTGAACCGGCCCCCAGATAAAAAAGTGTGGGGACCCCTGATCTAGCCTATTGGAGCATCTAGGCCAGGGGTAGGCAACCTAAGGCCCGGGGGCTGGATGCGGCCCAGCAAGGCCTTTGGACCGGCCCCAAACCGGTCCTGCCGCCGCCGCCCCCCCCCACCGCCGCCGCCCCCCCATGATGATATTGATTATTGTTGTTATTACTTGTTCTTGGGGTTTTCTTGGCAAAATCTTCACAGGGGTTTTGCCATGGCTTTTCTGGGGTTGAGAGAGTGTGAATGCATTTTTTTAAAAAAAATTAATTCTTTTTTAATTTTAATTTTTATTTATTTATTTATTTATTTATTTATTTATTTATTTTTGGTGCTTTGGCCCGTCAATTGTCTGAGGGACAGCAACCCGGCCCCCGGCTCAAAAAGGTTGCCTACCCCTGATCTAGGCACTGGTCCAGTACTTCCACACAGCCTTTAGCAGACTCTGATAGAGCTAAGTGTCATCAGCATACTGATAACACTAACTCTCAAATTCCTAATGAACTCACCCAGCAACTTCATACGGATATTGAAGAGCATGGGGGATAAGATGGAATCATGCAGCACACCAGAGATAAATAGCCATGGGCTGAAGAAGAATCCCCCAGTGCTACTCTCTGGAAGCAACCCTGTAAATAGTAATGGACATGTGTAAAACAGTGCCTTCTACTCTCATCTCACAGAGCTGGACCAGTAAGATACAATAATCAATGGTATCAAAACTTGCTGAGAGATCTAGAAAGACAAACAGAGTAGCACTTCCCCACCATTCTCCCAGGGCAAGTCATCCATCAGAGCAACTATATGGCTCGTTTGGGGCGGCTCTTGGCCGCCCCTGGGAACGGTGGATCAGGGCCATGGCAACCACATGCCGTGGCCCCGATCCTCCTATTTGCCACCCCCAAAAGAGTGGCAAAATGCCTTTCCTTTTGGGGGTAGCAAAAGGCTGCCCTTTCAGCTGCCACTGCAGCTTTTTTGTGCCCTTTTGGTGCAGCGTGTGCGCACACTGCACCAAGAAGGCGTCCTGGCTCACATGCCATGCAGACGAGCGCATGGTGTCAGGATGGAATCAGGATGAAGTTGGGGCAGCCAGCGTGCAGCTGCCCCACTCCAACTCCACCCCCAGGCCAGCCCTTTATGCCGGCCTGCATCTCCTCTAAGACCATCTTAATACCATATCCTGGCCTGAAACCAGACTAAAATAGATCCATTTCCTTCAAGAATTCCTGAGGTTACACAGTTGTCACATTCTGGTATACTGCTTGCTCAGAGAGGGGTATTTGATTCTATAATCAGGACATGCTTCCTATTAGACAGGGAGAGATGGCCTGCATTTGGTGAAAAATTGGGGATGGAATTGGGATGGGCTACAACATGACATAGTGGTTTGAGTGTTGGACTACAACTCTAGAGAGCAGAGTTCAAATCCCAGCTCAACCATGAAACCAACTGAGTGACCTTGGGCAAGTCACATGTTCTCAGCCTCAGAGGAAGACATTGGCAAACCTCCTCTGAACAAATCCTGCCAAGAAAACACCATTATAAGCTCCCCTTAGGGTCACCATAAGTTGGAAATACCTTTAAGGCACACAACATCAACAAACCATTGAAAGAAAGCACGTTGTATTTGATTTTATTTATTCTTATAATTATATGGTTCGAAAGATAATGGGATTTATGGTCTCAAGCACCACAATACCTTGAAGCATTACTGCTCATGACAGCTTTATTCTCTCTTTCTCTCTACAGGTTTCGGGATGTCCACACCAGCAACGGTAGCTGGCAAAGCCTTTCTTATTGTTTACGGTCTATTTGGGTGTGCTGGGACCATCCTCTTCTTCAACCTCTTCCTGGAGCGCATCATCTCGCTTCTGGCTTTGGTCATGAAGGCTTGCCATGAGAGGCAGCTGCGGAGGAGTGGTCTTCTACCTCCAACATGCCGCCGGGGCTCAGGCCTGTCTGATGCAGACAGCTTAATTGGGTGGAAGCCATCAGTCTATCACGTGATGCTGATTTTGGGAATTCTTGCCATTACTATTTCTTGCTGTGCCTCGGCCATGTACACAGCTGTGGAAGGATGGCATTACATTGACTCCTTATACTACTGTTTTGTCACCTTCAGTACCATTGGATTTGGTGATCTAGTGAGCAGTCAAAACGCAGTCTATCGCAATCAGGGATTATACAGATTTGGGAACTTCATGTTTATATTAATGGGAGTATGCTGCATATACTCTCTTTTTAATGTCATCTCAATTGTAATCAAGCAGGTTTTAAACTGGATGTTAAGAAAGTTTCGTTGCAGGTGTTGCCCAGATTGCAATAAGCCAACCACTCGCCTAGGGCGGCGCAATGCAATCACGCCGGGATCCCGCTTCCGGAGGCACAATTTCCCTGCAGAGACAGACGGACAGTACGACAGTGACACAGATGGGAGAAGGCTTTCAGGTGAAATGATCTCCATGAGAGATCTTACAGCCTCCAACAAAGTCTCCCTGGCACTTCTGCAAAAACAATTGTCTGAGACAGCCAATGGCTACCCTCGGAGCGTCTGCATAAACACTAGACAAAATGGTTTTTCGGGAGGAGTAGGTGCTCTAGCTATCATGAACAATAGACTGGCAGAGACAAGCGATTCTAGGTAGAAATTTTAAAATTATCTTCTATAAAGCCAAGACATTTTCTTATTCTTTATTTAATAAAACAGTATTTAAAAAAATCATTAAGTTGATCTCAAGGGCATGTTACTGGCAAATATTATGTTGTCTTTTAAAGTGTTAATTATTTAAGATGATGCATTCATCTTAGAAGAATGCAAGAGCATTTATCCCCTTCAAATTCTGGTTCTTTCACAAACAGCATCAGGAACAGCAATGAGTCATAAATTCACAGATAGGAACCAATGATCACTAGTGAGGAGCAATTGCAGGGAGAAGAGATTCTGACCATTCAATAGTATCTGTTTGAGGCTGAAAACAGAGGCAGGGAATGCCCCAAACATCATTATTATGCACACATTTGTTGATGACTGGACATTCTCCCTCTACATGGGTATTGACATTTGGCATCCAAATAGGATGGATATCCTAGTAGCACTCACTTGCATAACAGTGAAAGCAAGGGTGCCTGAACCATTATTGGGTACAGAAGTGGTTGATGATAAGCTAAGCATCTTCTTTAGACTTTCCCCCCCCCCCCCCCCCCCCGCCTCTATCAAAACCTCCTAAGGGCTACCAATAAGTGGAGGATGGAAAAATGTGTCCCAATTTGTTTACCCCATAGCTGCATCCAAGAGTTCATTAGAACTTTTTCCGCTGACTGGATCTAACATAGATTTTGTACAACCTGGTTCATTGTTGAGTAGAGGCAAAAAGATAGTTAGCATAACATTAAGCTCTGCAGAGAGCCTAATCAAGGGAGGTTGGGAACTCAAATTAAAATACAGCACCAGTGATTCAAAACATTATAGATCAGTTTTGCATCTGTGAAGAGCTAATGTACCATTAGCTTTCCTCATAGCTGCTAAATATGTGCATCCAAAGGAATAGGAATATGCACTGAAATGTGGATAAAGACTCAGGCATATTCCTGTTATGGACAGGGATGGGAGTGGATGTAAAGACCATGAAAATGAAATCTCAGAATGATAATGCTGCTGCTATTTATCAATGGCATAGTACTTTTATTTGTCTAATTTTGTCCTAATTTTTAAAGACTGAAAATTGTACAGTAACTGCATGAGGCAGCTGATGCTTAGTTTCTGCTCTATAAACAGGGGAGTGTAGCTAAAAGATAGCAGTTGGCTCAAGGCTACAGAATAATTGCACGACAAAAGAAAGACTCAGGTATCCTGGATTCAAGTTCAGCTCTAAACACAATAGACCTTATGCTGTCTTGTGTGTTGTGTGTGTTCTGTGCCTTCACGTCATTTCCAACCTATGGGTTTTCTTGGCAAGATTTATTCAGAGGAAGTTTGCAATTGCATTCCCCTGAAGCTGAGACTATGTGACTTGCCCAAGGTGACCCCCATGTTCATCTCTCCCCCTTCTTGTTTTGCCTTTCCATAAAACAAGGAGCCTTTCCAGAAATATTAATGCAGTTCAGCTAGCAAGAATCTACCCTGTCTCATTATGTTGCAGTAAAGTACCGCAACTGATGAGCTGCTAACTAAAGTGACAGATCCAGTCCCACCACATCTCACCTTGGCTGACTTAACTTGCTCTAGCAGCCATTTTTCTAAGTCGGAATGCTTCCAACTTAAATAAATGCCCACTGGAGCAAGTTAAATCAGACTGGCTGAATTCAGGCTGCATCTGGATGGTGGTTTTGGGAGGAAAGTCCATGCGATAGAATCCGGATGCAGCCCGAATTTTACTTCAATTTGGGCAAGGTAAGTCTCTTTTTAATTTTGTTTAACTGCACTGCAATAATCTCCTTAGTCAATAACATCATGACAATATGTCTAATAGCCTCACTGCATTAGTGCAAAGATATCTTGTAGCACCTTTGAGACTTACTGTGCAAAAGAAGTTGTAGCATACATTTTCTTAGACCTGGCTTCCTTCCTCAGATGCATGAGGAAGAAGACCAAGGCTACACCCGTGCTGCAGAAATAATGCAATTTGACACCGCTTTAATTGCCATGGCTTAATGCTATGAAATCCTGGGATCTGGGTTTGTTTGCCTCTCCCTCTCCAGAAAATCTAAGTCCAGGAGAGGACTAAGTAAACTACAAGCCCCAGGATTCCATAGGATGGAATCATGACAGTTAAAGTGGAATCATTGTGCTATAACTGTATAGTCTTAGAAATTTGGTTTGACCCTTGTGCCATCCCTGTTGGATCCAAAATTGTGCCTAGTCCCTCATTCTTACAATCGAATTGACAAAATAGACAATGGAGAAGATAATGACCTCCATGTTCATCTCTCCCCCTTCTTGTTTTGCCTTTCCATAAAACAAGGAGCCTTTCCAGAAATATTATGCAGTTCAGCCAGCAAGAATCTACCCTGTCTCATTATGTTGCAGTAAAGTACCGCAACTGATGAGCTGCTAACTAAAGTGACAGATCCAATCCCACCGCATCTCCCCTTGGCTTTATTAAGTGTCCTTACTGTCAGCAGTGAATGTGATTGTTTTTGCCTTTGACAGAGATCTCTGGAAATTTGAACTCCGCGCACAAAACATAAAAAGAAGTTGGAAGCTACAGAACCAGAAAGCAAAAATTAATTTTACCAAACTGTATTTTCTTCCCATACAATCCAAAAATAGCAAATGACTTTCAGACTACCTGGAGTGCCTGCTTTATGGAGTCTTTGGTTATTTTCATATTGTTCATTACTTTTTGGATGACAGCTCTCAGAATCTCCTAGACAGCATGGTTAGTAATCATGGCTGCAGGAGGATTCTGGAGATTGTTGTGCCAAAACTAACTTGTCCAAGCTTTGCTCCTGGTCAATGGAATACTGAAAGGCAGACTTTAGCATATTTTTAAAATAAATAAATCACATTAAATCAGATCCCATTCATGCACTACTACAGCTGCTGCTTCCCCATGGTCACTCCCCACACCTATACAGCAACATTTGAAAGATTAGAGCTATGTCCAAGACCAAACGTTGATGTGATTTTTATATCTACATCATCATCAGATCATCATTATTCTTTTGCTCACTCGCTCTATCAGCTGATATCAGGTGGAAAAACTGTGAATAATATCCAATTATTTATTTTATTTAAAATATTGTAGGCCATCTTTTAAATTCATACAAGCAGATCCCCACCCAACACATAAAAAAGTCACAACTTCCATTAAGAACCTTTATTTGGAGAAACTTTCCAGGAGAATTCCAATGTATTGCAGGCCTTACACAGACCAAAAGGCATCAAGCTATTTTATTAATAAAATCAACCATCTTTTGAATGCCTTGAGATGTATCTCCAGTTTCTTCTCTGAGTATAAAAATGCTTCATGTTCACAAGAGTATTTGGGAGGTTAACATCAAGGTTATGCCACAATACTAAGGCAGTAAAACATGTTCACATGAAGAAAAACATATGTTCTGAGTCACTATTAGACCGCTGTGGTTCCAATTAATCAATCAACCAGCAAATGCAATAGATTTCTTGGGACAATTTGTGGCCCAGGCATTTTGTTTGTTTAAAAAAAATATCTAGCAGGCATCTGAAACTCATGGACACTGTTTAAACTTTTCAGGTGACAATGTCACACACACTGCATCCAATTTTGTGTGAATTCTGCAGCAATATGTGACTGGGTAGCTTTAAATGTCACACCTGCCTGGAGGTGATTTATAGTAAAATCCATTCAAGACAACTTACAACATATATATTTTTAAAACTTAAAGACCAAAATGAATAAAAGCCAATTACAGTAGTAAAAGATACACAACATACAACAATGATTTTAAAATGTTTACAGTCAAAACCACCAATAGTTCCATAAACACGCAAACACACATTATTTGGGAGAAGTAAAGGGAAAAGAAATGACCATTGGTGGCATTCCCAAACACCCGTAGTGATGAGGTTTGGTAGATTCCAGTTGGTACTGCATTTCAGAGATATGGAGCCACTGCACAAAAGGCCCTGTCATTCATAGAGATGGATGATTTAATTCATTTAATTTCCCATGAAATTCAGTTTTATTACTATATGCCTTGAAGTTGTTTCCAATTTATGTAGGTGCTAAGGCAAACTTATCACAGGGATTTTTTTGGGCAAGATTTATTCTGAAGGGGCTTGCCATTGCCTTCCATTAACAAGTTCACCCCAGCTGCATCTGCACTGCAAAAATAATCCAAGTTGACTCTGACTTGACTGCCATAACTCAATGCTAATCCTAGAATATCATAGCAGTGAGCCGTGGCCATAGAAGTGGTGTCAAACTGAATTATTTCTGCAATGTGGATGTGGCCCCAGTGGGGTTGCATGGCAAAGTTGGGATTTGAACCTGGTTCACTGACAGTCCTTACCCAGCATTCAAACCACTACACCACACTGGTTCTAATGTTCACTTTGCCCTCTCCAAATATATATTTGTTCCATTCATTTCAAGTTTGTCAGTGGAGGGGTGGATTTAACCTTCCAGGCAGGGAGGAATCATATGCATGTTCCATTCAATGTCCGTGAATGCTGGATATACTTGTGTACAAGTCAACCTGATGTATAAGTTGAGGGACGGTTTTAGGGCCAAAATTATGGATTTTCATATGGCCCATGGATAAGGATAAAACATCAGATTGGAAAGGGGAGGAAGTGGAGGGAAATGGGGTGTTTGATGGTCAGGAGAAATCCAGAGGAGGAGGAGGAGGAGGAGGAGAAGCATGGAGAAAGAAGGTTTTAACATCTGATTGAGAAGGGAATCACCTTTTTCACACGCACACGCACACACACTCCTGCCTTGGCAGCTCTTTCAGAAATCACTGCCAATGAACAGAGAATAGGGCTTCTTTCTGAGGAGTATTACTGCATTGATCCATATATAAGTCCCTTAGGAATTTAGGATCAATTTTTGGACATGCATTTTTTTTTTTTTTACTTATAGTTGAGTATATATGGTATATTTTTAACCAGAAATCTCCTCTAATTTTTGCCTTCTGCAATGCAATTTCCTTTGATGTGTTCATATTTTATGTACCTTATATCTTTTCTGGAGAATTGACATTGCAAAATTTGGGGAGGTGTGAAAAACAAATGAAAATCACATTCGGTTCTCATATTAATGTATATTAAAATACAACACAAACAAAACATCACCATTCTGCTCTCTTACACCTTCCAGCCTGATTGTTCTCTGAGCTGAAGTGTGCAAATGAGAAGAGCTTAATGTGATGCCTTGCTTCTAGACATGAACACATCCCAGAGCCAACCTTCCCATTAGGCAGACTGAAGTAGGTGCTACAGATGGCTAGCATGGGGTGTCATATCCAAAAAGGGCAGCAATTGTTACAACTTTAATTAGCTGTTAGATTTTTACTGCCAAGACCAGAGAAAGGTGCTCATGGGATTTTCTGTTTCCTGTGCCAAAGTAACTTGGCTGGCTTTCAGCGCTTATGCAGCTTAACATGGGTGAGGGGTGGGGTGGGAGGCTGATAAATTTGTACCTCGGTTCCGGACAGGAAAATATTTTCAGACAACAGGCCTTGCAAAGATGGGAGCAGAATTCACAGAAAAATGAAATTAGCCATGTGAAGTGTCAATGCCTGTGGCTGAGACAGGGGAGACACCAAGAAAAATAGCATTACAAAACAATAAGACCAGCTAGCAGTTATAGAAAGAGCCATACGTTTAAAGAATTTTCTATCCCTTGGCTCAGGCATAAATAAAAATGGAGACTGCAGTCAGGAAACAGAAGAAGACTAAGAAGAGCATCTATGAAGGAATTAAGTAAGATCTTCAGATACAAAGATATATCATGTCAGAGTCAGGATCATCTGTATTTCTGGTTTCTACATATGGTTGCGGAACCTGGATAGTGAGGAAAGCTGACAGGAAGAGAATCAACTCACTGAAATATGGTAGGAGAGTTCTGCAGATACCATGGCAAAAAGAGAAATAAATGGGTCTTACAACGAATCAGGGCCTAAATACCCTAAAGGCACCAGATCCTGTCTGATCTTGGAAACTACAGTAAGTAGAGCCAACCCTGATTAATACTTGGATGGGAGTCTGCCAACTAATTCCAGGTGCTGTAAGCTATATTTCAAATGAATGAACTGGCAAAATCACTTCTAAGGATTCCTTGCCTGAGAAAATGCTAAGGAATTCATGGCTGTCACCATATGTCAACAGGCAACACACAAAAAGGTATAATCAAGCCTGAATTCTCCCTAGAAACTAAAATGACTAAATTAAGGCTATTATACTTTAGGACATATCATGAGATTATGTGACACATGAGAATAGATGGTAATGCTTGATAAGAGAAAGGCAGTAAGAAAAAAGGAAGATGACATTACAGGTGGATAGACTCAGGAGCTTATCGCTCCACTAAATAAACTGACTTACCTTTGCTGGCTTCGATCTTCTTCCGGGATAGCCCTGGATGTTATCATAAATAAATCACCATGGATTTAGCCGTTATGGAGGAGTCCCAGCCGGAGTTGGGAGGAGGAGATCGTGGTGACAGCTCTTGGCTTGACTGCTTGGCCACGGTGGAACTCTTGTTGCCTCCTCTTCCTCTTATTCTTCTGCCTCCACTTTCTCCTCCAAGTGCTGCCAACTCCAGAGGAAACACAGTGAGCTGAACTCCTTCTTGTGGACTATAAAGAGAGATCCATCATCTTACTTTTTTTGTAGCATTCATGTCCCTTATACTCGCGTCTGGGATCATATTCCTGAGAATTCAAAGAAAGCCTTCCAGCAGAGCCATATTGTCTACTTTGATTTAGCCATGATGCCATCAGCGTCAAAGCTGTGTTCAGCCACCAAATTTTCAAAGTTGAAAATTTCTGACTTCGAAAAAGTGCTGGCTGAGTGCGGTTTTGGCCCGAGTCTGACCCAGCTGGTGGCATCGTGGCTAAATTGGCAGCAATTTATGTATGATAACATCCAGAGGTGTCCCAGAAGAAGACTGAAGCTGACAAAGGTAAGCTGGTTTATTTGGGCATGCAATAAATAAGCTCCTCAGTCAAGGAAGCCATGGCCCTGAGTTTGCAAGATCTGATCTGGGTGGTTGATGATAAGGAGACTTGGAGGTCTCCCATTCATTGAGACAAAGCTGACTTGATAGCAGATAACAACAAGAAGAAACAAATAATTCACTATTATTCATTTTCCTTTGTGCAACAAACAGATAAATGGAGAAGTATATGAGAACCATCACACTTGAAGCCATGCTATGGTTTATATCAGAGTTTGGAAGAATTAGGTTTTGAGGCTATAACCCCTAGATTCTTCAGCCAGCATGCCCAATAGCCATATAACTTTTGTAAGCTCTGGGTTATTGCGATACTTGCAAAGAGCAAGATATAACAAATTATGTGACTACCACACTATTGCCAGTTCACACAAATGATTGAGGGATTTGTCTAGCTCTTCATGTTGTTGCATTTTACGGATCTGCTAGTTCTGTTCCTTCCCTGGCTTTCTGTAACACAAGCCCCCAGGTGGGTTACAAATTTCTCAACCGATCTTACCTCAATACGAGTATTTTTAAAAAGACAATGAGTTGTATCCATCAGCAGTTTTGCAGTAATAAAAAGCATGAGTATTCATGCAAGGCATGGCACCCTGGTTTGGCCAGGGTCCCCCACCCACTGAATGAAATGCCCTTTCCTCAACACAAGGCTGTTCATGGGGATTTGAGAATGCCCATCCCCAAAACAGAATAGAATATGGAACTCAGGGGTACAGGAGATAGGCAGAACTGGAGAAAAAGTGTATATCCCATTTTTTTGCAACCAAAAATCTTTTCTACAGGCACAAATCTGGCCTAGCACACAACCCAATGAATCCTCAAAGGAGATCACACCATTTTCAACATATCATACAACATTGTGCATCTCACAAAAGTGGATTATTCCCACTGCACAATCCAAGAGGTAAACAAAGGCTTACATCCAACACTGCACTAGCAGAAACTTAATTGCATCCTTAACAATCTCAGACTGAAATCAACAAGATCATTTATGCATTTTTTTTAGCTTTGCCTGGAGCATAGCCAAAATATTTCAGTCCTGCCAAAGGACATAAATTGAATGCTCCTACAAACAGATCTGACAAGTCCATACAGTTTATCTCAGGCCTGGTGGGACTACTGTTTTATGGTGGATTTTTAGCAAATATGTATGATTCCCCAGCGTACGAGGGGGTATCATAAAGTTTTAATTATCACCTTTTAAAAAACTGACAGAAAGTTTGTTTTTATTTGTAGTTGTTAACTTATATCTACGTAGTCACCATCCAGGTTTACATATTTCCCCCAGCATTTTTTTTGACCCTCTGAATACTGTTATTTTAGAAGTCTGCAGATTGCACTTTATGAGGATTTTACACTTTAGTCACTTCTGGCACAACCTGTCACAAAAGTAAAGGAGACAATGAGCTGGTTTTCTCAACATCATGCACTTAGGGACCAATGATGACACCAACAAAATTTCATCAATATTCCATAATAACTTCTGCGTGATAATTATTACTTTATTACTTTATGATAACCCCTCGTAAGGCTCCAACAATATCAGGTATTCAGAGGGTCAAGAAATGCTGGGGAAAATATGTAAATCTGGATGGTGACTACACAGAGAAAAGTTACAACTAAAAATCAAAACAAACCTCCTGTCAAAAATATTTAAAGGTGATAATTAAAACTTTACGATACCCCCTCGTAATTCTTTGACTTCAAAAACTGTCACTCTGATTGACTTATCAGGGTTCGATTTAGATAATATGTCTTTTAAGCCAGCAGTTACTGGTATGGCTTTGCTATATCTAAAAAGTCTAAGTTTAAGCACCCCTAGCGCATATGCCTAAGCTTGGAAAACTTCCTTTTTTGAATTATAATTTCTTGAATCCTCCAACCAGCATGATTGCTAGCTGGCTGGGGGATGCTAGGCTGTGTAGTCCAAAGCTCTGTTCCATCCTCTTTTAGCAAATGTCTGCTGCTCCTATCAGGGTCACTGGCCTATAATGTATTCAAGCTGCTCAAAATATTATATAAAAGCTAATAGACAGATTCTCTGCCCACTCACTGCTGGCTCCTACCAGAGGGAGTAGAGCTGAGATCATTAGCTTGTGGGCATGTTATTACTAAATGTTCACGGTTGAAAGGAGATCCTAAGAGACAATTATGCTGATACTTTCAGCCTGTCAGACATAAGCTGCATGCTCTGTTCAATTCCACAAGCGTAAACCAAAGCCTTTATTTGAACGCTATACTTTCCTTAATCAAATAGGCTTCCTCTGTGCGCCATGGTGCACTCATACAGGAGGACAGGTTTTCAGCCTCTCAACATAGACAGGTTGCACAAGTATTGCTGAGCATGACAGGCCAACGATCTGATTCAATATAGAACACCTTGTTATGTCCCCTTCTTAACCATCACAACCTTCTGTATTCTTTTTACCAAAGCTGAAGGAACTGTCAGCATAGGTTGCTCAAGGGCTATTCTATCTCCTTTACTTTTTGCCTTGTATCATAGAACATAAGATCTAATGACAAGGAGAAGACGGACATGATGTGAGCATTGCAAAAAGTTCACCTCTACAAAGGGCACTTGTTACTTTTTTAAACGTATATGTGCGTTCTTCTTTCTTGCAGTGTTACTCAGGAGAAACCAGTTCTATTTATTGCAGGGTTCAGTTATATATCATGCTGATTGGATGAAAACTGGGGATATCATTAATTTACCTCCTCCACAAAGGAGGTTTTTGACATGTTTGAAATCAGTTTTACTTTTTTTTAAGGAGGGGGAAAGTAGTCTTAATGGAATGAATGTGCATATGGACCTGTCAAAAGAAGAGATTAAAAACTGAACAACCCACCTAAAGCATGGAAGTGGAGCAAGACGTACTAACAAATCCATATTTAATTAGCTGGATGCTATATCCACCAAACATGCTGCAAAGCCAAGTAGGAGCCAGGATAAAACTGAAGGACACACACACACACACACACACAAAGAATGAAGCAAGTTCTGATTTGCAAGTTCATTTTCTGTAATCCCTTCCTCCTCCGTTGTTTTGCCTTTCCACACTCCAGAATACAATTGTAATTAGAATCAAAGGGCCTCAATACCTTGACATAGGAAGCTAAGCAAGATCAAGCCCAGGGACATGACTAAGGGGTGCAAACTGCACCAGATGACACTCTAATGGCAGATGACACCACTGCTCCCCAAAATCTGCCTTTTGGCAGAAATGGTCTGCGACGTTTACCTGCATCCCTTTCAAATGCTGAAGAAATGGTGTGAGTGGGGCAAGGCTCAGTGGAGGAGAAAGGAAAGGCCCCAGGGTTGGTTGGTTTTTTAATAATTTTTTTGAAAAATTAATTTTTAATTTTTTTAATTAATGTTACATTTTCTTTAAATCTGAATTACATTTGAACTACATTTTATCATATCTTACCAAATTTTCACTTTAACTACATGTACATGTAAATACATTTAGGCTGTGTGTATGATATTGTAACTTAAAAGGTATAATTTTAATTTAATTTTGCTAGTTATGTCACAACGAGTACCATTACAGTGATATACCAGAATTACGAGTTGTGGGTGATATTAGTGCAAAGAATATTCCTAAGAATTCTGTATGATGTGATATGGAAGGAAGTCAAGGGGTGTGTGTGTGATACCATGAGTTATCACACGGGTAATGCCAACTTTAGTGACACTACTACTTAGGCCAGCTAGTATTTGGATGGTGGATCACCATGGAATTTTGTTGCTGTTGTGTGCCTTCAAGTCATTTCTGACTTATGGCAATCCTTTCACGGGGTTTTCTTGGCAAGTTTTTTTCAGAGGGGGTTTGCCATTGCCATTCTCTGAGGCTGAGAGAATGTGACTTGCCCAAGGTTACCCAATGTGTTTCCATAGCTGAACCACGGTCTCCAGAGTCCTAGTCCAGCACTCAAACCATTGCACCACATTGGCTCCACCAAGGAATACTAGGTAGTATAGACTATATTTCAGAGGAAAGCAATAGTAAACCACCATTCTTGCCCAAGAAAACCCTAAAGAAATCCTAGGATCACCATAAATTGACAGATGACTTGAAGGCATATGAACGTAATTGCATATGATCATAATTGGGAAAACCAGAGTGGCATAGTAGTCTGAATGTCCGGGTTTGGGAGACCAGGGAAACCCATTGGGTGACCTTGCACAAGTCATCCTCTCTCAATTTCAGAGGAAGGCAATGGCAAATCCCCTCTGAACAAACCTTGCTGAGAAAATGCTGTGATAGGGTCTCCATTGGGTTGCCATAAGTGAGAAACTATTTGAAGACTTTTTTAAAAAAAACAGGATGTTGAGCTAGCATTAATTCAAATCTCTGCTCCGTTATCATGTTCAGTAGGATCTCTTGAGCATGTTGCTATACTTTGGTCTAACTCACCTCCCAGGGTTCTTCCAAGGATAAAACAAGATTGTGTGCATTGTTCTGAGTTCTCAGAGGAAGAATAGCATATAAAGTATAATAAGTAAAGACACTATTACTGACAACAATATACTTATCACGTAACTATCAGTTCTAGAAAACTGTATTTTGGAGAATGTATTATAATGACTCACATCCTGAAAAGTACTACTGAAACCAGATTTGCAGGTAATTTTTCTTCAATCGTCTTCCACCCACATTTTCAGAAACCTTGCCCCCACTGCTGGAAGACTGAGACCCTCCATGATGGAATGGGATGTGTGTAGGTGGGGGATAGATGGAAAGAGGGATAACCAGAAATCAGACAGAGCTACCTTCCATTAGTAAGAGCTTTCAACAGCCTCCTTATCAGCTCTTCACAGCATCCAAGGTAACATATTTAAGACAATGCACTTTTGCAATGACATTTGGTATTTATGCTAACAGAGTAGAGAAGGTTAATAGCTTATGGCTATTCAATAAAAGTAACTACTCTGGGGAGACACACTAAGGTAAAAAAAATAATTACTTTGATTGTTTCAGGAAACTCATCAGAGTTAGTGCAGAGTTCCTAAACTTTGCTACAGAAGTCCCTAAAGCTGGCTTCCATGTGTGCAAGTCAGCAAAAGTTGCCATTTATGAAGACTCCAGGTTTGTTTTACTGCTTAAAAACTCGCCATCCCCCTCATCCCTGGTTCTGGGGAAATAAGGCACTTGGCCTTATCTGCCCCAGATTCTGGGTATCCTACATTACTGCAGGGTTTGTGCTGCCACCACCACTGCCACCACTGCCACTGGCCCCGTCACTGCTGCTGCTACCACCATAATAATAATAATAATAAATTTTATTTTTACCCCGCCCCTCTGTTAAAACAATCAAGGCAGCTTACAGCAATTAAAATTACAACAAATACAATC
>CM034701.1:377033641-377044112 GCA_020142125.1 Phrynosoma platyrhinos | reverse complement strand
GCCAAAAGAGATCCGTCTTTAGTGCCTTTTTGAAACTACTCAAGCTCACCATCTGATGGATCTCATCCGACAGGCCGTTCCATAATCTGGGGGCGATTACTGAGAATGCCCTCTGGGAGGTTGCAGACAGCCTAGATTTTTGTGGCTGAAGCAAATTCCTTTCAGAGGACCTTTAAACTTTTTTCAAAGATGATATAGTTGCCTCCTCCTCTATTGGCAGCTCTGCCACTGCCAGCTTGGAGCCACTTGCTAAGGTCAGACTAGGCACCAGATCACATGCTGGGCACCTTGTTAGTCTCAGAGCAATGGGTACACCAGCAGACCTATCACTGCTGAGGGAGGAGGAGGGAAAGTGTTGGGCTGGAACTGGCCCAGACAAGGGTTGAAGGTGGTGGCAGTGGCAGACCCAGTCAGGCAGTGTACACAATCTACCCAATGTCCCTGCGGAGAAAAAGGCACATGCGGTGGCTCTGGGATGGGTGAAGGAGCAGAAATACCTTTGAGACTGAGAAAAAGAAAGAAATTGCTAGCATAAGCTTTTGTAGACTTCAGTCTGTTTCCTCACATGCATGAAGTGAAGTCTGCAGGAACAGACCTTTATAAGCAGGCTATGTGAATAGCAATAGAAATGCAAAAATGGTGGGTATGGTGATAAACTCCAGCCCATCAACAATGGGTTGAACAGAGACAATGGATTCCTGGCACACTATACATATCATAATGCTAGTTAACTCTCCAAGCCTCATGATGGGGTTGGTTCATCACATCTCCCTTTTGGTTCCCAGAAAACATCACACTACATTCCAACAACACCCACTCACATTCATATGGTTATCTACTAATCTTGGCTTTAGGCAACAGCCTTCCTCCTGCCTTTGTCCCCCAACAACCATTGTTAGAACTGAACTTGTCATGCTATCACCATATTCACTAGTTTTGCATTCCTATTGCTATCACCTATGTCGCCTGCTTATAAAAGTCTGTTCCTGAATACTCCATGCCTCTGAGGAAGTAGACTGAAGTCTACAAAAGCTTATGCTACCAACTTCTTTCTTTCAATCTCAAAAGTACTACAACACCCCTTTGCTACAATTCCCCTTTGCATACGGTACAGACAATGATGGCAGAGAGAAGACGTCACAGGTGCAACAGCAGCTGTGAAGGAAGCAAGGCACTGGTAAAATAGGATGTTTGGAGCTGGAAGACTCTGTCTGCCTCCCCTCACTGCTACTGTGCAACCTCAAAAAAGTGCCACTACTAGAATAATGCATGAGCGTGACTGCTGCCTTAATTTCCAACAATATTACTGCTAAATGATGAAAAGTTTCAGGGGCCCCAGCAGTTACTCGTGGTTCTGCTTCCTTCTAAGGAGGTCACTAGAGACTTACAGCACTCTTGTGATGGAAGATTTATTTACACATATATACAGGCTGGGCATAAAATGGGGGCTCACAGCATGAACACAGATTCTTATTCCTCGTCAGATTTCTAGAACTAGCAGCGCCATAGGATTTCCTGCAGAGAGCAAAGTCAGCTTTTTCCTCTATTTTAGACCCACTTCTAGCACAAATTAACATCCTGCTACATATAGAGAGACCCATGGGTTGTCTCTCTCCTTGTTCAGTAGTGCATAAGAAAGATGAGTCATCTCTGCCCATCACTTATTCCTTCTTAGACATCCTAGGGTGCATCTACAATGCAGAAATAATATAGTGTGTAGAAAGGTCTTTAGCACCTTTGAGACTAACTGAAAGAAAGAAGTTGCCAGCATGAGCTTTCGTAAGTCTACTTGCTCAGATGCAAAACGCAAATGCATCTGAGGAAGTAGACTGAAGTCTACAAAAACTCATGCTGCCAACTTCTTTCTTTCAGTTAGTCTCAAAGATGCTACAAGATCTCTCTGCATACTGATTCTACAGACGAACATGGCTATATCTTTGAAATAATGTAGTATTACACTACTTTAAGCTCCCTCCTATGGAATCCTGGGGTTCATAGTTTTACAAGGTCTTTAGCTGTCCCTGCCTAAGAGTGCTGGTGCCTCACAAAATTACAAATCCCAAGATTCTGTAGGATAGAGCCATGGCAGATAAAGTGGTGTCACACAGCATTATTTCTACACTGTAAACACAAATCATTAGGATTTTACTGGCCAGAGATAGTTGATGGATCCATGACCGTGGAGACAGCAAAGGACTCTTGATTTTACCGTACCTCTTCTCCTACTGCAACACCTTCAGGTTGAATGATGGCACTCCCAGTCCTAGACCATAAGTTTGTCAATGTTAGAGTTCCCGTTAAGATCATAGCAGCTGCAAGAGGAACAATGGTAGAATCAGATGTACATTAGCCACCCTGCTGCAGAGGATCCAATGGCCACCAGTGCTATGGTCCTTTCTCCTTTAAGAGTTACTGCCTTAAGGAAAGGCAGGAAAGGATAAGGAATATATGGCCCTCCAAATGTTGTTTGATTGTGGTGAGAAAGAATGAGAGTTCCATGCATTAAGGCATCCATGTCTTAACTCAGAAGTCAGAAGGGGTACTGAATGTCTTTGCAGTCAAAGGCACTGGGCTTTATGGGGACCCAGAAAGGTGAGATCAACATCAACCCTATGAAAATGCATACCATCCAGCTGCCCTGATTTCACAGGGAGAATACCAATTAATGTTTGGCTATCCTACTTTCACAGCTGCTTTTCAAATGCCCCTGTTTCTCTCTCCTCCTCCCACTTTCCCCCTTTGTCCTCAGCTTACTTCAATTGTTGCAAAATGAGTTCAAACTACAAAAGTAATTTACATTTAACTGACTCAGCACAGGGGAGAAGAGAGGAAGGGGCAAAATCTTGCTCTTCCCTGTAGGCTCAAACAAAAGTAAACTACTGCAGCCTCTCCTAGCTTGTGTGTTCTTCCTTATTAATAACTTTTGTCATCTGGACTACTCTCCAGTGTTGCTTGGCCACACTTGCCCCAGTTTCCATCTGTGAAATGTTGTTGTTGTTTTATTTACTTATAACCCATCTTTCTCCCAATATAAGGACTCAAGGCAGCACTGGAAGGTAAGACAATACAACCCAGGAAAGTTGGCTGCCAGATCTAACCTCCTTGCTGCTGCTTTGCAGAAAAAGAGATATTTCACCCAATCTACTTATCAGATATGAAGAACCACATAATATAGGAGCTTATCACATTGCCAAAAAAGTGTCATACCTTTTCCCAGCTTGAATTTTCTTCCGGGATACACCAGGATGTTATCACATGTAAATCGCTGCTGATTCTGCATGATGCCGCCGACCCAATATGGCCTGGGTCAGACGTGGGTCGAAGCCACATTCAGCCAGCACTTTTTTGAAAATGGAAGCTTCTGACTTTGAAAATTTGCCAGCTGAATGTGGCTTCGACCCGTGTCTGACCCAGGCTGTATTTGGCCAGCGTCATCGCAGCAGAATCATCAGCGACTTACATGTAATAACATCCAGGTGTATCCCGGAAGAAAATTCAAGCTGGGAAAAGGTATGACTCATTTTTGACAATGTGATAAACTCCATAGTCTGCATTGCCCAATAATCTTAGACAGGGATGGAGGGGGTACATTGCAAAACACGTGGCTGTCCTTATGCTGCTGGGCTGAAATTCCCATCAGTCCTAGCCAGCATAGGCTAGAGTGAGGGATAATGGCAGTTGAAGTCCAACAACATTTGGAAGTCACCTCTTTTCCTAACTCTGCTTTACCTAGACACCTTGCACATGATGATCATATAACTTGGGAGTCAGTCCCATTGAAATTAGTGGCCCTGAAATCCCAGTAATATGCTCAAGCAGGAACTCAGTATGTTGTTAATTTTGCCTACTTGCAGGTATTTCCAGGGGTACAGCAGATTACTTTTCCCTTCCATTATGACTGAAACATCCTCCAGTATGAAGACTCTTCGAAGCCTAATGTATATGTGTAAGTCACATGTTCAGTATAGGTTACTCCCAAGTAAGTGCACATAGGATAGATGGCAGGCAGCTTTTATTATTTCTAGAAGGGCTCAATTGCTATCTTAGTATTTCTTTGTACTTGATCATTTAGTACACTTCTGATTGATAATCTTCAAGAGGCTCAACTATATAGGAATCTTGGTGGTCACAGTTTTGCCAGACTTCCTGCTCCCTTCTTCTGGCATCCATGTGATTAAGACTTTAACTATATGAAGCAAAAATGAAGAAGCCAGAGGGAAGGGGGAAGAAAGCTTGGTGCAGAAGGGTTTGGATTCACTCTCTAGCACTTCCCAATTAGGAAACTTGGAAAACAGACCTGTAAAAGAACTTGTTTTGAGAAACTGGACTAGTTTGAGATGAGTTGACAGTACAGTGCCAAATGGTCTATTATTATGGTTTGGCATAAACCAACTCTTTCTAATCAGCAATTCCTGTGACCAAGGATGACAAAGATCAGGTGCCATGGAACAGGAGGTGGAACTCAGCAAATTCAGCAACAACCTAATTATTACCATAGTGACCATACCACCACTGATTCATGTATTGTTAGTATTGCAAACCCATCACAGCCATTCTTTGCTGATTATTACAAATAAACGTCTAAGCTTCAAGTGCCTGGGCATATGAACTTAGGGCCTAAGCAGACTGCCAGAAATAGTGCACATTAAATTGAGGCACTGCCCTGGCTCAGTGCTAGGGAATCATGGGAATTGTATTTTTTTCTGAGACATTGAGCCTTCTCTGTCAGAGAGCTCTGGTGCCACAATAAATTACAGTTCCTTAGATTTGCTGTGATTCTGTCTTCTACTTTGAATACTTTTGATTCCACCATAGCTTTCATAAACACAGAGCAGTATATGGTGAATGTAACTGCTTTGACTCTGGAAAAGCCAGAGTCAAGTCCCAGTATGGACACAACAATGTTTGCATGAGCTGACCTCACAGGATTTTTGTGAATCCAGAAACATGTAAAAAAAAATCTTCTAGCACCTTTGAAACTAACTGAAAGAAAGAAGCTGGCAGCATGATATATATAAGCAAGCTGTGTGTGAGAATAGCAATAGAAATGCAAAACATGTGGGTGTGGAAATGAGGTGACAAGTTGGGCCATTGGGGACAAAGGCAGGAGGAATGTTGTTACCTGAAATCAAAGTGAGTAGAATGAATATGAATGGTGGTGGGACTGGAAATACCAGAAAGGAGATTTGATGAACTGGCCAAGAGAGCCTTCATGAGGCTAGAGAGTTCACTAGTGTTATAATGTGTGTAATGTGCCAGGAAACCGTTGCTTCTGTTCAACCCACTGTTGATGAAATGGAGTTCGTGGATATAGTCCAATTGTGCTATTTTTCTTTCTAATTTTCCTCTGTTCAAGGACCACTATTCTGAGGTCTGAGATTGAATGCCTAGGAAGATTGAAGTGTTCTGCAACTGTTTTTTGTGTATTCCCATTCTTAATGTCTGACCTATGTCCATTTATCATCTGATGCAGAGAATGGCCTATTTGCCTAATCTAGAGTGGGGTGCAACAGGATATTTTGTCCTGGGCCCAGTGCTGTTCAACATCTTTATCAATGACTTGGATGATGGAATAGAGGACATGTTTATCAGATTTGTAGATGACACCAAATTAGGATGGGTAGCTAATACCCCAGAGTTGTTAACAAGCTGGAGAGTGTTCAGAGGAGGGGGACCAAAATGGTGAAAGTTCTGGAAACCATGCACTATGAGGAGTGGCTTAGGGAGCTGGCTGTGGACCTAAATCTTGAGCAAGTAATTTTTTTTTAATTATATAAGCTAAATTAACTTTCTCTAAGCTAACATTTCTAAATTATTTGTTCACAATTCATCTCTCAAAATCTGGTTAGGAGATTCTGGTAGTTAAATTTCAAACACATATCTCTCCAGATGTAAAATCGTAGGCTTTCATGGCCGGCATCCATAGTTTTTTGTGGGTTTTTCGGGCTGTGTGGCCATGTTCTAGAGGAGTTTCTTTCTGAAGTTTCGCCAGCATCTTTCTCTGAAGATGCCAGCCACAGATGCTGGCGAAACGTCAGAAATAAACTCTTCTAGAACATGGCCACACAGCCCGAAAAACCCACAAAAATCTCTCCAGATGTACCTTGTGGCCTTATTTAAAAAATGCAACTTGGGAAAATAGCAGTCATGTTTCTTTTTTAAAACAACTGGAAGAGATTTTCTAGTCATTACTAGGCTCACATGGAGGAGCTAGTGTGGCCTCTGAAGAGTTCTAGGCTGGGGAAAGAGCACACTTGTAGCCTATAATAACTCTTTCCATCCATCTCTCCTTCTTGCTTCTCTTCTTTTTTAAATCTCTCTTTCTGGAACACCATCACACCATACATAATGTTTTATTTCTGTACTAAATGTCTCTAATCAAGCCTCCATGGAAATTCCCACAGGAAACTATTTCCCCTTAACTCAGATGATTGAGCCTAGGAATGGCACTCAACATCATTTTATATTATTGCCCATATCTCCGAGCCGAAACCCTAGATTAAAAGAGGCCCAAAGGATGAGCGCAAGGGAGATCTGCTACATATTGATGGATGCATCCTGGGGCTTACCATCTTTTCCCTTCACATAAGTGATTGCAACTCCTGGCTTCAGTACAAAATCTGTGTAACAGACCAATTGTTCCTTCACTTGGCTCAGCCTCCCTTTTGTTGTGTGCCTTCACGTTATTTGTGACTTATGCCAACCCTAAGGTGAGCCTATTACAGGGCTTTCTTGGCAAGATTTGTTCAGAGGGGGTTTACCATTGCCTTCATTTGAGACTAAAAGAGTGTAACTTGTCCAAAGTCACCAGTGGGTTTCCTTCACGGAGTGGGGATTCGAATTCTGATCTCCAGAGTTGTAGTCAGACCACTACAACACCATGCTGGCTCATCCCTGTACTGAAATAAACAAGGTTCTGTAGCAGGTGAATGATGGGTTCAAGGAGGAGAGAGATCATCCCTGCCTCTTCTTTTGCACACAAAGAGACCTACAAAGGGGCCTGTGGCCTCACAGGAATGGAGGCATATTGGATTGCAAGAGAGGAGTCCTTGTTGAGATGCAAATGGACTTTAAATGTCCTGGACTTCGAAAATCTCTCAATTGCCACATGGCCAGAAGGAGGAGGGGCCAGCCTGCAAAAGATACCCACCCTATACCATCTTAACTAAGGATAGAAACAATAAAATGCAGGCATCTGACTAATATCGCCAGTTGTTTTTCTCCTGCTTGGTTTGTAACATCTTGCCTGATGAAGAAGCCAGTGGAGCTTCAAAAGCTTGCAACATGTATATTGTGCATTCAGTTGGTCAATAAAAGTGTCACTGTTTGGTGGATTTTTGTTTGAATCTTCTTTTGCACTGTAATTCTTCTTCTTATGAGCCACCTTAGCAAGACTGCAGAAATGCAGTCAGTCAATCAGTTTGTCATTGTAAAGCCATTAGGGAAGCAAGACTGATTCTGGCTCTGCCCAATAGTGGTTTCAGCTCTGTGACATGAGATCTTTCAAGAAAATACCCTAGAGAGAGAGGCAGAAATGTTATTTGTTTGGGCTTTAACTCACAGAATCCCCTAGCCAGATTTTGGCAGATGGAATCCAAACAAGTAATTTTGAAAAGCTAGCTTAGAAAAAGCTAACTTAGCTTTCAAAATGTACTTTGGACTTTTAACTCCTAAAATCCCCTAGCCAAATTCTGGGAGATGGAATCCAAACAGGTAATTTAGAAAAGTTAGTTTAGGCTGCAGAAATAATCCAGTTTGACACCACTTTAACTGCCATGGCTCACTGCTATGGAATTCTGGGAATTGTAGTTTTGCGAAATATTTAGCCTTTTTTTAGCAGAGAGCTCTGGTGCACAACAAACTACAAGTCTCAGAATTCCACAGCATTGAACCATGGCAGTTAAATTGGTGTGAAACTGGATCATTTCTGCAGACTTAGAAAAAGTTAGTTTGGTTTAGAAAGTATACTTGTTTGAACCTTTAACTCCCAAAATCCTGTAACCAGATTCTAGGAGTTGGTGTCCAAGCAAGTTACCTCCTCAAGCACTACCCAGCATGTATGTGGTTTTCAAAAGAAGAAAGAAATTACAACTGCTATTTTAGATGTTGAAACATTTAAACAAACAAACAAACAATGTTACATTTCTCCAGATTTCATTTGAGATGCTTCTTGATGTTCATTCACTGGAATCTCCATCCTTCTTCACCAACCGGGCTGCCTTCCATTTCCCCATTGTACAAAGGCAAGGTCCTTAGCAAATAATAATGTATTTTAAAATGACTAATTTCTCATTGTTTTACTGAACTTTTTAGCTGACTCTGTGTCAGCTAGCAAGCCAAAGTGTGTAAAATTGCCCTGCAGAAACTTCTGCAATTCTGCATTCATTCTTAATGGGGCCATAAGAAAAAGTAAAGAAAATAAGAAAAGAAAAAGGAAGTGCAAAGGATGCTCAGATTGCCAATGGATAAAATTCAGTCTACAAAATCTGCTCTGCTTGGAATCCATGTTTGTAAAGAGAGGGGATTACTGGGAGCACTTTCCACACATTTACTTGTGATGCTTATAAAGTAGGTGATCTGCATAGACGGCTTTGCCTAGAAGACTGTTGGTGTCTTATACATCTGTAGCTTCCCCTACAAAAGTAGTTGAACAGTTCAGAAGGTCTATATTTCAAGGTTGTGGGGAGCTGCACATGCAAAGTCTTTGTGCATGCAGATGCACATGATCATGCTCCTGAGGATGCACACATTCATTTGTGCATTTGGTTGTACAGCTTGTCGTGATTTTAGTTTCACAATGTTGCTATTCAGCACAAGGTTGGGTAACTTAATAATGCATAATCCCACATGTGTGATGTACAGGTGATGAAAAGAGTACTGAAAAGCATATTAAAAAGTAGAAACCAGTGAGGAGACAAGCTCTACATGCTCTAAGATGGTCAACTGTTTATTCAGTCTTTTTTTTTTTTAAAGACTGTAAAGATAAAGGTAAAGGTAAATCATTGGGTAGATCATCTGTGCCATTGTGTTTCCTATTTCTATCTATGAATATGAACTTTTGTCAGTGAAGAAAACTGAGAAGGGGAATTAAATTCATTAGAAAAGTCAACTCTCCCCATGGAGAAGACCAGTAGGAATACCACAGACTACCAAAAAGACAAATACATGGGTCTGAGTGAAAATCCAAACTGACCTATCACTAGAATGAATGAATGAATTTATTAACATTATTTATTTATTTGTTTACTTCCTTACTAAATAAATGTGTTGAACTCCAGATGTGCTGAACTAAAATTTCCACCATCCCTAGCAAGCATGCTCAATGCATGGGTGTGTAGAGTTCCTTACCACTCTGTCAGGCCTGCTTCATTCCACCTGTGTAAAAGAGTGGTCCCCAAACTTTTGTCCTCCAATGTTTTGAACTTCAGATCCCAGAATTCCTGATGGATGGCCAAGTTGGCTGGGACTTTGGGCTGTTGCAGTCCAAAACACCTGGAAGACTAAAGTTTAGGAAGCTAAGCAACTTCAGACAACAGACCATCAGTAATTTTGTGAATCGGATACTAACTCAGGTACTAGATGTTCCTCTGACTATTCCTTTGTTGTTGGAGAGGAGAATGCTGATCCAATGTCCTTAGCTCCACTATTTTATCTGCTACTCCAGACAGTATCAGAGCTTGGAAAAGCTACTTTTGCATTTGCTGAATGCATTGGCTGGGGAATTCTGGGTGTCGCAGTCTAAACAAGAAATTTTTCCAAGCTCTGAGAAAGACATGCTATGCAGGAGTGAAGGAGGAGAATAAGGATGGTCAAGAATTTCAGGTTTGTTTTTTATGATAATGTATCAAAACTCACAAATTTCTTCATATTAGAGACGGAATAAACACATGATTTGAAAATTTGGGCTGTAGAAGAGACCAAAACTGATGAATTCATCCATTCTTCCCATGGGCTTTAAGTGTTTAATTCTTAAACATAAATGGTCCCTCAATATCTAGCCATGTTACTTGCCACCACTCCTTTTCTGAGAGGCTCCTCATCTTCAGTACCTACATGGAAGGCAAATACAACAGTGTGATCTACACTCAGGATAGCTGCATCTACACTATTTTCAGCAGACTAGTGAAGTTGTGGGAGAGCTTTGTTTTAGTTTGTTTTTCAAGGATCTACAGGCATTTGCAAATTATATATCTGGGTCAGGAGAAACCTGAGTTTTGTTTTTTTTAAATTGACTGTGAGAAAGCAAAACTGACAGATTTCCCCTTTCATATGAGAGAATCAGCCAGAATAGTTCAAGACCTTGAAAAGGTTGGGTTTTTTAGGAGGGAGGAGGGTATTGTTCACAGAATTCTCATTCCAGTCAAATGAGAATGCAATCCAGCCACACATAATTTGCAGGAGTTTTGACATTTTTTGGTATGTGTCCTGTCCCCGATGCTATTTAATATCTATATGAAGCCGCTGGGTGAGA
>CM034701.1:376965199-376999074 GCA_020142125.1 Phrynosoma platyrhinos | reverse complement strand
CCCCATACTAAACTCTATATCTGATAGAATACTAACAGGATTCTAACAAATGTTCTAATTCAGGGATGGTGAATACATGGTCTTTCAGGTGTTGAACTGCAGCTCCCATCAGCTCTAGCCAGACCATCCTATTGTGACAGACAATAGCTACTATCATGGTACTGATATATGTAGGTATAAGTCCAATGAGCCCTCCATATCCATGGATTTTTTTATCCACACATTTAAGCATTTGTGGCTTGAAAATATTCAAATATATATATAAATTTTGAAAAGCAAACCTAGATTTTACCACTTTATATAAGGGACACCTTCTATTATCCCATTGTATTTAATGGGACTTGAACATCCATGGATTTTGGTATCCATGAATTGTCCTGGAACCAAAATCCAGTAGATACCAAGGGCCCACTATATATTTCTTTCTTTCTTTTTTCTTTTTTCTTTGTAATTGCAAAGACTGGTATTCTCTTCCATCTTTCACAATGATCAGCCTCAACACACACTTAGGTCTCATAGTTTTGCTGCAACCCCGCTGCCCAATTGCTGTTCTATGACTGGTGGAGACCATGGAGGCTCAGAGGAGCATCTGGCTGTGTCCCTGTGGCCAGGGGCAGAATAATTACCTCATCCACTGAGACCTCTAGTCTAGAAGACCCAGAAGATCTTTGCAGATGCCAATAGTCTGCATCTGGCTATGGAGCACAGCCAGACTCTTCTCTGATCCCTCCCCTCTCTGCTGTGCACCAGTCACAGAAGGAACCATTCACAGTCCTGAGCACAGTGAGTAAGGACCACAGCGGTGTTACTAGGGTTGGCATCATGCAGTGTGGGAACTCATGGTGTCACATACACCCCATTGACCTCCCATACCACACCGTGTAGAATCCTTAGTAAAAAAAATTGTACTAATGTTACTTGTAAATCATAATTCCTGTATATCACAGAATCTAATGACAATAGTTGTGACATAAACAACTAGCAAAATTAAAATTATGCCTTTAGATATATTATACGCACAGCCTAAATGTATTTACATGTATATAGTTTCATCTGGTTAAAGTGGGTGTGTGTGTGTGCAAGATATGATGTTTTTAAATTTAAAAAAATTAAAAGATTTTTTTTAAAAAAATGAATTTTAAAAATTTTAAAAAAATCTGTGGCCTCTCCATTCTTCTCCCCCTGAGCATCACCCCATTCATACCATCTTTTCAGCATTTTAAAGGGACAGAGGTGAACACCACAGCCCATTTCTGCCCAAAGGCAGAAGATATTTGGGGAGCAGTGGCGTCACCTCCCCTTAGGATGTCACCTAGTCCAGTCTGCACTCCATGCACACCCCTAATGATGCCCCTTGGAGAGATATAATGGGCCTTTGCAGACCGCCAGAAATAGTGCAAATTTAATCCACTTTAACTGCCCTGACTCAGTGCTAGGGAATCATGGGAACTGTAGTTTATTGTGGCACCAGAGCTCTCTGACAGAGAAGGCTCAATGTCTCAAAAAATATATATATAATTCCCATGATTCCCTAGCACTGAGCCAGGGCAGTTAAAGTGGACTCAATTTGCACTATTTCTAGTAGTCTGCAAAGGCCCATAGTGGAGTTCTGCCTGCTGAACTATTATTCTCTGCATTGTAGGTTCTTGGCTAACAGGTGTTGCAGTCCAACAATTCTTGGAGGCCCACAAGTTCCCCACCTCTCTTCTAATCCTTTGTGTATAGTGCTGTCCTTGCTTTGTTAGTTGGTGAATAGCATCAATTTCACCAGCATTTTTTTTCACTTTAGAAAAGATTATCACTGAGCAAATTTATAAAATTATACAGCTGCATAATGTGCCACTTCAGGCTATTTCATTTTAAAAGAGAGAGAGAGAGAGAGATGTGATTTATAAAACCATGTACAGTCTGTTAAGTGCTCATTCCTCTCAATTTGTACTGCTTTCTTCATGCTGGTGCCTGCGATGTAAGTGTGCTGTGTATCCATAAGGAGATTGCATGTAGATAGTTGGATAGTGACGCAAGAGAAAAATTGGGGGAGAGAAAGTAAGACACCCCTCTCAGGTGGGCACAACTGAGGATGATGAGACATCCTCCTTTTCCAGGACATGTCCTACATTTCAACCTTCTGTTCAGGAGGAATTTCTAAACATCCCCCATTTGGAGCATGACTAAGAAGCATTGGTTTATATTTATATGAGTGTTTTTAGCTTTTATTTTGGAATGTCCTGCATTTTTCTTCAATGACCTACATTTTGTGGTGCCTTGTCCTCTACGGTTAGGACATCTGGTCACCCTGACACAACTCCTGACATGGTAAGCCACTGAAGCTCAATGGTGGGAAATTCAGAACAGACTAAAGGAAATATTTAATTTAGGAGCCCTGGTGGTGCAGTGGTTAAATGCCGGTACTGGAGCCATTCACAGTCACAAGATTGTGAGTTTGATCCCAGGCAGGGCTCCAGGGTCCACTCAGCCTTGCATCTTTCCATAGGTCGCTAAAATGAGTGCCCAGCTTGTTCGAGGCAATTGGCTTATTAAGTGCACTGATAAGTGGTATAGAAATGTACATTTGCTATTGCTATTAATTTTATAGTACATAGTTTAATTATACTGTACACCATGGAATTAATTGACACAAGATATGGTGGCTGATTCCAACTTGGATGGAGGATTGGAACATAAATGACAACTAGTCAAGATGGCTGCATATCAGCTCTGGTATGAGTGGTAGAATGTCTCTCTATATAGGCTGCTGGGAAGTGTGAGAAGAATTCCCTGATCTCAGGACCTGGATCCTCTTCTCTGGTTCCCCAAGGTGAGGAAGAAATCTCAGGGCAAGAGCATTGCCTTGAAAATTTTGTATGTGTATGTGTGTCTCTCTATGTGTATTCCTCACTTAGGAGATTTGGTGTTTGTTTGTTTTTTAATTTGAATTGTGTACTCTGTGCAACTGGGGTCCATTACATCTCTTGGGCTGCCCCTTGTAACATCACTCTTATAATATCACCGGGGCTGTTCCTATATCTCAGAATATGATCTGGAAGTCTCAAAGCCTGGGATAGTTCAGACATGGCAACTCTTAAGTGTGAAATATAGAGTCAAACCACTTTAACTGCCATGACTTTACACTACAGAATCCTGGGATTTGTTGTTTGCAGAGGTGTTCAGCCTGGTCTGTCAGGGAGCTCTGGTGTCTCTTGTTCTTGTTGTGTGCCTCCAAGTCATTTTTTTACTTATGGTGACCCTAAGACAAACCTGTCATGGGGTTTTATTGGCAAGTTTCTTCAGAGGGAGTTTGCCATTGCCATCCTCTAAGGCTGAGAGGGTGTGTCTTGTGCAATGTCACTCAGTGGGTTTTAATGCTCAAGCAGCCAGTCGAATGCTGGTCTCCAGAGTCATAGTCCAATACTCTAACCACTACAGAATTCTGTAGGATAGAGTCATGGCAGTTAAAGTGGTGTCACACTGCTTTAATTCTGCGGTGTGGATACATCCATTGGGTGCAGTTGTAGTTGCAGTTGCAACATGTCCTGTTTGTGGACTTTTCATAGGCAACTGGCTGGCCAGTATGTGGACAGACTGATAGATTAGACAGGCCGTTAGTATGATCCAACATAGCTTTTCTTATATTCTTACTAATACTTCTCTTTCCTCCCCCTCCTTTTCACATTTCATTCAAAATATTTCATATAAAAAGACGAAAAGAAAAGAAAATACACAAACAAAATCAACCATGTTTATAGAAGAGTAAATTCCTAAATTAGCTTAGATGTAAATAAAAAATAATTTGCTATTGATGTAAAGTGCAGATGGTTCCATTTTCTGCTGTTTCTTTAATTACCATTGTGCCTCTAATATGTTTTTAATTTTATTGAACTAATTACTTCCAAGGTTTCTTATACTATTCTATCCTTGTGATCAATGCATACTCTCCCATTTTACTGCAATTGGCAAATTTGTGGCCTTTATTAAATACACAACAGGGTAATATAAATCTTCCAAATCGATATTTTGACATAGTTGAGTAAGTACAGGAAAGGCAAGCTAGAGCCAGTGCTTCAAAGCCAATGGTATTGATCATATGTCTGGTATTGTGCACAGAGTACAAGAACATATTGTGCCAAAACAGACATCTCTGCAGCACTTTTTTTTAGTATGGGTGAAAGGGCAGATCCAAAACTTCTGTGTGATTTGCCAATGTGTTGTTGATTGTTACCCAAAATGGTAACAGGGTCCCAGAGGGCATCCACAATCAATATGTAATGGGGGAAATTTTATTAACTGCTGTGAGCTGCTGAGAGGGCTTTGGGCAACTAAAAGCAGGAGATTCAGCCTGTGTATACTAGTTTTGAGAAACAGAACACCAGAATGCAAGGTCCAAATGTAGTTTTATTTATAGCAGCAAAGGGAAATAAACTTTCATACAAAAAGACACACTCACATACACATACAAGAACTAGTGGTATAAAAGATGGCAGCAGATAGTGATTTTCAGGATTGCAGAGGGTGATACTGTACCTGATTCCAGAAGCAGGGGTTCCATTCGGGACCTCTGCGAGAGGAAAGTGGCTCAGCACTCTACCTGTGGATCTGAGTTGGCCACCAGTTGCTGAGGAGTCAGGTGAGATACTGACAGAGTGTCTGTCTGACCTCAGAACAAGTCCAAATTGGTTGTGCCTGAGCAGATATGGCAAAATGTATCCCAGGGCAATTTTGGGATTAAGGTGAGGTTTCTTTTTCTTTTTAAATTATATTTTTATTTATTTTCACACACAATATCATCTGCACAATATCAATACAAAATAAATTCCATTTGCCTTCATATTTACAAAACTTCAGATTCTCATTATTCCAATCACTTAACATAATGTCTCAGTACTTACATGAGAAAGTGGTAGCTGGTGGCTTCCAATATTACTGGGTTGATGAATCAAGCTTTTAATCTGAACTTTAAAAGAACTAATCACAGTGATGATGATGATGATGATGATGATGATGATGATGATGATGATGAAAATTGTTCGGCAATAGTGTTCAGTATCTTAGATCACTCCTTTAATGTTCATAGTAAAACCCAGAGTGGATTCACCATTCCACTGACATAGAAGCCACCATTTCTGTCACCTGAAGAAATGCAGCCATTGACTGAAAAAGTGGTTCCCCCATCACTGCTATAAAGTATTTCAGTCAGGCTTGCTTGCTTTTGTAAACAAAATGGGGAATCTGCTTTGGTGGCAACAGACTACCACTATTTCATCAGAACCATATCCAACTGTTTCATCTGTGTGTATTTTAAGTAGATGCTTTTTCTACTCTTGCCAAAGCAGACACAGAGAGAGAGAGATTCAGTTCCATAGAGATCCAGTTGTTTGATAAGCTTTATCTGGAACCCATCTTTCCATTCTCAGAAATTTGTCAATTGATTTAAGTGAGAACAGATGGGTGCATTGAGTACCCGTGGAAGATACAGGTTGGATATGGTAATCGGTAGCATAGATCCTTTGAATATAAACAAGCTAGTCTGTAACAGGTGCAGGCTACTGCCACTTTTACCTCTGTTGTTTTTTTTGACTGAACATCAAGCTCCTCAAACTGGAATCCCAGCAAGAGCAACACACACATACGCACACATAGACAAATAATAAAACGAAACCTGGGAAGTGATAACAGGCAAGTGGAAAAAGATGAAAGCTGATGCCAACTGACAGCTCATTTTGCCAAAAGGTAGAAGTGCACACATGCGCGCACACACACAAACACTGTAAGGTAAAAGAAACAGCTAGGGAGGTAGGATAGTGTTTTGGTTTGTTTGTTGTTGTTGTTTTTAACAAGGTATTGATTGAAAACCATGTCAAGACTGTGATTTCAACAAAACGGACACTATTTACAAATCATTACAAGGCAGACGAAAGATGCTATTAAATAGGAACAGCATTTCAGAGCTCAGTAAAGAAAAATTCAAGGGCAGGAGAGATTTTGAATGAAGCTCTAGGTAACTATAGGTTGCATTTTTTTTTGGTCTGTAGCATGAATAAGGGTAGACAGACAGACAGACAGACAGATGATACATAGCTAGAATTCATCTCCAAAAAAAAAAAGAGAGAGAGAGGTTGGCCAGTCATTTTGGTGATGACATTCACCAAACCTAGACAACAGATCTGGACCATATCTGAAGGCTTACCAGTTTGACAGAATCTGTCAGAGCTTGCATTCTGCAAGTGTAACTAGCAGAGTGTGGGGCCTAAAGTGAAAAGGGGTCAATCTTTACCCATGCCAACTGCAGCTCTTCTCCTCTCCTGCTCTTCCTCTCTTTCCAAACTTACCTAGTAAAAACAGTCCTTTCTTTAGGGTTTTATTATCCAAAGAAAAGTGGAGGGACTGGGGGATCCTCACCAAATATGTCAGCATTACTTTAACTGTTGGGGAAATTAGCTTTCTGAGAGGCTGGGTAACAATAATAATAATAATAATAATAATAATGATAATATAAATAATAATAAAATTTATTTATATACCACCCAGTGGCGAACCAATCTAGGCGGTTCACAAAGCTAAAAATATACACAGCTTAAATAACATGACTCACTCCCCACATTAAAAATGAATTAAACTACTTATCAAGTAAAACAGTAACTATTAAAACAGCAAAACAATAACTATTAAAAGCAAAACAGAGGACCGATTGAATAAAGACAATCACCCTAGTATGACTTCAGATTCTAACAAGGGTTGAAAAGACATTCTTAAGTAGAAACAACCCAGGTCGCGAAACCCCAAGGCACGGTATATTTTTAGTCTGGAAAGGCCTAAAGGGTAACCTTTAGGATCATTGACACATGTGTATACAGGTAATAAATGAAGACTCCAGATCTGGATAAATAAAGAAGGTTTTATTTAGAAAAATGCAGAGTGCAATCTCACACACAACAGCAATTCACACAGACACAGCATTCAGAGCTATCTGAACTGGAAATATGGAAACTGGATAGTGGAGTTTGAGGGATCTAAAGAGGATGATATTTACCTGCCCAAAGAATAGACCACAGAAAGTGGGAGTGGTTCAGACTGAGGGCAACATAGGACATACACAGAAAACAGCCTGGGACAACTGTATGCTAACTGTGTGCACAGAGGCTAGATTTTTGGGACCAATATTTATACCTGAAATCTAGCCTCAGGTGATGGACTATCTTGCAAGGTAGCAAAGACTAGATGGCTTTCCCAGGAATCAACAATGGGATTCTGGACAGGTTGATGGCTTTAACTTTAGGGTTACAAAAGCAGTGATTGGATCAGCACAATCCCAGAATAGATGGACAGGGAGGTTAGCTGGAAGCATGGTAGGGGGTAGGAAGAGAGAACTGGTTTGCTACTCCTTTGTCTCTTGGTGCAAAAAGAAATGGAGAGGACTTGGAGGAAGAAAGAAAAATTAGTACACCCATTTAGCCTTGATTGCAGTATTACTTAGATCTGCACTCCTTTTCTCATGGGAACATCATCTGGTATTCCAAAGGTTCATCATGACCTCTTAAGAACATGCTGGCTCCTGATATGAAATATGGAAATATGGAGACCCCAAATACAGCACAGGGCATGTAGAGTGTACTAACACCTGCTAGACCAAGGCAATAATTCATAGGGTTACACTGGCAGAACCTTTGAGTCCCCAGGATCACCTCCATGTTATGATGAGTTGGCAAAGTAGGACTTTCTGGAGGAAATCCATAAATATCATTCAGCATCCTGTCTTCCAGATGACTGATCTAATGCCCATGGAAAATTCACTTTATTACAAGAACACATTCCTGTTTGTGTTTTCCAGCAAATGGAGAATGGAAGTATATATACAGGCATACCGTTTCTGACACTGGAGGTAATATATAACCATCATGACTATAGCTATGGATCACTTTGACCTCCATGAATCTAATACTCTTTTCATGTTATCCAAACTGGTGGTTTTCACAGCATCTTCTGAAAAGACATAGTGATGGCTCTGTAGTAATTATTCTATCTGGGACCAAAAAAAAATTGTCCTGCAGCCAGCAACAACAATATTGCCTGACTCAAGACCTTCTCTGCTCTTGTTCATTCCAATAAAAGTATAACTGTTCAATTAGAAATCATTTTTAAAATTTGATTATTCATTTTTGCAGAAATGTAGTGAAGCAACAAGACCTTGACCAAACAATTCTGACTTTCAGCATGCCACTAAATCAGAGAATTGATCTGCTAATCATTCCTCTGCCAAGGAATTTGACATCCTGAGGTCAATGATAATACACTCATCCCTCGCCATTCGTGGACTTGCTGTCTTCAGTCTCTGTCTTTCACGGACAGCAAGCAGTGAGGGATAAAATGGTGTGTGTGTCCGAGGTGCGCGCACAGCGCCACACACAGGACCACACAACCATTCTAACCAATGGGGCTCCAATATTTGCGATATTTCTGATTCATGGGGGGGTGGTCCAGAACAGATCCCCCAAAAATCGGAAGGGACGACTGTATTTTGTTTGGCTTTCAAAGTTTCTTTCTCTCTTTCCACCACATTGTAATGAACAAATAGGCATGACCCTAGAAATGTTAAGCTTATTTAAGTCACACTGATTTCACTTGGAAAGTCTGAAGTACAATGCAATTCCACTTGTGAAAGCAGTAGGATTTTAAATGGTTGACTTTACCTACACTGCAAGGTTTGGAAGGAATATTAAGCTCACAGTGACATACATATTTGAACACTGCTGGAATCTTGTTGATGTCATACACACACACACGTTCCACTACAGATGTGGTTGGCCATTTTCCTCTGATGCAAACATTTGCATTCTGTTCAGTGCCATGGAAACAAAGTTGCACACGCAGTGCCATTAATTGTGCATATGTGTATGCACGTATAGATGTATAATAATAATAATAATAATAATAATAATAATAATAATAATAATAATAAATTAATTTTATTTATATTTCCCACCTCTCCCTGTGGATCGAGGTGGGATTACAGCATTAAAAACCACAATATACAAATAACATCAATAAAATAAATACAATAACAGCAATAAATCAATAAAAAACCCAGTCAACATCAACTTCCAAGCAGGTTAAATGATACATGTTTGACAATTAAGGCCTGTTAGGGAGGTCAGGTGGATAAGCCCGCTGAAAGAGCTCCATCTTGAGTGCCTTCTTGAAGGATTCTAGAGTAGTAATAAGACGGATCTCTTCTGGCAGGCCGTTCCACTACTTGGGAGCTGTGGCCATAAACAATTTTTGGGAAGTTGTATTAAGTCTAGACCTATGATGTCCTAATAGGTTCTTCCCAGTTATTCTGAGAGTGCGGGGCGGATTGTGTGGGGAGAGGCGTTCCTTCAAGTAACTCAGGCCCAAGCCATGTAGGGCTTTAAAGGTAACTAATAACCAACACTTTGTACTGCACCCTGAAGCTGATCAGCAGCCAGTGAAGAGCTTTCAACACAGGAGTTATGTAGTCAAACCTAGGTGTTCTGGTTACCAGTCTGGCTGCCACATTTTGGACAAGTTGAAGCTTCCAAACTTGGTACAGAGGTAGCCCCATGTAGAGCACGTTACAGAAGTCCAAACGAGAGATTACCAAGGCAAGTACTACAGCTTCAGTTTATCCAGTCATGCAACATTGCTATTCAACACAAGTGTTGCAAAGCACAATCAGTCTGTAATTCCACATGTGCTCTCCAAACTGACTTAAAGTGCCTCCATATGTGAACCTCCTCAGGCCTTAGATCCCCAGGAGTGGACCTTCTTTCAGTCCCACCATGTTCACAGGTACAGTTGGTGGGATTAGAATTGTTTTAAAATGTTGTTGGTCATTCCATTTTACACTTGATATTTTGTATGTTTTAACTGTATTGTGGAGAGCCAGCATGGTGGAGTTAATTGCTGGACTAGAATTCTGGAAAGCAGGGTGCAAATCCCCACTCAGCCATGGAAACCCACTGAATGACCTTGGGCAAGTCACATTCTCTCAGCCTCAGAGGACAGCAGCGGTCAACCCCCTCTGAACAAATCTTATCAAGAAAACCCCATGATAGAGTCACCTTTGGGCTACCATAAGTCAGAAATGACTTGAAGGCACACAACAACAGCAAAATGTCTTAGACTAACCCTACACATCCTTTGCAATCTGAATTCAGGAGTGGTTTGTATCTCAGATGCAGAGCTGGGGCCCTTTGCTTACTTGTAAGGCATAAAAAACTAGAGCAGTTGCCCACTATAAGGCAGGGGCAGAGAAAATGTGGCAGAAAATGTGGCCCCAGGGTCCCAAAATGACCCATTCGTGTGGGGAGCATTTTTGCCATATTTATGCCCCCATCTCGGCCTTTTTACATCAAGAATTAAATTGGCAGTGACTTCCAATCGCTTCCTATTTTTTAAAAGAAGCATGTCTTGGCCACAAATATCCTGGGGAGTTCAATGCCTTGTTCCTTCATGTCCCTCCTAAAACATTCTGCTATTGGCCTATATTTAAACCAATCTAAAATTAATCCTTTTTCATTTAGTTCTTCTTGTGTTTTCATTTTGTATTTACCTGTTTCATCCCTTTTTAAAAGTTTATCATATGTTATCCAATTCGTGGCTTGCCTCATTTCTTTCCGCTGTGTAGCTTCTTCGGGGGGAAACCATGCTGCAAACTTAGGCATAATTCTTCCACTATATTTATTCCAGACTCTAAATATAGCGTGTCTAATACAATGATTATTCAAAGCTTTGTTCGCTTTTATTTTCCCATATCCCAAGTAAGCCGCATTGAACTCAAACTGAATGAATTTGACAAAACTTGGTTGGGAGGTAACAAAAAAAGGATTGGGTGTTTTTACAAACTACTATTAAAATGGGAACTAGAAGATGAGGTAATTAAAGAGAATATGATTAGATGGGCAAAAAACTTTGGTCATCCAATTGAACTAGAAATGTGGGATTGAGTTTGGACTAAAAGACTGAAATATACATGTTCACAAAATCTGAAAGAAATTTTTTATAAAGTTTATTATAGTGGGTACTTAACTCTGGATATGATCTCAAAAATATATAAAACAAGAAGTAATCTTTGTTGGAAGTGTGGTAAGGAACCTGGTACTCTATATCACTGTCTGTGGTCATGTAGGCTTGTTCAAAGCCATTGGACAAAAATTAACGAGACCATTAATTATATACTAAACAAAAACTTACAGGCTTGTCCCGAAATTTATCTATTAAAAATGTGGGATATGAATTTCGATAGGGAATTTGGTAAAATCCTCTTTTATTTAATCACAACAACATGACTAACACTAGTACCAAAATGGAAGACTAAAAATATCCCAAGTGTGAAAGATTGGGTCTTGAAGCTTTACGATTCAGTTGAAATGGACATACTGACTAAATTTTTAAGAAATAATACAATTGATATGAAAATAACAAATGGTCACCAATACCGAATTATTTCGAGGAGCAATGGGGAAATTTAGCTAAAATTAGTTACTAAAGACCTAAGAAAAGAAAATAAGATGACATAAATCTGAAAGGTGTTTGAAGTTAACATGGAAGGGCTCGAATAAGATGATAACCAAAGGAAGAATTGGCATAAGAATTTTTACATAAAGAGAGATAAGACTCATTGGTGAATGAACTAAGAAGTAAATACAATGTAGATAATGTCTGATGCTCTTAGGAAATGGTATAGGGATATTAAAGCGTGAAATAAGATTGTATTTAATAGATAGAATTAAGTATAAGAAGATGAAGATAAATACAAATGATCTAATGATAATTATAGAACAACTTAGCTAAGGGGTTAGCAGAGATGAAGAAAGAGTTAAGAAGGTCATTTGATGTTATCAGATAGTCCAGCTAAGTCAAGAAGGAAGTAGAGGAATGAATGCAAAGAATAGGTATGAAAATTCCAGACGAGTGAGAGGTAGGGAAGATAGAAGGGAAAGTATGATGGTGAAAGTAAGTTGTAAGGAAGAAGACGGTGTAAGGGGGAAGAAGAAATTGATGAAACAGAAAGGTTGGTAAGGAAGTGTGGGAGAAAGGTAAGGAGGTGGAAGAAGAATGGGATAGAAGGAAGAAGAAGAAAGTGAATGAGTTGGTGGATTATGGCAAGGATGAAAGAGAATGGAATGACAGGGAAAGATATGGAAAGATTAGAAGGACTCTGAAGGAACTATATTAGTATGAATATTTATCAAGGGAATTGTTTGTCAGCAAGAAAATATAAGATTCTGAGACTTTGTGACTGATAGAATTTAGTGGATTTAAGAGAAAGATGTTTTAAGATATATTTGATAGATAAATGGATATAATGTGTATTTTGAATTATGATATGTGTATTATGCATTGAATGGTTGTATTTTTTGAATTTTAATAATAAAAACTTTTTAAAATGTCCTGGGGAGTGGTGAAATCATGGCAAAAGTGGCCCCATAGAAAGTATTTGGGAGCATTTTTTTTTCAGTGGGCAAGTAAGGTCTTCTAAGGTCTGGGGGCACCCTAGCCTCACAATTGTCCACCCTTACTATGAAAGTATCATCACTGGGTTGTTTGTCTCAGTTTCATACCAGTTTCATTGCCATGGCTCCATCTTAAGAATTCCTAGGATATGTAGTTTAGTGAGTGCGCTAAGTGCAGTCAGCCCTCGGTATCCTCGGGACCTTCTCCTTCCATATAATCCACTCCGCACACTCAGGTCCTCTGGGAAAAATTTACTGCAACTTATAAAAACTAGATTATCTCCAATTGCCCAAAGGAACTTTTCGGCTATCACTCCCAGACTTTGGAATGGCCTGCAGGATGAGATCCATCACTTGAACATCTTAAACAGCTTTTAAAAAGCTGTTAAGACGGATCTCTTCCAGCAGGCCTTTCCTGAGTAGGTAACTGGCCACCAAAAATAGTTATGCCTGTCCCTGATTTCCATTGTAGCTATTTTAAATTATTTGTTATTTGTAATTTTTAAGTATGTTTTTATATTCTGTTTAATTGTATTGGGGGAGGCTATTGGGGGATGAGGTTGTTTGTTTTATCTTGTAAGCTGCCTCGGTTGTATTTTACAGAGAGACGGGATATAAATAAATGTTATTATTATTTTTATCATCATCATCATCATCATCATCATCATTATCATCATCCACGAATTCTTTATCCGCAGATTGAATCAACCATGGCTTGAAAATATTCACAAAAATATAAATTCCAAAAAGCAAATTTTGATTTTTGCCATTTAATATAAAGAACACTATTTTACTATCCATTGCATAATGGGACTTGAGCATCCATGGATTTTGGGATATCAAAGGCCTACTGAACCGTACCATAGTACTGATCCCTAGATTGCTGAGTGGGGAGTCAAGACCATTCAAGTTCTATGAAACTGCTATAAATATGTAGCGGTAAAGATGCACCCTATATAGTTTGGACATTATTGGCTGACATTTTGATGCCGAATTTGGTTGAGATGGATTAGGATGTGGTAGCTTTAAAGAAACCAAAACCAAACCATATAGAATTGGTGCTCCCCAGCATCCATAAATGATTTCTCTACAAAGAAAGCTCTTTTGCTTACAAGATGACAATGAGTTCCAATGGCTCCCTTATTTTAAGTATGTGCTTTCTCCCATACCTAGGGTTGCCAGTTGAAATAAGGGACCAGTCTCCTCTCCCTTTAATGGCTGTGCAGAAAAGGGATTTTCAGCTGATGTTGCTTGTCACACAATCAGGTAACAAGTGACGGCTGCTGAAATTCCCTCTTCGACACAACCATTGTATGTTTTTTTTTTTTTTTGATATGTCTGAAATATATTTTTGGTTTTATATGTTCAATAAACTTTATTTTTAAAAAAATAAAGGAACGAGAAGCCTGTCCCTTATTTCACATGGCAACCCTACTCATATGTCAGATGCAAAATAGGAAGAAAAGGAAACATCATCTTAGTCAAAATGAATCCTTATAGTCAGCCTAGTGTTTTCACACAGGGTTGGATTAAGCTGAAAGCATTAACCAAAAGCCCCCCCTCCCCAACATTGCTTCTAAATGTTCCGATTGCTTAGCAGAGGGGCGGGATATAAATAAAAATTATTATTATTATCATTATTATTATAAATGACTCAGTGGAGAGGACAACTTGCAGGGACCCCAGGAGAATGAGGTGGCAGATCTCTGTATGAGTTATTCCCCCCCCCCAACTCAGTACTGTTCTGTGAATACAGCCACTGAAATCATAATATATTATTGACGGGAACTTGGATGCAGAAAACGGGGAAAGAGAAAGTGAGAGAGACAGACAGACAGGCTAGTCAAAATATAGATTAAAATAGCTGGTGCTTTTCATAAAGAAGGAGGGGAAGGCGTGGAGCAGCTAACCAGTTTTATTTAAGAATAAAAACGGGAAGGTGGGGAAAATGCTGTCTTTCTGCTAATGGGTCCTCTTGAATGAATGTCCAATTAAGGACAAAAATAAACATGGAGAAAGCAATCAAGGCTAATCATACCCTGAGCTTCTCTGGAAACATTAAGTTGACCTTCTTTATGGTTCAGTTGGATGAGAGTGCCAGGCTCACATTATGCACGTTTACTTGGAAGTAAATTCTACTGGCTCCAACAGTCTTGTGCATACATGCATAGTTTGATTTTTATTTATGCATTTGTTAATTTTTTGTTTGTTTGTTTGTTTAAAAAATCCCACCTTTCTCCCGAGATAAGGCCAGGGTGTGTATGGCCTTTCAGAAGATTTTGGATCAGACCTACCATCATTCCCTCCCCACTGGCTAAGCTAACTAGGGCTGATGAGAGGTGAACTCAAAGAACATATGGAGATTCCCACATTCTCCAGCCCTACTCCCAAAGAAGTTTCAGAAAGTGTACCCTCCCAACTCCATTTTGTCCTCATACCAATCTTCTAACTTAGGCTGAGACAGTAGCTGAACCAGGGATCAGTACAACACTTTCATCCAGCCCTCCTCAAACCTCATACCCTTCAGATGCACTGGATATCTGGAGACAACTTCAATCATCTCTATGTTGGCTGGGAATAAGGAGAATTGCAATTCAACACACCCCAAAAGTGTATTTGCATACCCTACACATACTCTCACTGAATATGAGGTTTCATATTTTCATATGTATTTTTAGCAGTAGGCATGTTTTTATTATCTTTGGAATACTAGGAAGTTTCACATGGGAAAGGCGACCTTGCCCAAGGACATGCGGTAGACATAGATAATACTAATAATAAGGTTAAATGGGTTTGCTGCTTTCTCCATCCTCTTCCAGGCTTTTTGCATATCCTCTCACAATGGCAACTGAGTGAGTCTCATCACAAAACAGATAAAGACCATATCTTCTCTTCACTCCAGGCTGTGTCCCTATTCACCCTTCATGTCCAGTTATCCAGAGGTTGTGTCAAATTCAATCTCCAAATTCACTCCAGAGTTAAAGTCATCAGTCATTCTGGAGTGCTTTTGCTAATTCCATGGGAAAACCATCAACTCTTTGTTTCATCATGTAGAAACATCAATTACCGCTCGAAGGTGCAAAACAGGATATAAATATCTACCCTGCAAAGGCCAAATTCACTGCTGCAGACTGAGACTCTGGGCCTTTGCAGACTGCCAGTGATAGTGCAACATGAGGCCACTTTAACTGCCCTGGCTCAGTGCTAGGAAATCATGGGAACTGTAGTTTATTGTGGCACCAGAGCTCTCTGACAGAGAAGGCTCAATGTCTCAGAAAAAAATACAATTCCCATGATTCCCTAGCAATGAGCCAGGACAGTTAAAGTGGACTCAATTTGCACTATTTCTGGCAGTCTGCAAAGGCCCTCTGTTCCACAGACTGGAGCTCCACTCTCTGTATAGCCCTCAGAAACTGTCTGAGCCACTCTCTGTCTTCTATGGAACCCTCTTCAGAACTGGTAATTATCACTCTTTCTAGTTCCCAATTCCTCGTTATCCAGCCTTTCATACATTTGCTTTCTGTTAGCCTTGTATGATTCTTAAGGTTGCATTAGATTTGTGTGTTTGTGTGCACCTTTGCATATTTCTAAATAAAACTCTTTTGTTTATTAAAACTAGAGTAAGTACTGGTATCTATAGGTGGAAAGGTCCCCAAAATTACCCACCACTCACAGCCATCCTTTTGAGCTAATAATTTCCCCAAACTACCAAGGAGACACTGACACTGTTGATGGGGACCCCAAGTCCCCACACCTTTTTGAGTAACAAGTGCCATGTTGGAAAGGCTACTCTGACACTACATCATTCAATCTGTCATGGTATCAGGTTGCAGTCTAACAAAGACTTATCAATCAAGACAAAAAGATGGCATGGTGAACAACTTCTATCCCAGTGCCAACTCTGAAAGCACACCAGAACTGCTGTACCTTCTACCTTACTGTTGCCACTACTGCCACTCTTTACTTACTTACGCCTTACTTAGACTAGGAACCTTATCGCATTACAAACAAAGCCAGCTGATAAACAGAGAGAAGCACATTTCTTTTTCGGTCTCTTCATGACATCAAAATACTTTCATTCTCTTCCAGTCATAAAAGCATGGGACAGGGTCATAAAACTGTCCTAAAAGTGTCCCTTTTGCCAAGCTGGAAACATCCATTTGGCAAAAGGGACGTTTTTACCACCTTTTACAATTGGAAGAGAATGAAAGTGCTTTGACATCATGCAGAGACAGAAAGAAGTTTGCATGATGCAAAGAACTTCTGTCTCTGCCTATCTCTGTTTGCCTACTGGGTTTATTTGTAATGTGATAAGTCTGTAGGATGGGTTTGCCTGAAGGTTCTCTGATGGCCAATGGAAGCAGGAAACCCACTAGCTACATTCACAACAGTGAAGCAAAAGCCCATCTTTATTTCTGACCTTCCATTAGCTGAAACCCTATAGGACGGGAATACACAACTTGGTGCCAACTAGATGGTTGGTCTATGATTTCCATCATCCTTCATTGGCCAGACTTGCAAAGTCTGATGGGAATTATAGACCAAAACATCTGGAGAACCCTCTTGGAGGTTACAGAGATCCAGCTCAGCTTACACACAAGATGCATGTGCTTACACTAGAGGTTGTTATAAAAGTTGGATGGCCACCTCTTGGCGGTCCTTTAGACATGGATTTCTGCACAGCTGAGGTTGGACAAGATAGTCCTTAGGGCTCCTTCCAACTTTATGATTCTATGACCAAGATTGATACTATTAGAGTTGCTGATGTCACTTGTTATTCTTCCACTCCTCAAGTTTCTCTCAATCTTTAGAAGATGAGAGGACATCCTAGCTTTGTTGCATGATGAGGTGGTAGGTATAACCCATCTCTTAATTCATGCTAGTTAGTTAGACCTGGATTTCTCTTATCTTTTTCTCTCTTTGTATTTCTCTTAATAAAAAGTAGGTTTCTTACTTTAAACAAGAAACAAAGCTTGGTGTGATTATTTTCCAGAGGAAATCAGCTCATTAAACAGTGTGATATTCAGAAGGGACTGAATCCACACACTCTAGCTGCAGAAAATCAGACTTTGGTGATAAATCCAGAGGGTTTTTTTTATTCCTATTTTATACCATCTAAGCTGCACATTACTTTGTCCTCCATGTGACTTTAACTGAAGAGGACAAATCAAAGAAATAGGTAAAATAAAACTGAATCAGCTTTGGACCTCAGCCTAACACTGAGACCCAACAGAGCAATTGGGTTTAGAAGCAAATGCTTGTATTTTTCATAGCCAGCTGGATAGGCTATGCAGTAGTGAGATATTGCTCTCTATATTGCATAAGGAGTACCAATAGCCTCAGATGGCATCAATAACATATATTTATTCCTGGCAGAATGTGTAAAAAGTACTGCTGTTTGCCAGCATTATAGCAAAAGTGATGCATTATATATGAGAGGAAAAGGTTAGAAAGATCAATTTATAATTTAATTAAGATCAAACCTGCAGGCTCCTTCCTTACAAGGTTAAAGCATAACTTTATTTTTGATTCTCAAGGTATACTATGAGTGATTTTGATCCATAATAAAATAAATATTTATGCTGTTACTTGAGGGACAATAATTTTTCACTACCACCAGCAAAGGCCTAAAAAAACAACTTTGGGAAGAGAAAGTGCTGAATGTGGCAATTCCAAAGAAGCAGAAAGAAATATTTGCAGACTTTAAGAATTTTGATAGTAATCCCTTTTTCTTCCCCTTCATAATGGGAGGACTCGAGGTCAACCAATTAAACTGACTGGTGGGATATGCTAGGCAAATGAAAGCCAGGAGTTCTCCATACAATGGATCGTTCATTTATGGAAGTGATTGGCGCAGGATGAAATGGTGCCCATAAAAGGGTCTTACGGGAATTGTTGGGGGTCAAAGGAGAGCTTTGCCAAATCAGACCAAAGTCCTGTCTGGGACTGCAGTTGCTGCAATACTGCAGAATGAATGCAGTTTGCCTTCACTTTAACAGTCACAGCTCCATCCTATGGAATCCTGGGATTTGTTGTTGTGGCAGCAGAGCTCTCTGGCAGGGGAGGCTAAATATCTCACAAAACTAAAAATCCCAGAATTCCACAACAAAGAGCCATGACAGTTAAAATGGTGTCAAACGAACTCATTCTGCAGTGTAGATGCAGCCTGAAGGTTATTCCCAAAATACCCAGTGGATACCCATGTGAGTTTGTTACCTAAATTACCACAAATTATACTCAATGGGGAAATTAATTTGCTCAATAGGAAGCAATGAGAGGGCTTCAGTAACATAAAGCCAGGATCTCAGCCTTTGTATGATGCTTCCATACCCAAGAACTCCACAGTTTCCAAATTAATTTACTTTATTTAAAACAAGCAACAAAAATAGAAAAAATACATGTAAAGTGGTATTGTATGTTGGTGGCTAAAATTGTATATTGGCGACTAAATCTAGAAACATGCAACACTTAATTTTGAATTTTATGGTATTCTATGTATTTGATATTGCTGTAACCCGCCCGGATTCCTTGTGATTGGGCAGGCTATATATAAACATTATTATTATTATTATTATTATTATTATTATTATTTAAAAAGAGAATTCGCACACACAAGCAAACTCTTTCATGTGCACACAAACACACAAGAACTAATGATACAAAGATAGGAGATAAAAGTGAATTGCAGGGTGGCTAAGTGGTAATACTGTACCAATCCAAAGCATAGTTTCAACTGCAGGGTTACCAGAATGAGGATGGCTCAGTAGCTGACTGCAATACATGAGGTGGCCAGCTATTAAGGTGTTGAGTCAAAATCGAACAGAGGTTCTGCCTGGTTTCAGACTAGACCAATTTACTAGTGCCTAGGCAGTCATATTTTGTTTGTGTTTCAGGAGTTAAAAGGCTTAAACAACTTTCCCAGGGGTGAAGAATAGGGTGCAATATACAGGAACCACTGGACAATCAGCATGAATGTCCTCAGACACAGAGTCTCATTCTCAGAAGGAAACTCCCTTTGTCTTCTGTATGCAAACAATCTCCAAGTCCAGCTGTCCACCATCACTCTCCTCAGTGAAGAGATTATGCAGATTCCAAACTTAAGCGATCTTGGCTAAGTGCCTCTGACTTCTCCCAAGCTGAGCCATCCAGATTTCCAAATTTCCTGTACTGGAGAGCCCTCTTTTGGCTGCTTACCTAAAACACCCCTTTTTAATATCGATATGATATCAAGGGTCACAGATGGATGACTGAGGGCTGGATCCTGGGTTGCAAAGTCCATAAGTGAATGCAATAGCCTCTTCCCAACCATGTTCCCCAGCAAATGGAATTCAGAGATGTACTGTCTCTGATGCTGAAAGTAAAATATAACAATCAGTGTTATCCTCAAAAATATGAGTTCACTGCCCTGGTGCAATTCAGCCAATTTCTACACAGGAGGGAATATAATCAAATTATTTATTGGCTTCAGTGAACAGGTGTCAGTGGTCTAGTGATCCAAAGACTGACAAAAAGGAAAGACATTCATGATATGCACTTTTCAATATGATAATCACAAAGCATCTTATCTCTATGTAAGTATAGTGTCACTAATAGCAGGTCACATTAATACAGCATGCATACTAGACAGGTCACGTATTGCTATCCCATAATGAACTTTTGTCCCCTGGTAACTCCAAAAAGAGAGAAGGGTACCTTCCCACAGATAGGAGTGTTTTAGGGCTTGTGATGTCAATAAGAGACATTTTATATAAGGGACACCATTCCATTATGCCATTGTATTTAATGGGACTTGGCATCCATGGATTTTGGACCTAGAACCAAACCCCAGCAGATACTAAGGGTTTGAGAGTTGTACTATGACTCTGGAGCCCAGGGTTTGAATCCTGGCTTGGCCATGTAAAATCACTGGGTGATGCTGGGCAAGTTACATTATCTCAGTCTCAGAGGATGGCAATGGCAAGCAACCCCTCTCTGAATAAACATGCCAAGAAAAAAGGGTTGCCATAAGTCAGAAACAACTTAGAGACACCCAGCAACAAAACAAATTGTCTAGTATGACCTTGAGGAACACAGCACCAGTGGAAATCCTTAAGTAGATGGCTATTTTAAATATTCTTCCAGAGCAGCACTAACTGTCCCATTTGCCCAGCTAGAGGGAAAAAAAAGTGCTTTGCAATTTGGAAAGGCCCAAATTTGGGAACTCCAAGACTTCATTTAGGAAAGGACTTATTGCCTCCAGAAGTAAAGGGCCATTAAGCACTTTTAAGAGTGGCATGGCATTACTTGCTGTCCATTAGCAATTTCTTGAGAGGAGAAATTAAAAAAGCCTGGTGACAACATTTTAAATTTTCCTGTCTTACTAGCTGTTTGATGCCAAGGCTGACTATGTTTTGTGTGCGGGAGACAATATGTTCGCTCCCTTTAGGCACATTGCCTTATTAAGGACAACATTATTTTTATTTCATTTTTTTCCCTCTGCAGAACCTCTGCCAAGAGGCATTCGTGCATGATGGCCTCTCCTCTCAATTTGTTATTATAATGATTCCCTTTGTCATTTTTAAAATGAAACAAATAACAGCCAAGATCTGTACCTGGCATAACAGTGATCAGAACACTAGAATGGAGAGACTGTAAACTTGGAAACGTTAATTCAAGGTCACCTGTCCTAGCGTCTATACCTATAGAATATAAATAGCCCAATAAGATGGGGAGGATGCTCTTAAACCTCAAGAGAGGAGAGCTTTTAATCCATTATGGTTTCAGATCATTAAAGAGGTTGCTATTGATTTTCCACGCTTCTGCTAGGTTTGTTGGTTTGCTTCATTGAGAATAGCCAAAGGAAAAACAGCATTTGAACCTGGATACAGACTTACTTTTCATCTGTGCCACATAAAACCATCAACTGGTAGCAGTTGAGACAGCAGGAGCTCTCATTATACCCATTATTTCCCCCGCAGGAATTCTTTACCATCATTAAAAGCAACCTTTTGGCATTCAGTGCTGGAAACCCATCAGAACCTGGCATTGTTCAGGAAGATCAGACCCAGCTCGTCAAACATACCAATAAAATGATTAAAATGCTTAACACTGAGAAAATACCCAATGTGGTTGTATTATGACCCTGCACCAGCCAGTTGCAGGCAGAATCATAACTTACTTCAGTCACCAAAAAGCCTTTAAGGCCAGAGTTGTGGTAGCAGGGTTGTAATTGCAGACTCAAGCCATTGGTCCCTTCCACATGCATTATTGTCAACCTAGGTGTCACCCATCCAAAACCTGCATATTTAATTTTTTTTCCCAGCCCTGTTGAAATTCATTTTGTTAGTTTTGGCCCAGCTCTCCAATCTGTTAAGGTCATTTTGAATTCTGATCCTGTCCTTTGGGATATTAGCTACCCCTCCTAATTTGGTGTGATCTCAAAATTGATTCGTGGTCCCTCTCCCCAGCATGTTATATTCTATATTGGTCCCTCTCCCCCAGCATATTACATTCTATGTAATATGGGCCCAGTTTATTAATTATCCTAATTATAATAGCAGACAGTACCGTGCTCTTGTTTCACACAGTATTTTATGGTAAATTTAACTATTAATTGATAAATACTGCAATTATTCTGGTTGATGCAGGAGGTTGTTGTGCCTGCCCTGTGTGTTTCTTGCTGTGTTGAGTTGATGCATCTTGTCAATCTTTTTAATCTTAATATTAAAAAAAGAAAGAAGGAAAGAAACCAAGAAAGGAGTACAAGAAAAAGAAGAATTGATACTGGAGAGGAAACAGAATGTTAGGATATGCTTTCTAATGAGACTTACGGTACATACTTATGCAAGGCTTACCTGACCTAGTTGTTTCATTTCATGTATGTATATTGTTAGTTTTGGATAAAATTTTGTTGGACTACATTGAACTGCTTTTCTTTTTTTATTGTGCAGTAGAATATCCCTACTCTTTCCATGTCATTTCTCCCTCTGGCAGATAATTGTCTGCTTTAGAAATAATATGCAGGAACACATCTACTTTGTTAACTGACATGCATACCTGTTGTTAGATGAATTCTAACTCTTCCTTGCCACTAGAAAAAGGAGGAAGCAGGAAACGACGTGGGAGAAAGATGATTCTGTGAAGTTGACAAGGAAATGTTACATTCTAATGTTAGAAAATGTCTGTGCTAGTTTGCTGGAACAGTTATTTTCTATGTTCTCTTTAACAGGCAACTTTGAGGTGAACATTGGCAAAAAGTGTCTGTGTGTCCATATCTATACATATTTTTAAATGTCATTTATTTTCATCACTGTAATGACTTGTCAGAATGCGTTCCTAGCACATCCCACCAACCCAAACCCCCCACCATAAAGATAAATGCTGAACTGAAACACATGGATATGAAAATTATATATAGATGTCAGACGTTGATTTTTATTTTTTTTTTAATGGAGGAGGAGGCTGACAAAAACACAAGCTGAAGCTATTTACTGTACCTTTTGGGAGGCAAAAACTTGTTATGGCTGTCATATCTAGTTCAGCAGCAGGAAGGATAGAATCATAGTTTTATCTACTATATCCTGCTCTTCCACCAAAGAACCCCAAGAATGATACATTGGGATCTCACGCAATTCTCCATTAAGATCACTTGCAGCAGTAAGATGGTCTATGCAATTTTACACTGTTCTCTGGGGACCATTACACTCAAGGGGACCCAATGCCCGTTTGACTTGTGCAAAGTTGGGCCACTTAATATCTGGTCTTCCATCAGCACCAACCACCTATATAATCCAGCCATGGAAATACAGTTGGTGCTCTATATCCAAGGATTCAATCTTCCATGGCTTTAAAATACACGCACACACACACATACAATTCCAAAAAGCAAATCTTGATTTTGCCATTTTATATAAATCACACCGTGCATGTTCCTGCATAGCAGGGGATTGGATTTAATGGCTCCTGTGGTCTCTTCCAACTCTATCTATTGTATATAATGGGACGGGGCATCCATGGATTTTGATATCCATAGGTGGCCCTGGAACCAAACTCCAACAGATACCAAGGGCTCACTGTATAACGGAAGAGATAGTAACAAGAGCGCCAGAACTCCTACCAATAAAGTTATATGATGCAAGAAAAGGTAATCCCCTATCTATGTATGTTATCACTGGAAATCTTCCTGTTTTATACACAGTCCACCTGCCAAGCATTCTGGCCATCTCAAAACTGTTGGGTTTCTTCCCACCAACTTCATGGCAAAAACTAAATTCTTCCTTTAATTCAAAGTTTGCTTCATTTAAAGCCTAAAGCTCAGTATCACATAATTCTTCTAAAGCTTCCAACTCTACCTATTAACACTCCAGCCTAGTAGAGGTGCCTGCAGAATACAGTCTCATTAGATCTCTACTCAACAAATGCAAACCAATTTTCAACCTGTTTAAACACTCAAGAAGCTCAGAATGTTTCTTTTTCTGTTGTTGTTGTTTATTGTGATTTTAGCTCTAGCATATGGCAGCCTTATGAATGAAAGACCTCCAAGACATCCTATTATTAAGTGTTGCTCAGGTCTTGCAAATGGAGGGCTGTGGCTTCCTTGATTGAAACAATTTACCTGTAATGTGGTCTTCCTCTTTTTCTATCACCTTCCGATTTACTTAGCAGTATCCATCTTTTCCAGTGAGACATGTCATCTTGTGATATATCCATAATATGGTAACATTAATTTATCCTCATCTTGAATTTTAGTTGAGCATTCAGGCTTGATTTGCTCTTGGACTCATTTGCTTTTTTGGCAGTTCTTGGTAGCTGTAGAATTCTACTCCAGCATCACATTTCAACTGAGCTGAATTTTTCTTGTCAAGCTTTCTTTGTTGAATTCAAATATACCCATTTGAATAAAGTAACTCAAGGCTGTTGGAAGATATTTATTTATTTATTTATTTATTTATTTATTTATTTACTTTGGCATTCTGTCTTCCCCTCCTTAGATAGATTTTCATGCATGAAAATCCTGCTGTCTCCCCTCATTAAAACACTCCATTTGCTCCTACTGAATCACAGAGCAACAACTTTGCAATTGGCAAACAAACCATGTGATTTAGGCAGGTCATTTTCCCCTTTTTAGGAAGTTCTCTCTCACACAAAGATTTTCCTCCTGCCCTGTTGGGTTCCCCATCTTCATCTCTCAAGATGATGAGATAAAGATTTCTTCTTTACCTAAACTATTCATTAGCTGGGTTATGATATAGCCTGTGTGTGTGTGTGTGTGTGTGTGTGTGTGTGTGTGTGTGTGTGTGTATACATATATATGATATATACATACCATCTTAACGAAGGACAGAAAAAACAAAATGCAGGCATCTTACTAACATCTACAATTTTTCTCCTGTTTGGTTTGTAAACATCTTGCTTGATGATGTTTGGTGTTGGAGGAGCAGGTTTTTGTGTATAAATCCATCCAGCAGAGTTTAACTTGCAGCAGAGAAACACCACGCAGAGCAATCTCCAAGCTTCTAGCAGTAGGCTTTATTATAGAAAAACATATGCAAAGTAAAAACTATAAAGCCCAATAGAACATCACATCAGGCAGATGTGGCTATCAGGAACAAAACTACAAATCCTTAATGCTACATTGTGAAAAAGTTAGTCATGCTATAGCTCCAGCAAAAATAAAGAAAACTTAATCCATTCTAATGAAAGTTCAGAAACAGACTGACTTCTATGCCTGATACACAATTTTCTCAGCCCATCCTTTCTCCACCTCCTGGGTGTTAACCTCAGGTTAACTGGTTGTTGTGTACATGACGTATGTTAACCCAACCTCTTGTTGTTCATCCTTTACCATGTGATCTACTTTCTCATAACAACTTTTATTATTGTTTTCCTTGTATAAACAAGAACACTTTCCCATCTATTCCATCTTGTGGTTTCCATTTTGTTTTGTCTCTTTGGACACCTGGACTGAGTTGTTGTGTTCGGCCTAGAAGCATGTTCTCATGGAAAAAATACAGACACACACATCTTTACATTTCACCATGGACTATATATCCCATCAATACTCTAACAGAAGAAGCCAATGGAGCTTTGAAAGCTTGCAACATTTTGGTTGACCAATAAAGGTATCACTGTGCATTTCGGTTGACCAATAAAGGTATCACTGTTTAGTGGATTTTTGTTTGAATTTGCTAAATGGCCAACACAGCTACCCCTGCATATTATGTAGATTAAAGCCATTAGTAAACTTGTTTAAACTGCAAGCTACTTGTGTTGTTTTTGAGTCAATTTCAGTTTAGAGAAGCATAGGGCCTTTGCAGACTGCCAGAAATAGTGCACATTAAATTGAGGCACTGCCCTGGCTCAGTGCTAGGGAATCATGGGAACTGTAATTTATTGTGACACCAGAGCTCTCTGACAGAGAAGGCTCAATGTCCCAGAAAAAAAATACAATTCCCATGACTCCCTAGCACTGAGCCAGGGCAGTGCCTCATTAAATTGGCAGTCTGCAAAGGCCCATAGTTAGACAAGGACACCTTTCTGCTACTCTGATTTAAAGCTAGAACCTAAAAGCTTTAATATTTGATATTTTTGATATTTAAATATTTTTGTTTCCTTAACAAAGGCTGAAGCCTTGGGAAACTTGAATTGCCCTACAAAGGCAACCAATTAATTTACTCAAAAAATTTGTAACATATTTATAAATTATTTGGATGATCACATAGAAGGCATATTCACCTAATTAGTAAGGGTAGTTAATATCTCAGAACACAATCAGGTGACTCAAAATGACATTAATAGTTTGAGAGAACTGGGCCAAAACTAACCAAATTAATTTCAATAGGGATAGATGTATGTTATTACCTTTAGGCAAGAAAAATTAAATGCACAAACCAGCAATGTCTGGTTTGACAGCCATATACGTAGAAAGGATCTTAAGATTTGGAAGACCACAAGTGTAGCAGGAATCAAAAGTGTGATGCAGTGGGCAAAAACACAAAAAAGCAATTCTAGGTTGCATCAATAAAACAATAATCTCTTTATCAAGGAGAGAAATAGGATCATTGTAGTCTTCTTTAGGCAGACCTCAAATGGGATACTTTGTCCAGTTCTGGAAACCACAGTTCAAGGACAATGACAAGCTGGACCATGTTCAGAAGATGATGACTAAGGTGGTAAAAATCTAGGAACTAAGCCCTATGAAGAACAGTTGAGGGAGAAAAGAAGACTAAGAGATTATGTGACAGCAATCTTTAAATATCTGAAGGGTTCCCGTGAGGAAGATGGAACAAGCTTTTTTGTTATCAATAGATTCCAAGTACAAGAAAGGGAGTTGCAACTAAACATGAGGAGGGCTTGATGGTAAGAGTTACTTGACCATGAATAGACTACTTCAAAATTTGGTTGATTCTTCCTTGTTAAGAGTCCATCAACTTAAGCTTTTAAAAGCAGGGGTTAGTGCGCCACTTTTCAGTGCTGTCTTAGTGGTAGATTCCTGCACTGCCATGCAATTAGATTAGATGGCCTTTGGGATCTCTTCCAACTCTGATTTAAATCTGTGTTAGTGGTTTGAGTGTTGGACTATGACTTTGGAGACCAGGATTCGATTCCCAGCCTGGCCATGAAACCCACTGGTTGACCTTAGGCAAGTCACATGCTCTCAGCCTTAGGGGAAGGGAATGGCAAACCTCCTCTGAACAAATCTTGCCAAGAAATCCCATGTTAGGTTCCTTAGGGTCACCATAAGTTGGAAACGACTTGAAGACACATAACACAACCACCAAAATCTACCTATGAATAATAGTAAGAACCCTATTTGTTTATAGGTGATGTTTATACTAGTGTGAGAGGGGAAAGGGGCAAATCTACTTGGGTGTGCTACTTGAGAGGTACACTTGCATATTGCTTGGTACCGTGTAGAGCCTGAACTCTCTCTCTGGAAGCCAAAATGACCAAACCAGGGCAATTGTACTTTGGACATATCATGAGGTGACATGACTCAGACAATGATATTTTGTAATGCAGTAGGAAAGGAGGAAGACTGCATTACTCAGCCAAGGAAGCCCAGCCTTGAGTGTACAGGACCTGAGCAGGGCTGCTGAAGAGGTACTTAGGAGGTCATTCATTCATGGATTCACCATAGATCAAAACCAACTTCTCAGAAATTAACAGCCGCATATATTGCAGCTCTATAAATAAACCCAGGATATTTTGTATTCCTGGTATCCCCAGTTAAGGGGGTATCATACATATGGTAAAGCCATTTGCTGCAAATGTTGCAGACCTGTTACCAGACCTAATAAGACATACCCGGACTATGGATAGCAACTGTCTGACAAAAGAGAAAGCTGCATCAATACCATGATTATTTCCAGCTTGGCATCAGACCGTCTACAAAAAGAAATGAGAAAAAGCATGTGGGCATGGTCTTCCCTCTAGTAATGAGAGGGCATTCTGCGGATTTTTTTATAAATGAAATACTGGAACTGTATTTTGCTGGTATATTGTATTCCACTCTACCATATCATATCCTAATTTCCTGTGTTGTATGGCAACAGAAGGCATCATTTTAAAGAATGACAGTATAGAATCTCCGAAAGTAGCCTGTATGAGCTATGCTTTGTAAAATGAAGTCTTTACTGCCACCAAATGTTATTTTCTCCTTAATTGAAAATCCAAAGAACATGTTACTAATATTGCATGTGCCATTAGCACTCAATCCCTTCTTGGGATGAGTATCAGTGAGAATAAGCAAAGAAAGGAAAGACAATCTCATCTGTAGAAAGGGCTGACAGTTAAGTGGTACTCAAGGGGTCTCAATAGCAGCATCATTTAAGCGGGGAGGCTTTCATCCTCTTTCCATCCCGGCTGCAGCTGCTTTGTCAGTGCAAATGCACTCAAGAAAGAGAGAGAACTAACCTCAGATTTCAAATTCAAATAAAAAATAAATACCTCTGTCTTTGTTCTGCTTTGGCATGTAAACATGACAGTTGGTGCAAGCTCCTACCCTTTCAGTCTGTTGAAAGATTTAGTAGAAATGATTTAGTAGAAGAAATCTACCAATTTATTTTAGTTGAAATCCATCCCAACAGCCAACTGTGGCTGAAATCCTACAGACAGCTATTCAGAAAAAGCTTCACTGTACACAGATTTATCCATGGGTGACCTTGGGCAAGTCACACCCTCTCAGCCTCAGAGGAAAGCAAGGGCAAACCCCCTCTGAACAAGATAAACCTGTGATAAGAGTTGCCTAAGTCAGAAATGTCTTGAAGAAACACAACAGAAAAAAACAATCCACCCTGGCATAGTGGTTCGAGTTTTGGACTATGACTCTGGAGATCAAGGTTTGAATCCCCACTGAGCGATGAAATGCACTAGGTGACCTTGGGTAAGTCACACACTCTCAGCCTCAGAAGATGACAGTGGCAAACCCCCTCTGAAGAAACTTGCCAAGAAACCCCTGTCATGGGCTCGCTTTGGGGTGAAGATTGGAATCGTCTTGAAGACAACTAAAACAAGCACAAGATTATGATGAATGAACCACTACTGATGTTTAGCTTTCATACGATAAAGAACTTGAAAGAACAGAGAGAAGAGCAACTGTGGCTTTTCAGGTATTTTGGGCCTACAATTCCTATCATTCCTAGCCAGTATAACAAACAAACAGTGAAGGATTATGGAAGCTGTAGTCTAAGAAATCCAGCCAGCTACAGTTGCCTGTCTCCACAGGAGACACACAAAGTGTTCTGATACTATCAGAACTTGAATGAAATTCGGAATTCCTAACGAAAATGTTTGGCAGTGGAATGAGGACAGATAAAATAAATTACTACTTCACACAGGACATAAGTAACTTACTGAATCCACTATTACAAAGACAAGATGAAGTTTAGGTTAGTTTTTAAAAGTAGTAGGCAACTCTATGGAGAACAGTTTGAACAAATGTTATCAGTGATGATCACTAGTTGGAGTTTTGTTGGTTTAGATATTGATATAATTTTGACTTCCAGATACTAAGAAGCAACAAGAACCTCTCCCTGGATATATCAAAACTGGATATGAGGCAGGTCCATGGTCTGATCCAGCAGTCTTCTTCTGTCAGCAAGACAGTCCTTTCACATAATAGATATACAATTGTGTGTGTGTTGTGTGCTTTCAAGTTGTTTCTGACTTGTGGCAACCATAAGGTGAACCTATCATGGGGTTTTCTTGGCAAAATTTGATCAGAGGAGTTTACCACTGAATTTCATTGAGGTTGAGAGCATGTGACTTGCCCAAAGTCATCCAGTGGGTTTCATGACTGAGCAGGGAATCCATTCTTGGTCTCCAGAGTCATAGTCCAACACTCAAACACTACAACACACTGTTACATCCACCAAATAACATGCTGTAGGTGCCACACAATGTTTACATATTATAAAACCGTAAATATACTTGAACAAATAGCGATTATAGAAGAAGGTGAAGTAATCTTGCTGGGGTGGAAAGGGGAGGGGAGACAATTCGGACATCAAACATTTCAAAACTCCAAAGCCCTTCTGAGTTTGTACTGGCAGGGTAGGCACAAGGGAGAGGTGGCATTTATTTTATATTCCAGGGATTTTTAAAAAAATGATGTACTTCCCATTGGAACCAAATGAAAGGAAATTATGTACATCAGGGCTGGCATGTATTATACCACCATTCTCTGCTGGGAGCATGTCAGGAAACTAGGAAAACTTGGGACCCTTTAAATCCAAAGCCTTCCCTGATTCATACACCAAATGTATCTCCTTTTTTACTTCTACCTATGCTGGAGTCTGACATCAGAGGAGTAAGAGCCGTAGAAGTTTCTGCAGGATCTGAGAAAGAGCATGTGAAGACTAAACCTCATCTCTGCTGTGTATTATGCCCTCTGCATTCTCCATGGGGAGTCAAAGCCCTTAGCCCCACATGTTGCATTGTTTTCAGGCCATGTATTCATATGATGACCAATATAAACATTCTTGCTTCCAGGTTCATGTTGAAGCGGCAAAGGAAAGAAAAAGTTTAGTTTTAGTTTAACCATCTCAGCAAGTTTTCACTAAAACATAGTAAAAGATCAATGTAGATGGAGCTACATACAATCTGTACTACTCCATGGAGGATTAAATGGACATTTGTTTGAAAGGGATTATTGGAGGTACGATTCTCAATCAGCAGATCATAAAACAGGAAACAAAACATAAAACAAATCTGTTATGTCATGTTTTTGGCAAGAAATATTTGAACAAGCTATTATATATTGAGTTTCTATTACAGGTTGTGTCCCTTATCTGGAATTCCAAAATCCAAAACTGTCCACATGGGTGGCTGAGATACTGACACTTTTGCTTTCTGATGGTTCAGAGTACACAAACTTTGCTTCATGAACAAAATTAATAAAAATATTATGTATATTATATAAAATTACTCTCAGGCTATGGTCCAAAGCACACTGCAAAAATAATCCTGATTGAGACCATTTTAACTGTCCTGGCCTAGTGGTAGAGAATCTGGGAATTGTAGTTTATTGTGGCACCAGAGCACTCTGACAGAGGTTAAATGTCATACAAAACTACAGTTCCCAGAATGCCCTAGCATTGAGCCAGGGAAGTTAAAGCTGTCTCAAACTGGATTATTTCTGCAGGGTGTTTTGGATCTATATGTATAAGGCAGGGGTAGGCAACCTTTCCCCTTTAAGGGCCGAGGGACTTCAGCTCCCAGAAGCCTCAGCCATGTTGGCCAATAGCTCCTGGGATTCTGGGAGCTGAAGTCCCTCGGCCCTTAAAGGGGAAAGGTTGCCTACCCCTGGTATAAGGTGTACATGAAACATACACAAATTTCATGTTTAGACCTGGGTCGCATCTCCAAGCTATCTTATTATGTATATGCAAACATTCCAAAATCCAAAATCCAAAATCCAAAACACTTCTAATCCCCAGCATTTTGGATAAGGGAGACTCAACTTGTGTAACCAACATTCCTTCAATTTGCATGAAGTTAAAATTATACCTTTTCTGTTTTACATAAAAGCAGTATGAAAGGTATCATCTGTGAAATGTTGAAGACAAACTGCTCCTAGAAATCTGTGATTTTTTTTAAAAAAAAGGATCTGATACAATAAAGGGCCTTTGCAGACTGCCAGAAATAGTGCACATTAAATTGAGGCACTGCCCTGGCTCAGTGCTAGGGAGTCATGGGAATTGTATTTTTTTCTGAGACATTGAGCCTTCTCTGTCAGAAAGCTCTGGTGCCACAATAAATTACAGTTCCCATGATTCCCTAGCACTGAGCCAGGGCAGTGCCTCAATTTAATGTGCACTATTTCTGGCAGTCTGCAAAGGCCCAAAGTTGATATATGTCAGATTTCATGAAGCTGCTTTGAAGTAACATGGTTGTAATAACACAAAGGTATCTTATAGGACCCTTTAGAGCAGACTAACTGAGGGAAAGACAGTGTAGCATCAGCTTTCATAGACTTGGTCTGCTTCCTCAGACCAAAGCTATGAAAGCTGATGCTACACATCTTTTGCTCAGTTTCAAAGCTGCTACAAGATCACTTTGCACGCTGATATTACAGACTAACACGGATAAATTTATGAATTCTACATCAATGTGTAAGATACTGAGATACAATTTCAACTTCTACTGTAGTGAATACAATTTAATTTTATTTTCTACATCAAGTTGTTTGTTTAAAGGTTTTTGTACATAATAAAGACAAAAAGAAAGGTGAGGAAGAACCAGTCTGCATTTTTGCATTTACATAATAGTCATCAATTTTGAAGAAAGAATGATATAGATAGGAATGGGGAACTTCTAACAGTCCTAGTCAGCATAGCAAATAATGAGGCATGACAGGAGCTGCAATCCAGTGAACTCTTAAGAGAACCACACATTCCTCAGTCCTGTTGTTGAGTATGTTCAACATGTCCATGGAAGCCATAAAATGGCATCAGTCATCAACCATATATATGCAAGTTAAGGACAACCATCATTGTGCAGAATATAGCCATGGACTAAAAGTCTCCAGCGCAAAGTGGAGAAACTCCACAACTGTTTTTTTCTGAGATTAATATGCCTTTTAAAACAAAGGGAGTGGGTGGACATGGTTTATTCCAAAGTCAATCATAAAGCAGAAAACATTTTAGATGATGTAACAACACCTACAAGTCAAAAGTTAAATTGAAACAAGAGTAATTTCAGTGACTGGTGCAAAAGACTACAAAGCAAAACAGGAGAACAGTTGTTGCTTCTGTGGAGACCAGAACTACAGACAGCACATGGCCAGCACCAAAACTAATAGTCCTACAACAATTTACTCTAGAAAGGCAAAACATATGATGTGATGTTGTAAATTTCCACAGACCTCAACTGTTTTGTTAGCTGCCACTTGTGTGGGTAGAGAAATCTGCAATGTGACATTGTCGTAACATGTGCCTTGGCTTATGCTATAGAGGGGAAAAGGTGTAAGACACATACCAATACTTTTGGCAACAGCTTCTTTTTGAGTGTGACATGTATTTATGACCCCAAAAGCCCAAGTTCAAGTAGCTTCTTGTGTAGTTTTTTTCACATTACGACACAACTTTTGTTCGGGAAAGTATTTCATTTACAAAACTGTTGTTTCTCGCTACAACCTCATCTTTTAGCTCTTTCAGTTTGGTCTGGATGTCTGTTTCAGACATGTCTTCCAGTGGCATCGCTTTTACTTTGGAAAGGAAATCCTGGATTATTTTTTCACCTTCCTGAAAAAAACAAAAAGAAATGGGTGTTCAGTCTGTAATTTCTGTGATTTCCTAGACTCCTCCCCACAAGCTGATGCCCTCCAGATTTATTTGAACACACCTATACTACCTGGGACTTATGGAAGTTGTAGCCCAACAGATCTGGACAACATCAAGTTGGGTGAGGTTGCTTTACATCAATCACCTCTTCCCAATACACACACAGTTAAAAGAGAAGACTGATACTCTTTTGAGTTCTTTGCAGCAAATCTATCAAGTACAGGAAATCTTAGATTATTAGATCAGTGAAGATTTCATCCTGTAGCCTCACTCTTTTACAATGGATACTTATTTTTGAAGGAAAGCTGCAACATTAGCAACTGCCCAGATGATGATTTCCCTGTTAAAGAAACAGCACTGGATAAAACTGACTGGTTGTACATTTTAGACATATCTCCAAATGAATTCTTTTACATTGTTCCATTAGGATTATGCTATTCCCTTCATTAACAGTTGCCTTCTCTAAAGCAATATTTGCCAACTTTGGATGCTCAAATTTTGCTAACCGAGTGTACAACTGCCATTTTATCCAGCTAGCAGGTCTGGTAGTTAGGGATGGGGGACTTTACCCAACAACATAAGGGATGCTACACATAATAATAATAATAATAAAAATTTATTTGTACCCCGCCCATTGGTAGTC
>CM034701.1:376953378-376965099 GCA_020142125.1 Phrynosoma platyrhinos | reverse complement strand
AGATGTTGGGCGGAGTATCTTGCCTCCGCCTTTTCGTCCCGGGGCTGCGCTGCTGCTCCGCAGCCGCTTGATCTCTTCCTGGTGGCGATGGAACCGGGGCCGGCTTTTGAGAGTTCACCCCAGGTGCCGCCCCAAGCCTCCAGGAAGGCTCGCTGCGTCGCAGCAGATCCACAGGAGAGGAGATGTTGGGCGGGGTATCTTGCCTCCACCTTTCTGTCCCAGTGCTGCGCTGCTGCTCCGTCACCTCTTGCCTCTTTCTTTTAAGTCCTGCCCTGGCCTGGCCGCGGGGACACGCCTCCAACGCCACCGGTGCTCCAGGTGGTGGTGGAAGGGAGCCGGCGTTGTGGGGCCCACACCCCTCTCTTCAGCGGAGCCTCCCGCCGCCACTGTTGCCGCGTAATAAACACATAGTGTTTATTAAAAAATAAGTATAAAGCCTACTTTATGAACTCAAATTCCAGAGTAATAGTTTATCACAACCCAAAGTGCCTTTGTTGTAGCTGAAAACAATAAATAGATTTATTATGGCATTAGTTTTTGAGGAATAGAGCTCATCTCATCAGATGCATTAGGTCCAAGAAAACTACAGAATATCATTATTGGTATAAACTGCTTCTTCTCTAATCAAAAGAAATAAATTCTGTGTCAACCAGTAGACTATCTCCCCAATTCATTTGGAGGTCTGGATCAGTTTTTTCTGCTTTATCTACTATCTAATTTGTCCAGTTTGTCAATTTCTGCATTTTCCCTGACTTTGAGCAACAAAACAACTCCTTAATTGCTGGAATTACTGCTAATTTCCAAGACCAGACTAATGCAACCTTAACTGCTAATAACAGCACATTCCTCAAAGACAACCTTTTCCTTTTAAAAAGTAATGGAAGCATTAATGTTTGATCCAGACAGAACTGACATTCAGTCCCTTTGTCCACAGATAAATAGTTCTCAATCTTTGGTCTAGAGGTTTCGGGCTTCAGCTCACAGATTTCCTGACTACTGCCCAAGCTGTCTGGGGTTTCTAGGAGTAAAAATCTAAAACTGGACAACCAAAATTGGAGAACCAAAGTTCTATGTATTATAGGCAAGGGGTGAGGGGGCGAGATGGAGGATAGTGTTAACAGTGCCACCATGAAAAACTTATTCCTTTGTTTCTGGTAAAGAAGAGGTAGGCAACTTGGTGGAGCAGTCTTTGATGATCACTTTTATTTCATCCATCAGTAACTGAAGTACGCCTTACCCACAGTTTTATTTCACCCGTCAATAAGTGAAGTACCCTCTCCCCAACTAGAGGCCAGGAAAAGAAATGGAAAAAATGAGCTTTTTTCAAAGCTTCCTCCCCCGAAAAAAATGTGGGGGGGGGGAATGAAATATGGAATGTTTTCTTTTAGAATTATGAATAAAATACTTAATATAATACATTCATATATACTTCCTTCACTTTATTTCTAAAAACTATGTAGCAGTTAGACATTTATGTAACATTGCTGTATATTATATCACTGTAATTTCAGGTCTTGCTTTCCTTTTCTCAGTTCTTTTTATGAGAATGAGTGCTTTATGTCTGCTCAGCACTATGGAGGATTAAAAGAGACTTTGCTGTCTTAACACCGATGGATTCTTTTTTTATGGGTTTTGTTTTAACTGCTTCTCATAAACTGGCAAAAGCAAAGAGGTTCTTTATACTTGGTGTTCCTTACAAAAGGATCTTATAGCTCTATTTGAAACAATAACATGTTAAGAAGTAAATTCAATTTGTAATTATTTCCTGAATAAACTGTACCTTTAATATATCAGACATTACACTTTTATGCCAAAACAAGATGTACATAGGGCATTTTATGGGCTTAAAGTAACAAAATGACTTTGCATCAGTAAAAGGTACTAATGCATTCCCCCCCCCCAATTTTTCTGATAATTTTCATTTCCCTTCAAAGACAGGTTCCACTCAACCTCTGAAGCCTTTCTCCAGTCATCTAGACTCAACTTCAACTAAGCTGCCTTATTTACCACCTTGTGGTTAAGAATTTGCATCCTCATTTCCAATCTTCATAAACATCCCAGCAATTTTACACAACAGTGCTCCAAATAGAAAGTATAGAGTCCAGAAAGAGTCCCCTTCCTTGTTGAAGCTGATTGATGAGAGACAGACAAGTAAAAGACAGATGAAAGAGGGGACTTGTATTTAAGCCCTTTTCAGTCATCATAGGATGCATGAAGGAGAATGCCCTACTCCCAGCCCCTTGTACGGCTAGGGGTTTTTATATGGATTTTATATGAAAGATTGTAGAAAGCCTCCGTGCACAAAATAGGGATGGCACAAATGGCCCCATGCCTCTATGTTTATGGACATTGCTCAGGCATAACACTTGAAAAGGGCTTCACTCTCAGTGGTCTCAAACAATGGTTTGAAGGCACATGACCCAGATACCTTGCTGACACTAAACATATCTGGACCTGAACAGTGTATTGACAGATCACTATCTGGAATCCCTACATGTAGAAGAAAGGTGAGCTTTTATCCAACTGTAATGTGGATTGTTCCTCCATGCCATCCAGAGAATAAATATTCCCAGCTTCACAGGAGAAGCATCAAAATGAGAGGGCAGAGGGAACGGTCATTTCCCTGAAGCATGGGTGAAATCAAGGGGCAGATCTCCAGGTTTACTCTTTTAGCCCTAGAGAGCACAGTTCTGCACTGAGAAAGAATTTATTTCCAGGATACTAGACTGAACCAAAGTTAAGTCCAAGTATGTGCCTTTGTCATGGCCCTGAAGCAGCCTAGCTTCTGTGTGCAAAAGGGGTGCATGTAAAAAACAACTTCTTCTGTGTGCAAAAGGGGTGCATGTAAAAAACAACAACACAGAAACCAAGTGAGACAGTGAAGGAGGATATGAAAGCCAAGCAAGTGAATTAAGAGATAGGTGAACTTGTTCTACCCATAAAGAACAGGGACAACATGAGTGCCTGCCTAAGCATTGCACAATGATGTCTTCCAAGAGATCCTTCCCTCTTTGACCCACTAGATGCCTCTGCTGGATGGAGACAGGGGTTGTACTTTGGTTCTGGCAGTGTTTTGGTTTTAGGGTTTCCATGTCCATAGCTGTAAAAGATACTTTTAGATTTTTCTGTGTGAAGTTTTAAAGATATGCTAAAATATGCAGATGACACCATACTATTAGCAGAAAACAAAAAAGACTTGGAAAACTAAAAAAAGTCAAAGAAGAAAGTGCAACGGTAGGCTTAATACTGAACATTAAAAAAACAAAAATAATGACCACAAAAGATCTACATGAATTCATCCTAGATGATGAGGAAACAGAAGTAGTGAAAGATGTCCCTTATCTTGAACAAATATTCATCAGAATAGAGACTGCAGTCAAGAAACAAGAAGACTAGAAATAGGAAAGGCAGCTATGAAAGAACTAGACAAGATCCTAAAGTGCAAAGATATAACACTGAACACTAAAATTAGGATCGTCCAAACTATGATATTTCCAATCACCATGTATGGATGTGAGAGCTGGACAGTAAAGAAAGTGGATAGAAAGAAAATCAACTCATTTGAGATATGGTGCTGGAGAAGAGTGATAAGGACAACCAATAAGACGAGCAAATGGGTTCTTGGGTTCAGTTCAAGCATGAACTCTCCCTGGAAGCCAAGATAACTAAATTGAGGCTATTGTACTTCTGCCATATCATGAGAAGGAATGACTCTTAGAAAAGACAATAATGCTAGGAAAGGTAGAAGGCAGTAGAAAGAGAGGAAGACCTTATGCCAGATGATTAGACTCAGTGAAAGAGGTCACAGACTTGAACCTGTAGGATCTGAGCAGAGCAACAGAAGATAGGGAGACTTGGGAGATGTCTCATCCACAGGGTCACCGTGAGTTGAAGCTGGCAGTTAACAACAACAACAGCAAGTTTTAAATGTGACTCCATGAATCATAAAGGATTGTTTTGATAAAATGAATGAATGATTAAATAAATAAAAAGCCACAAACCTCCTTTTCTTTGTAGCATTTCTTGGCTGCTGGCTCTTCATCCCCATCCTCCTCCTTCTGCTCAGGTTTTCCAATATTCTGGAATTCTTCTAACTCCAGAGCCTTTGCTTTGGCACTTTCTAACACATGCTTAGGAAAGGAAGCCAGCTCTGCTACATGGATACCAAAGCTCTGATCACAAGCCCCTAGAAGAAGCACCACTGGTTTCAATAGGGGAAACATAACAACTTGTACATCCAGTTCTGATATTTATGTTGGAAGAGGCATCTGCTTAGTTTGATATCAAGGTTAACAAGATTCTAGGAGTCAAACATAATTTCATAAACATAGTGAGATACATTTGAAACTCTGCCCAATTCAGGGGCTTTCAAAGCTTTGTCACAGTGAGCATCACTAAATAGTAATACATTACTATTACCTGCCCTCTTGATCCTTGCCCTTCGTGGCTGGTCATCCAGGGGGGAGATGCCTTGAGGATGTTCCTTAGGAACATCATCAATGCATCCCTTAGGGAAGGTCATGTTCCATCTTGCTTAAAGGAAGCTTAAAGGAAGCGGTTAGGCCGCTTCTGGAAAAACCTTCCCTGGACCCTCTGGACATGAATAGCTATAGGCCAGTCTTTCTACTACATTTTGTGAGCAAAGTGATCGAGAGGGCATTTGCTCTTCAACTCCAAGCTGTCTTGGAGGAAACTGATTATCTAGATCCATTTCAAATTGGCTTTAGGACAGGATATGGAGTTGAGACTGTCACGGTTGCCTTGGCTGATGACCTTCCTCTGGGCATCGACAGGGATAGTGTGACCCTGCTGGTGCTACAGGACCTCTTAGCAGCTTTTGATACAATAGATCATATCATCCTCTTGGATCGCCTGAGAAGGTTGGGAATCAGAGGCACTGCAGTGGTTCCATTCCTTCCTCTCGGGCAGATTCCAGAGGGTGATGCTCAGGGATAGTTGCTCTGCAAGGAAAGAGCTTAAGTGTGGCGTCCCACAAGGCGCCATCCTGTCCCCAATGCTATTTATATGAAGCCGCTGAGAGAGATCATCCGGAGACATGGGGGGGGGCTGTTTATCAGTATGCTGATGACACCCAGATATATTTCTCCATGTCTTGGTCCTCAACTTTGACTTCAGATGGCATCTCTCCTCTCAGTGACTGTCTTAAGGCAGTAATGAACTAGATGAGGAAAAACAGATTGAGACTGAATCCAGATCAAACAGAGGTACTCACAGTAGCGGCCCCGAAACCAGGTATTGGGATACAACCTCCAGTCCTGGATGGGGTCACACTCTCCTCTAAGGACTGTGTTCGCAGTCTGGGGGTGCTCTTGGATCCGTCGCTTCACATGACAAATTAGGTAAATGCGACAGTCAGGAGTGCCTGTTATCAGCTTCGGCTGATACGCCAACTGCACCCTTTCCTGGAAGTTAGGTACCTTGAAACTGTGGTGCATGCTCTGGTAACCTTTAGTCTTGATTTCTGTAATGCACTGTACATGGGGCTACCCTTGTGCTTGGTCCGGAAACTCCAATTAGTACAGAATATGGCAGCCAGGTTGGTCTTGGGAACATCAAGAAGAGACCATATAACGCCAGTTCTAAAATCACTTCACTGGCTACCCATTAGTTTCTGGGCTCAGTACAAGGTGTTGGTTATCACCTTTAAAGCCCTAAATGGCTTGGGTCCAACCTGTCTTCAGGTCCACCTCCTCCCATATAATCCACCCCGTGCACTCAGGCCCTCTGGGAGGAATTGGTTGCATATAAAAACTAGGTTGTCTGCAACCGCCCAGAGGGCCTTTTCAGCAACCGCTCCCAGATTATGGAATGGCCTGCCTGATGAGATCCGTCATACCACCACCTTAAACAGCTTTAAAAAAAGATGGATCTCTTCCAGTAGGCCTTTCCTGAATAGTATCCCAGCCTCAAGAGTCAGCCCATCTCCTCCCCACAATCTTTGCTCTAGTTATTTCCATTATTGTTTGTATTGTTTGTGTTACTGTGATGCACTTATTTTAGTATGTTTTAATAGTTTTATAGTTTAATACTATTTTAAGGGGTTTATGGGATTTATATTGTATTTTTAATTATATTTTTAATGCCGTCAGCTGCCCCAGTTGCATTTGCAGAGGGGCGGGATAAAAATAAATCATCATCATCATCATCATCATCATCATCATCACCACCATCAAAATGCGAGAACAGTGCAAAATATGAAAATGTCCTTCAGGGTTACATAGATAGAAGCATCATATACAAGCCAGCAAAAGGAACCAAAGGATGGTGATAAAAACAAATTGGAAGGGATTCCAAGAACAGGTACAGAAAGGAAGGCATTACAATACAGGATATAAATTATCTATATGTACTCTTCACACCATGGTGAGCAAATTGCTTCAAATGGCAGCTTCCCATTCTGAATAGCTGTGATTTGGCTGTTCAGTTGTAATGCTCAATAATAGTGAAGGATTATAAAAATGAATAAAGGAGAGAAGGGGGGAAATAAAATAACTAAAGAAAACATTCAATATAAAATTACAGCAAAAAAATATAAGTATAAAAAAAATGATCACATGATGTGGGCAGAATGCAAGATTAAAATCTATGCATCTAATGTGTTTTGACCTATTAAGTATTATCCAGCAACTGCATGGAAAATGGCCCAACAAATAATTGTAGTCACCCCTCCGTTTTCACGAGGGATCTGTTCTGGACATCCCCTCCTGCGAAAACAGAACACTGCAAATATCCAAGCCCCATTGGATTGAATGGCAGTGCCCCCCTACTTTGTCCCCCTCCGTTTGCTGCCCTCAAATGGGTGAGGGACGCAGATACTAAGTCCGCGAAAACGGAGAGGCGACTGTAGTTTTGTCTCCAAAGCTGGTGGTATACAGTCTACTGCCCAGCCTGCAGTATAACACCCAAGTGTACAAGGTTAACAGGCAGAGCAAGGAACTTAGTACAGAGACAAATCCATGCACTAGACTTCATCAGTGAGCATGATCACCTTCATAGATTTGCCTTTCCTTTTACCCTATGCATTATAACTGCACTGAGTCATTGAAGGAAAAAAAACAATGACAGCAAGGCTAAAGTAAGATGGATAAAACTGTCTGATCTGAAATATATAAAAAGCTGTCTTTGAGACAACCAGCTATTAACAGTATGCTTGTTCAACAGTTGTGAATTGGACAGTTTTTTCCTATCTCCATTTCTTGATGCATCTTACCTTTTTTCACACGGTACAACATTGTGAGGGTCTCCTCTGTGGTTAATGCTGTGACATGCAAGTTATTCACAGTTGGAACTTGGTCAGCAAGTGCTGTCAGTTCGTGGAAGTGAGTGGCAAACATGCAGAAGGCTCCAATTTTGGTGGCAATATATTCTGAGATTGCCCATGCCAATCCAAACCCATCGTATGTAGATGTTCCTCTCCCCAACTCATCAATGATTATCAATGAGTTTTCTGTTGCAGTTCTAAAAGAAAAAGGCATGTTATCAGACTCTGATCTCAAACCAGTTTAAATCAGGAGAGCTGCAAAAATATGTAGCATAAGCAAGCCCAGTGTTCCATATTTCTGAAACATCAAGGAGACACAAGTTTTAAGAAATAAACTTTTACTGTCTCAAACTGACAAAATGTTTATTCAATAGCTCCCTCCAAGTAACTCCCTCCAAATGTACTGCAGATGATTATTGTTCTGACATTAAATGCATGGACTCAGTACAGATCCTTAGGCAGCCAAAATAGCAACAGAAGGCATGTACAAGGCATGGATCCCAAATGTACACAAGCAAGAAAACTAAGTTGGGTAAACCCTGAATTAACAGTCCAACAAGGACAGAGGGTGCTCAGTGGCCAAAGAATGCTACTGACTACTGTTAGACAATTGAAGAGAACATGAAAACTTTAAGATGAGAAACTAATGGAGTATCCTGGACAGGACAATTCAATGCTGCTATTATTTTGATGTAGGGCCTGCATGCTCTCACTAAGACTGGACTGGGATGATCCCATTTGTATCAACCTGGAAGTAAACCTGAGCCACCCTAAAATAATACAGGGGTTTCTGCAGATCTAGGATGGGAGACTCATTGGATATACTCAACATCACTGGATATACTCAACATCAATGCACAATACACAATACTGTTTTAGGGACTGGTGTTTTTTTGTTTTGTTTTTTAAAATAATCCAACCTAATAAGAACCTGCCAGTTTCTATGACCCACAGAACTTTGACATGGGCAGTAGAGTGGGTGATGGTGCAAGGCAAATAGGATGGTCGGGGAATGATTTTCTTAATTCCCTTAAATATTTATAGCAGGGGTTGGCAACCTACGGCCCGTGGGCCGCACCCGGCCTGCCAACCGGCCCCCGCCGCCACGCGCGTCGTGGCCACCATTTTGTTTTCCAAAATGGCAGCCGCAACTCGTTTGCGCATGCACAGGAGTACTGTGCATGCACAAACGAGTTGTGGCCGCCATTTTGTTTTCCAAAATGGTGGCTGCAATGCATGGCGGCGGCAGGTGGGGGCCCCCCAGCCCTGCGGAAGACCTGGGGACCAGCGACCGGACCCAGGTAAAAAAAAACTTGCCGACCCCTGATTTATAGTTTCTGGAGGAAGAAAAGGATAATTTACCCCCACTGTTCTTCACAAACAGCCCATGGCCAAAATATAATATTTCTTGCATCTTTCCCTAGCCTTACAAATGCAGTACAGATACGAACTTCTCTATTTGTGTTGTAACTCAAAAAGTTTTGGATTTTGGAGTAACTTCAGATTTCAGAATTCTGTATAAGGAACATTCAACCTGTATCAACTGGATCCTGACTAAACGAGTAGAGACATGGAGGAGGAGAAAGACGAATACATTGATGCTATAAGGCTCAGTGGAAGAGTTAGTAGATAATTCAATAAGTTCTCCCAAAGAAGAACTTTGCTTGGCCAAAATGCCTAGACAGAAAAAAATAAAAAGTAAGGAGCAAAATGGAGGATGGGAAGAGAAACAAATCAGAGGTTAGGTCTGAAGGTTATTTAATTTCTTAAGAACTTAGAAGCCTTTAAGGGTTGGCATTAAGCTTACTGGAATACAGACACATCCTTCTCAAACAAAAAGCAACCGAGCTCTTACCTAATGATGGAAGATGTCTCCAACATTTCTGCCATGAAGGTAGACACACCTTTCAGCTGACTATCTCCAGCTCCCACTCGAGCAAGGATGCAATCGACTATTGTCACCTCTGCAGAGTCGCATGGCACAAAACATCCAATTTGGGCCATAAGAACAATGACACCAGTTTGGCGGATGTAGGTTGACTTCCCTCCCATGTTTGGGCCTGCAAAGCATGACCAAGAATTTAAGGAAACACACTGCTTTCTTAAACATGGAAGCAAAGGGCTTTTCAGCAATCCAATACACCCACCAGTTTAAAGTATGCTCATTATTTCTTCAGAAGATGAGAATGCAGCCTCTTTTTCATTTTGCATTTTGGCATATCCCTTACTTTAAAGGAAGGGCCAAAATAGAAACTTTCTAGGGGTAATATTTTGTAACTCTTGTTGGTTTTGAGATGTCATCAAATTTACTTTTAGAACCAAAATTACATTAGTACCTGTAAACCAAATGTGGATAATGTTAACATCTGCAAATCAGAAAGAGAGGAACTTTCCAGAAGCAGTAACTTGATAGTCACTGATATCTGCCAAAGTCTCTGTTGATGAGCTGCTTAAAAAGTGATTTGCTCATGTTCTGCCTTGGGAGAAAGCCACTGAGAAGATGTGACAAACTGGAGTTTGTTTCTCCACCCTTGCAAAGTTGCAAGACATGTCTGGTTCTGTATTTCAGAGATAAGAGTTGGTACCACATATATTGTTAATAACGTGATCACATGGATAACTGATTGATGGAAGACAGATAGCTTTTTTAAAACAATGCTTCATTTAAATTCCATTAAACCAGGCTAAGGATGTGGTCTAATACTTGTGTAAAACAACCCTCAGGCTATGCAAAAGAACTGAATCAATTCCTGGTATCAGGTCAGTATATTTATCTAAGAAATATCCAGAGAAAAGTACATAGCTGATCAATATGGAGGTCGCAGAGTTCACTAGCATGCCAGGAAGAGGTGATAGCTACCAGAAAGCCTGTTTTCCATTAAACCAGTCTGAGGTCAGCAGTAGCCCTAGGTTTGAATGGCTTGAGAGAGAGAGAGGAAAGGATCTATTTGAGGCTCTATGCCGGGGTCAATACAGAGGCCAGGGGTGGAGGTTACTGAAACCCTTCAGGAACTTCTCGACCAGTGGGTGTCAGAAGAATGAAGGGGTGCCAGTAAACTGACAGTATGAGCAGATGGCTGCAAGGTAGCACTTTATAGAGGAAAGACAGAGTCCAGCCTCTAAGTCATAAGAAAGTCCAGGAAATGAGGAACTTGAACTTGAGAAGGGATCAGTCCTCTTTCATCCAGGAATGCTTGAAACTTCTGCCATTTGAGGACATAAGACTTTGGGGTAGAAGGCTTATGGGCTGCCAGAATTATCCTGCAGACTGGATTCAGTAAGGCCATCAGGGCCTGATTCTCCAGGAGGTGAGACGAAGGGTCTTGACATCCAGGTGATGAACTCAACCTGAGTGAATCGTGAGCAGATTGGGACGGGCCAACAGCCAGAGGTAAGTCCTTCGAGACAAGTGAAGGAGTGTAGCAAACCAGGGTTGCTGAGGCCACCAGGGTGTCACTAGGATGGCATCGGAGTGATCCCTTCTCAGATTGGCAACAACGCTTGTTATGATTGGGCTGGGTGGAAAGTGTGTAGCATTTCCCCCCTCCATTCAAACTGGAACGTGTCTCCTTTGGAGCTTCAGGACTGAATACTGGAGAAAAATTGGGTGCAATGTGAATTGGTACTTGTTGTGAAGAGTTCGACTATAGGCGTGCCCCACCTAGCAAACAGGATCCATACTGTGTCGGGATGGAGATCCACTTGTGGCAAGAAGCTGAGGATCTGCTTAGTTGGTCCGCCAGAGTATTTTCCTCATCCAGGAGGTGTAGGGCATGAAAGATAATTTGCCGGACCAGGCACCAATCCCAAATTCGAAGGGTGAGTGCAAGGAGGGTTTGGGACATCAATATTGAGCATGTTGCCCATCCTAATCACTTGCTCTGCAAATGAACTAACGTCATCCATAGGGGATGTGGTGTTGAGGATGATGAAAGATTGACAGGGGGACTAGTAACGAGATCTCTCTGAGGAAGAGGATATCATGTCGACAGTAACCAAGGAGGTCTGAGAAGACTACCTCTGAAGTGGGCGTGTAGAAGTGATATCTTGACACACCGGGGACTGGTAAGATCTCTGGACCTGATGTACAGAGGAAGTCTCTTGTTGAGACGGGGAATGGTAGGCCCTCGCCGATGATTGTTGAGGTGAGGAGGCATGGTTTGACATTGAGGCAAGATAAGAAAGGACGGATCAGGCTGGAAAGGTGCAATCTCTATCCTGTAGCTCCCAGAGGAGGCAAGCATCTCGAGGACAACATAATAGATCAGCCTTGTCGTCATAAATAAGGTTGGAATAAGCAATAGCTGACCGAGGCAGGTACTGATGGTCAGAATCATTGAGAGCCTCTGGGTCCTCTCAGTACCGAGCCTCGGATTTGTGAGCCTCATAGCCAGGGACAGGCAACCTTTTTGAGACCAGGGCCGGTCTCCCGTAGCCCA
>CM034701.1:376935256-376945763 GCA_020142125.1 Phrynosoma platyrhinos | reverse complement strand
ATCCTTGAAGCCACAAGCTCATTCCTCAGATCAACCTCGGTGACTCTCTGTAGGCCATACATCAAAAAGTCCCACTCACTGCTCAGGCTGCTCAGGAGTATGAAGACTTTTTGAGATTCCTCCATCTGAATGCTTTTATTGCTGCACTCTGCAAACAGGCTTTGCATTTTCTTCAGATGAGTTGTTACGGAGGCACCCTCCTGCAACTTACAGCCATACAGTTTTCTACAGCATAGCATCTTAGATAAGGCTCTGACATGCTGATAAACATGTTCTGACATGCTGAAAAACATGTCTGCTTTTCCCTGATGTTATTCAGCTGACTTAGTTCTAGGGCTAGAACAATCAAGGCTCTCGCCTTGTGGTCATCAATAATCTAAGTCATCTGTTGGATCAAGTTGTTGAAACACAATGTCCCATAAGTCCTGTTTTATCAGCAAAGCTTGCATATAGATTTTCCAAGAAGCATAATTTTCATCACTAAATCTAAAATCTAACAGCTGATTCCATCTTCTTGCTGTATGTCAACAACAAACAGAAGCAGATGGCCTTCTGGGCAAACTGCCAATGGCCCGGGCAAGCAGCCAATACACGTGGAAGCTTGATAAGCCTTCCCCAGCACACTGATAACAGCTCTGACAGTGAGGAACAGACTTAACTCATTCAGTTCCAGGACTTCTTTGCCCTCGGCAGCAAACCACTGGCAATTCTGGAACACTCACAATCACTCAGGTGTTGTCTGCATGCACATTGGGTATGCAGACAGGCAGGATCCAGCATACACACAGAGAGTTGATGCACGTAGACAGGAACACCCAGAAGATGGTCTTCTGTGAAGAATCTTGCTCCAGATGGCACAGGAAAAATCCTCCCACACGCAGGCTGCTGCTTTCGGCTTGGAGAAATGAATCGCTGGACAGCGAGACTTCACTCAATGAGGATTTTAATCTTTGTTGCAAATATTTACAAAGATACATAGAGTACCAGTACCAGACATCCGTCTTGAATACTCACAGCTATACAGACCAACAAAATGCTTCGCCAACCACCAACCACAACTAACGAACAACGGAGATTCTGACTCTCTCCCATATACAGATGGTCTTCTTAGGAACATGTGACAGCCATGCATTAATGAAACCTGGCTGGTTTCATCCCCAGTGCCTGTTGCATCAGACCTCCCATGATGCACAGCTTGCCAAAGGCTGACTCATGCACCTGCCACTTGAACTGTAGTAACCCTGTTACCATTGCTCCAGTTCCTTTCAGTGGCCACATCCATGTCATTTTCCAGACCAGGATGCCACATGGTCTTGACAGTGTGCTCATTGTACGACCTCTGACTGAGATGGCAAATGAGCTTGCAGAAAGTCCAGTGAGAGAGTTGGCTCACAGAGAGGAAGGAATCTCAGTGGGATGATCAGCCCACAGAGTGTTAGGGATTTCAGTGAGACCATTGGCTCACAGAACGAGAGTAATTCCAGTGGGACAGTCAGCCCATGGCAAGGCGGGAGGTGCTGGAGTACCCCACATGGCAATATCAGCCCTGCCGCTTCCACGACTGGCCTGCCCAATAGGAGCAGTGTCTCCCCAAGCAGTGGCAACTTCTCCAGCTTCGCCCCATCGACTCTAGAACTCAGTGGTGTGGGCTCCGATGACAGAAACCACAGGGGAATCAAGAGACCCAGACAAGGAGGCCAGAGAGCCAGTGATGGGGAAAGAAACAAACAGAGCCCTAGAAAACCAAGCCAACCGACTCACTCAACAAAGTGGGCAAGGAAGAGTATTGGAGACAAATCAATCAAAAGTAACAATAAAGGAACAAAGATAAAGACTCTAACATCTACATCGGAAGACAGGCCAATGGCAGCGTGAGGCTTTGCAAGACCCAGTGAGCCCAAGAGCCATCACCACAGAAAGACGAACTCAGCAAGGGCCAGACCTTGAGGAAGGAAATCCCTGATAAGAAGGAAGCACACCACGCCAGGCTGCTGCTGCAGAGAGGGCAAGACTTGAAACCCTATCTTTTAGCATCCAAGTTGTGAACCCTGTGTTTCCCCTGAGGCAAGTGGGGGGAACTGGGAGGAGGGAAGGACAGACCATGGGCTGAAGGGAGGTCGCCAGAGCCGTACTACCCCACAGAAGCCCAGGCCTTTGTTGACCTGGGGTGGGGGAAGGCAGAAGGAGACGAGCTTTGCCCAGAGACTTTAAAGCCATGGCATGTCCAGCAAGGATCATCCAAAAGCCAGAGTGAAAAGGCACCTCTGGTTAGAGAAGAGGCTCAAGCCTCAACTGGGCAAGATGAACTTATAGAAGCTGGAGGCTGTCATGCTTGCCTGTCCAGACCACTGAAAGACAGCAGCGCCCAGGGGTCCCCAAGATAGACTGAAACATTTTGGATTTGTGTGTGGGGGGGAGCAGCTAGCTGTTCTGCTTCCCCACCTGATGCTGCCTGAGGCCACCGGTAGCAGAGCCAGTGGGGAACTGCCCAGGTTGATCTCAGACAGCAGCAGAAGGCCAACAACAGACCCAAGCAACTGCACTCCAAGAGTGAGTGGGGGGACCCCCCTCCCCATACACTCTGGGAGTAGAGCCTGCAAACCCTAAGGGGGGAGGAAGTATGGATTTGGTGGCAGCTATAGACTTGGACTGCATGTGATGTTTTTTAAACCCGAATGTAGCTACGGAACTAAAGTTACGTACCAAAAAACTGGAAAGCCTCGTCACCTTCCAGCAGATGGATGACCCCCCGCATGGTCCAGGTGAGCGGACCAGGACAGTTTGGCTTGGGGTGGCAGAGCACTGGAAAAGAATTAAGTTTGTGGTGGAACCGACCATGAGCTACCAGTGGAGCCCAGATTTTTGAGAACCCTGTATGCAGGGAGCATATCTGGGCTCCCAATTTGAATTCAGAAGGGAGAGCAGTGGCCGCATGAATTCAGCCAACCCTTTGGTGAGAGTGAGAGCGGAAAGCTATCCAGGAGGACCAATTGGGCTACCCACACCCACACCTACACACACACACACACACACACAGACTTGACAGAAGTAGTTGCGGACGAGGAGAGTGATCGGCTCACTCCCCACCAAGAGACAAACTATGCAGTTGAATGGTAGCCAGGGACTCAAGGTCCCAAACCAAAATTGTACTTGATGATCTTCTTTGAACCCCTTTGAGCAGACGATCATCAAGGAGGCTACAGAATTCTTTGACCCCAACAAAGGTAATAAGAAGCTGGACCCACAAGAGACTTTAGATGGAAGCAGCATGGGGTCTTTGCCTACAGTTGCTGAACCCCAAAATGACACTGGGGGTTTCAGAACTAAAGAACCACCTGGCTTTGATGCCCAGGGAGAAAGGAGCTAAAAATCCCCACTAGTTAGGCACCTATGTGTGTGAGACCCAAACCATAGAGTTACCGAAAGATTCTAGAGATAGAGGCAGCTGAGGGGCTATGAAGACAATAAAAGACAGCTTGTACATTGGTGAGACCCCCTGACCCACTCAAGCAGACCAGGGCTCCAGAGAGCCCCCGCAGATAGAACCTGTTGCCCAGTGCTCAAAAGGGTGGATAACTAAGGCTGAAGGAGGGGAACCAAGAGATAAAGACTTAGTGACTAGCCAGAGAGATTTGAGTTACAAATGTTTCATCCAATATGGAGATACAAGAGGTGGTGGTCCTCAGGGATTTAGCAAGCCGCCTAGCCCAAAAGGTCAAACCAGAGCCCAAGCAAAGAGAGCCCAGAGATCAGAACCTAGAACCTGCAGGGTCTCAACGACGTTGGGGACTGCAAAACCCCTTGCCTACACGGGAAGGACAGATTCAGGCAGAGGCAAGCTGGTGGTTATCTTGGAAGCCCCAGTTCCACTGGATAACAGTGGGGAAAGATGCAGAACCAGCATCTTCAGGGATTGGAAAGACAAGCCAGCCAAGACATGGAGCCCAGAGCTGTAACACAGCTTGAGAGGTGCAGGCTCACAAGCTCCCGGATGGAGTGAACACTCTGCAGCAGCTCTTGACCACTAAAAAAATCCAAATTACAGTAAGAGAACCAGATACCAGTGGGGGGAGTACAATGCCACAAGGCTCCCAACAGAGGGAACGCCATCCCCGCAGTTCTCCTTGGCTCAGAGGTAACCCTGGGACACTGTCCGAGCCTGATCTACCTCACAAAATTGCAGTGAGGAGAAAAAATGGGGAGCTATTGATTAGTGATTAAGTAATTTGCTACTTTCTAGTTTTTGCAATAACACTTTACTGTTACTCTACACTGCAACTGGTATTGGAGAATTTGCCCTCGCCATGCCAACCAGGACTGGACTTGTTCACATCACTTGTTTGCATGTAATCAGCTCAGGACTGAGCCAAGTTATCATTAGACTTCAAGTAAGCATTTAAAACTTACTGTCAACAGTCATCATTTTAGCGCTTAGAAAGTTTGTTCCACAAAAACCAGGATAATCTCTCTTACACATTTCAGTATTGTCTCTGGAAAGTTTCCCAAGAAAAACCACTGCCATCTCATTGCACAGTTAAACAGGAAAGAGCAACATGCAGTTATATTGCTGTTTACCACTGACTATGAAAGAACACCCTGTCCTCCTAATCGCTGATTTCAATACCTACACATTGGCTGACAAGTGGAATCTGCTTAAAAATCAAACTTTTAACACACTTGTTTTGGTCTTCTCAGCATCATCTGCCCACTAGAAACTATTCGATTTATTTCAGCTTCCCAACTGTGTATTTTATTGCACAAAGGCACAGCTAACAACTGTTGTGTTAGTATGTTTGGCCAGATGTTTAGACGTTAATTTCTATACACAAAAGGCTATTGAGGAAACAATCATGCAGCTATTATTCCAGGAAGAGATGTTAAAGAGATGAGAGGTGCTGGCTAATAAAATATGAAAGCTACTATTACCATATCCATTGAGACATTTGATATTGCTCCCATTGAGACATTTGATATTGCTTCTCCAACTTAAGAGCTTATCGCTAGTAACTTACTTCTGAAAAAACTCCTGAACTACTGTGGTATAGAAGAACTAAATGTGAATTACAGACCAAACTAGATGAGATGATGGAGCATGAATTAGATTTCCCAATTCTATTTTTCTTTTAAATCGCCATGGTAATGCGGGGTACTTGAAAGTTTCCTCACAGTCCAAATACAAACATAAAAGTGGCTAGATAGTGAATGAAGACTTTTGGACCATCTAACTCTATACAGTCAGCCCTCCATTTTCATGGGTGATCCATTTCGGACCCCCCTGTGAAAATGAGACTCACCAATATTCAAGCCCATAGGCTTTAATGGGGTGCGCACATGCCGGTGCACGCCCCATTTAAATTAAAGGTCACCCCTCCATTAATATTTAAGTCTGCGAGAACAGAGGAGTGACTGTACTTGACAACCAAGGTGGTGTAGCGGTGTTGAAGACCAGGGTTCAATTCCCAGCACAGCCATGAAACCTACTGGTTGACCTTGGGCAAGTCACATGCTCTCAGCCTCAGGGGAAGGCTATGGCAAACCTCCTCTGAATACATCTTGCCAAGAAAACCCCATGATAGGTTAGCCTTTGAGTCACCATAAATCGGAAATGACTTGAAGGCATACAACAAACAACAAACTATACTTCCTGATGGGCAATAGCTCTGTGTTCTCTGCCATTGGGAACGCCTCCAAAGTAACTTCTTCCAACAGTAGCTGCTGGAGGCAACTTACACAAGGAAAGTATCCTTCTATAATAGATACAGATATAGGTCAGTATCACACTACACTGTTATAGTGCTATTATTCTGCTTTAACTGCTATAGTTGCCTCCTGTGGAATTCTGGGGTTTGTAGTTTAATGAGGCCTAAGAGCTCTCTGAGAAGTCTAAAAGACCCTCCTGAAACTGCAAATCCAACGATTCTAAAAGTGGCAGCCCACAGCATTTTAAAGTAGAAAAATAGCGCTACAACAGTGTAGTGTGTGATTGTTCATAGCTGTAGATATATAGCATATATATTTACATAGTGAGAGGATTCGCTCACTGATCTTCTACATTTTATATAATATGGCCCACCAACAGAGAAGACCTGGGTCCAAATTTCAACTCTACAAGTCCAAAGGGTGAGTCTGTACAAATCACTTAACCAAACCACAGCCAGTCTCTGGAGGAAAAAGTGGGACATATCCAAATCCCTCCAAACTCTCTAAGAGGAGGGCTGGGATTTCAAAACAATGCCTTTAATATTATTACTTACTAGTTGTTATTATTTAATAATAACTAGTATTTATGTATTATTTATCATTGCGGTTGTTGTCTTAGAGTGACAGAGCAGTGCTGCTGACACTTCCAGCAACTGTTCTAAGCACCTGTAGCAATTGAACATGTTGCTGTGATCCATATACCGAATGAACAAATGGCACGCTATTAACAGCTCAAATAAGCTATCTACCGTACATTGCTGAGCAGCATGACATGCAAATCACAGAACAGTAGAGCTGTAAAGGGCTCCAACTGTTGTCTAAGGGAATACAACGAACCAATCCAAAATGCACAAAACAATGATACCTTTATTGGCCAACCAAAATACACAAAATACATCATGTAAGCTTTTGAAGTTTGACTGGCTTCTTCTTCAGATAAAGATTTTTGAAATCATATAGAAGAAAAGTGATGACATTTTGTTTCAGATGTTACTTCTGCTGTCAGTTAATATGGTTTAGAGGGAAATATCAATGCAGGAATAGGCCAAAGGACAATAAAAGCCATGTAATAAAATTTCAACTCCATTAGCATCAGAAAAGTAATTTCCCTTGAGATCCAGGTTGTCCCTGTTCTGTGCAAAGCTAACTGCTTCTTTCATAGGCAAAAAAACCCCAAAAAAAACCTTTCGATGCTGTATAGGTAAAACTTATCAATTATAGTCCAAATGAAACAGCTTTACCTTTGTTGGAAATAAAATTTTCAAAGCGGTCTAGTCCATTAGCTCCCTCTCTTTAAAAGTCCCCTTGTTGTGGCAAAGTTCGGTCTCTTCAAATCCAAAAAACATATTCAGGAGTAGTCGTGTTGGCCATACAACAAAATGCAAACACCACAAAAGACATAGGTATCATTCTTCTATGGATTTTGAATTGTGTTGTATTTTGTTGCATGGTCAACACCAGGGGTCGGCAACCTATGGCCTGCGGGCTGGATGCAGGCCGCGGAGGCCTTCAGACCGGCCCCTGCCCGGTCCTGCCGCTGCCGCCACCTTTCGCAGCCGCAGGGGTTCTCCGGGGTGCCATTTTGGATTCCAAAACGGCGCCCAGAGTCTTGCACAACCTTTCCCGTTGCGGGAAAGGTCGCCCGAGACTCCGGGGTGGCACTGGGCCTCTCGGAGGCCTGGCGCTGATGAGGGAAGCCTCCTGGGGGCCACCCACCACGGCACTGGGCCTCTCGGAGGCTCGGCGTGGCCAAGGGAGCCCTCCTGGGGGGCACATGACACAGGAGGGGGCGCCATTTTGTTTTTCAAAATGGCGGCATGCACGCACGCACGCACCGGCCCCCAGCGCCATTTCCCCCCTTCCCGGACCATCAGCAAAAAAAGGTTGCCGACCCCTGGTCAACACAATTATCCCTGAATATGCTTCTTTGTCAATGAAGCAACTCCACAGCCAAAGAAATCTTGACAGGTGGCCCTCCAGCCTCTGTTTTAAAACTTCCAACAAAGGGCAGTCCATCACCTTCTGAAGCAACCTACTCCACTACACAACAGCTCTTGCTGTAAGAATATTCTTCCTAATGTCTAATTGGAATCTCTTGTCACTTGCATCTATTAGTTTAAGATCCTACCCTCAGGAGCAGCAGAAAACAAAGCTGGAAGACAGCTACTGTATCACATCCCAATATTCTCTTCATCAAGGTAAACATACCCAGCTCTCTCAAACATTCCTCTAAGGCCCAGTTTCCTGAATTTCTGCTATTCTATTCATCCTCCTCTGGGCATGTACGTCAAGAACTGCTGTTTTCCCCAGGAGTTCACTGAACAAATCTGTGTTGCAAACAATAAAAATTTTATTCCAGAAAAACCTTGGCTGTTAACAAGAAGACAACTGCAGACAGAAGTGGCATCATTCCTCAACATTGGCATTAAATTAACAATGTCCCACCCCACCTTTTGTGGGCTTTATCTTAATTTACTTACTAATTAAAATGTACCAACCATGACCCCCATATTTGCTCAGCCCCTATGAGGAGACACCAAAAGTGTCACACAGGCAGGACAAGAGCACTAACAGAGAGATAGATAGAAACTAAAGGAAAACACACTTGCAAGAGCAGCTAAGGGCAGTCAAAAATGACAAAGCAGGCAGTAAACACTCTCAGAAAGACAAACCCCATCAAAAGCAGCGCCACACATAAAATAGGGACATGGAATATGAGAAGCATGAGCCAAGGGAAGCTAGACATGGGACTTCATCACATGGGGGCAAACTGCAAAAATCCTGTGCAAAAATGGAATTTAAAAGCCGGGGGGGATAAATAGCAAAAGTGGGTTGTTTTTCAAACACAACGGGGTTAATGTGACATTAACCCAAACGGAAACTGGACAAAACTCACTCCCTTTTACTTTCGGAAATTCCAGATAAAAATAAAGTGAAAAAACCATGGATGACAGATAAAATGCTACTAGCAATAAAGAAAAGAAGAGAAACAAAAAGGAGATAGGAATAAACTAAGAACCATGAATTCAACAAAACAACGACTAGTGTGCAAAGATAAGGAAAATTACTATGATAAATGTAGAGAAATAAAAGACATCAAAAAGAGAAGAACAAGAGACCTATTCCACAAGATTCAAAAAATCAAGGGAACGTTCAAACCAAGGACCAGGACACTCTACTATAGGCCTACACAACATATGGCCCAGGGCCACATGTGGCCCGCCAAAGGATTTCAGGTGGCCCACAAGGATGTGGAACAACTTCAAGGATCCTCTGCTGCCCAACTTTCTCTGACCTGAGGAGAAGGTCAGGCAGAGGAGTAGAACAGGCAAACGCTTGCCCTGCAAGGATCCTCTACCACCCCACTTTCTCCTAAAGAGAAGGCTGGTGGCGCAGTGGTTAAATGCCTGTACTGCAGCCACTCACTCATAGACCACAAGGTTGCGAGTTCAATACCAGCCAGGGCTGAGGCTCGACTCAGGCCTGCATCCTTCTGAGGTCGCTAAAATGAGTACCCAGCTTGTTGGGGGGCAATCAGCTCACAGTTGTAAACCGCTTAGACATCCCATAGCGTGATACGAAGTGGTATATAAATAAGCTGCTTTGCTTTTTTTGCTTTGGTCAGTGGAGGGGGAAGATGGGCAAACACTTGCCCTGCAAAGGCTCTTCTGCTGCTCAGCTTTCTCTCGAGAAGGCTGGGTGGAGGAGGAAAGTGAACAAACACTTGCCTGCAAGTCTCCTTCTCCACCTGCTTTCTCCCAAGAAGGCTGGGTGGTGGCAGAGGATGAGGATGGGCAAACACTGCCCTGCAAGGCCTCTGCTGCTTGGCTTTCTCCCAAGGAGAAGGATGGGTGGAGAAGGACTGGCAAACATTCGCCCTACAAGGCTCCCCCTCCACTTGGCTTTCTCCTGAAAAGGCCAGGTGGTGGAGGAAGAAGAGGGGCAAACATTCACCCCTCAAAGCTCCTCCATCATTTGGTCTTCTCCCAAGGAGAGGTCCAGGCAGAACAGGAGAAAGACAAACAAGGCTCCTCTGCCTCTTGGCTTTCTCCTGAGAAAGCTGGACAGAGGATGACAAAAACGGAATTAATATTAATTAATTCTAATTAATATTATTAATTATTATTAATTAAGAAATATTTAATTAAAACCTATCTGCGGGCCTAAGAAAGTTAGCCTATTTTAATTTTGGCTCCTACCATTGGTCAAGTTGTGCAGGCCTGCTCTACGACAATAAAATAACATAATTCAAGACCAGGAAGGAATAAATAGACGATGGATGCAATACACAGAAGAGTTATATAAAAGAGATGTCAACATGAAGGACAAATGGAATAAAGAGCTATATGAAGATGAATCCCAAATTCTAAAAACTGAGGTGGAAGCTGCAATAAAGGAAATGGAAAAAAAGAAAGACTCCAGGAACAGATGATATTCCAATAGAACTGTTGCAATCCACATTGACAGAGTCAACTCTAATGCTAAACAACAGATATGGAAAACAAAACAATGCCCAACAGATTGGAAGCGATCAATATATATCTCCATCCACAAAAAAGGAGACACAAGAGACAGCAGAAACTATAGAACCATAGCACTATCCTCCAATGCAAGCAAAACCACGCTCAAAATTCTGCAACATAGGCTCCAATCATACATGAAGAGAGAAATCCAAGAGGTTCAAGCAGGGTTCAGGAAAGGAAGAGGCACCAGGGATCACGCTGCAAATATACAATGATTAATGGAGTATAGCAGGGAGTTCCAAAAGAAATTCAGCATCTGCTTTATAGACTATAGCAAAGCCTTT
>CM034701.1:376917495-376929662 GCA_020142125.1 Phrynosoma platyrhinos | reverse complement strand
TTTTTTTTTTTTTTACTTTAGAGAATACTTCTCTAAGAAACTCTAGGTCCGGTGGAGGATGACTACAGAATCACACTGGAAGACCTAGAGATTCCTATAGAGAACATATTAATCAAATCTGTGAACAAATGTAGGGGAGGGAGGGAGACTGTAAATCTCTTCTGTTAAAAAGTAACTTTCCAAGCTATGATTATAGGGCAGTTTTCCTCATCTCAGGGCTCTACGGACATGCCGGACAGTTATTCCCAGCCAATGGGCAATATCTCTCTTGCGGCTATTCAAGATTATAAGTGGTGGCAAAAGATCTTGCAAGCAAACTCAGCTGCCTTTACTTTTTGTAGTCAAAAACAATTCAATAAATTTCCAAGAACTGATTTTTAAAAATGACACAAGTGTAGTGCTGTATTTTAAGCTGTGAGACTATGAAGTTTTCTTGAACATCAAAAGGCTGATTACAAGTGACTTTACAAAGCAAACACAACAACTTAAAAAGCACTCTGTGAAAAAAAGAAAATCTTTTCTCAACATACTTAGCTCTTTGGCTGCAATCTTCAGCACACCCTGCATTTTTCCTTCTAACTTGTCCATATTCTCTCTTAGCTCAGCAAGGTTTGGATCAATTGAAGATTTCACAAGATATTCATGGCTCTCCACCTGGGATACAAAGAAAAACATTCCATAGGGGGTTTTAAAGCAGCCCCTACAAATCTACAATCACATTTATCTTGCAACAGTAAAGCAATTCTAATTCAATAAAACTACCTCATTTAGCACAGTTAGCTCATGTGACAGATTTCTTTTGAAGACTTTAACTAATTTGGCCAAACAAATATTTAGCGAAATATTTGTCATGCTAATAGAATTTTGCATTTTACAGCCTAAGACCTGATTATCATTTTTGGTGTGAAACACATGGTGCAGCTCCTGAATGCTCCCTCACATAAACCTCAATCATATCAATAAAATCAATGGGCTAAGTAAAAACCTTCCACATAAGTTTGCTCATGAAAGCAGGAGTGGGCTGCCCTGTGACACATTACACTCTATCTTGAAAACTGGACATTTTGGGATACAAATACTCTCAGATGAACATCCTCTAGTGCTACCAATCAAATAGCATTGTGCAGTTATTCCAGCTTTTCCTCCTCAATGGATTTTCTTGTGATAAGAACCAATTAATGAGCAGATAATGGACTGTGACAAAAATCTGGATCTCCCACAAAATCCTGGGCATGAAGAAGGGATTTCCCCGCAATAAAAGCCTCATCTAGAAGCACCTAAATGTAGGGATCATCTTTATGTGGGGGCATTTTTTTAAAAAAATCCTACATGCAAGCTGAAGTTACAAAATCCAGGAAAGATTCTAGAGTGTGACTTTGTTAAACATTTAGCTCAGACTCACAAATTATTCTCACCATGTCTCTGCCCCACCTCAATAAATTATTGAGATGAATTTCATAAATGTTATACCCCAGTCACCCTAAATCTAAATTTAAACTATGAGGGGCTCAGATTCAAACTAAGATCTTTCAAATTCACTGCACTACAACCATCTCACCCCAAAAAGGTAGTTTTTAATCAGAATGAGATAAAGCATTTTATAGACTACATTTCGCTTTTCCATAGATTGATAGAACATCTGTTACACCAAATGCAATACTTTGCAGCCTAATGCATTCCTGGCATAGCTTTTGGTAATAAATTTTAAAGGGATCATTGGCAAAAAGACCTCTTATAGCATACTCTAACATCAGTGGGGTTCCCTGAACTACTAAATGACAAAAGGAAGTAGAAAAGCTCTGACGAACAAGTGACTGGGTCTTTAAGGCACACCATATCCATTCAATACCCTGATATGAGAGCCAACATGGTGAAGTGATTTGAGCATTGCACTATGACTCTGGAGACCGAGGTCAAAATCCCTGCTTAACCGTGGAAACCCACTGGGTGACCTTGGGCATATCACACTCTCTCAGCCTCAGAGGAAGGCAAAGGCAAACCCTCTTTGAACAAATCTTGCCAAGAAAACCCCATGATATGTTCACCTTTGGATCACAATAAGTCAGCACTGACTTGAAGGCACACAACAAAATAACCCTGATATAGTGCCTCTCTATGTAGTTGTTGCTGTTGTGTGCCTTCAAGTCAGTTCTGACTTATGACAACCCTAAGGGGGATCTATCATGGGTTTTCTTGGCAAGTTTCTTCAGAGGGATTTTGCCACTGTCATCCTCTAAAGCTGAGAGTGTGTGATTTGTCCAAGATCACCCAATAGGTTTACACTGCTGAGCTGGGATTCGAACCATGGTCTCCAGAGTTGTAGTCCACCACTACGTTTCCCACTATACCATGGGAAATTTAACACCTAGTTTTCTGATGTTATTCAGAGTACTGAGTACATCAACTGCAGTCTCTGTCTTGCAGAAATCATGCATGGCACTTTTATTTTGCTTTTACTGATTTAACTATGACTACCAGTAATATCAAAAGCCAGTGTGGTGTAGTGGTTTGAATATTGGACTCTGCTTCTGGAGATGAGGGTTCAAATCCCATCTCAGCCATGTAAACCCTGGGCCATGGCAGTTAAAGTGGTGTCAATCTGGATTATTTCTGCCGTGAAGACGCAGCCTATAATTTAGAATCCCTTTAGATAACACTTTAATCCACCACATATGGGCAGGTTACTTTATGCAGCCATATAGAGCAATTCTGAACTTTTGAAAAATCCACATGTTTGTGTAAGAAAATAAAGATTCTTCCACTAAATCCACTCCCAGCATTTTCTTTTAGGAAATATAATCCTTAACTTCATGTCAGATAGGCAATGGGGGGAGGGGCTTACTACCATTTTTGGAGGTTTCATTTTCTCTAATAATGTGGTTTTACATTACGTTTTTACTTTTTAAAAACTTTTATTTCTATTTTAATCTTAGATGTTGCTTTGATTTTTGGTCTTGGATGAATTATACTTTTATCAAATATTAACACTAACCTCCTTCAGTCCATTTTCAAGAGAAAGTCAGGATACAAATCCAATAAATAAATAAAAATTCCTTCCATTTTTGGCAAAGTCTACGCTCAAAATGTACTTTCGAAGCAGCCACTGCATTGGGAAAATAGATTTTGTATGGACTCAGCTTTTTAAGAAAGGGAAATTAGATGAGGAAGAGAAAGAACTTCACTTTGATCAAAAGCTTTTTGGTCAAGACATTATAAAAGAGGGGTTTTTTTGGGGGGGGGGTTGCAGCTTGTCTGCTCCTTTTCTTAACTCTTAAATCTAGGAAGATTTTTCCAATATGTCTATATATAGATATAGATATATTATTTTAAAAATTCTTCCAGGCTTTAGGGCGACACAGACAGACAGACAGATTATACATTATTACGGAATCCTGTCAAAGATTTAAGTACTCTCTGTATTATATTCTAACCTCACACTATATTCTAACCTGCACTGCAGCAAAGAAAAGTCATTGAGAACCTGCAGGAAGAAGGGAGGAGGGATGAAGCTTTGTGAGCAGACTGCAGTGTCAGCTCCTACAGAGGAAATCCTGCTTGCTTAGAGGACCAGAAACAGCATCACATAAGCCAAAGTTTCCTTAAAAAAAGAAATCAATTGCTAACGGAGGTAGAGATCTTTTCTTCACCTCTCTCTTGGGGCATATCTAAACTGAATGCAGGTCATATCAATTCTCTTTTCTCTTCCTTCCATGAATCCCTCCCTCCTCCTTTGGGACTTTAGCTCCACAGCAGGGAACATGCTCTGCATGCAGATGCTACTTGGCTCAATCCTTACCATTGCCAGTAAAAAGTATTTCAGGACATGAGACCCCAACCTTGGACAGTTGTTGCCAGTCAGAGAAAACTATAAGGACTCAGTGACCTGATGGTCTCTCTCTGTCTTATCTGATCATTTGGATATTGAAATACTTTAATTCACTTTGTTTATTTCCCATACTGTAACTTTTCTTCCAAAACAATCAACTACACTGCACATTAATAACATAAATAAATGATGTGATAAATAATATATTGCAGCGTCATCCGTTTGTTACATAACAACAGAAGACTGCCTGCCCAAAGACTCACTAGTGGCTTTCTCAGACCCAGATCAATTGCTTTTTCAGGACTATAACTCTCAGAACCACTCAGACATCAGGACCTATGGCAATAATGTGTGGATTATTCTGGGAGGTATAATACAAAAAGCAATTTTCCAACCTCTGGTCCTTTCAGAGCTTTTGCTGACTAATGGAAAAAATCATATTTAGATCCGTGCATCTATGCTGCCTACCCTCTTCTTCCTCCTCTTCTGATAGCAATACACATCCTTATAGTAAATGGAAATGCTGCTAGTCAAAATATCTGCCAGTCTCAGAATCAATTTATATTATTATGAGAAAGTCCCTCGGCCCTTGAAGGAGAAAGGTTGCCTACCCCTGTTATAGATCAAGAAATAAACAACTGGCACAGTTAATTCCCGAAAGCTGTTAATGCCCCACAAAATGCACACTACCTTTGAAACCCCTGACACTATATAAGCTGTCCCAACAGCATTCAACATTTCTAAAATGCCAGTGCCACACATCCCAGGTTTATATTCACTTTTACTTCAGGTTTATACCATGTTGGTTTATCTTTTATGCTGCGGAACTCAAGCACTCTGCAACATTGCAAAGTCTTGCAACACTCTGCAACACTGCAATTCAATACATGAGAAACAGCAAGGCTGGAATGATCCAGTGCAGTCTCCCCTGAATGAAATCCTTTTTCTCAATTCTACTGCCATTCTTCTCTCCTTTCAATTTAATAGCTCTGCTTCTAAGAGGTAGATCTCAGAAGAAAACAAGTAATCTCTCTTCTTTCTTTTCTTTCCTAGTCCTCTCAAAATTTAAACTGTAGGTTCCCTGGATCAGGGACTGCCCTTATTTATTGCTGACTCTGTAAAATGTGTTGTATACCTATGGCACTATATAAATATGTTCAATAAATGTATGTTACATAATGCAGCATATCTGCAATTCAATAAACCTGAGTCCATAAGCAAGTAGTTTACTTAGAACAAGCTAACAATATAATTTTGTTGCCATAGCAACTTGCAGCATCTTTACCATCCTCTATTAAAGAGAATGATAGATTTTTACAGGTTTTAATACTAAACATAACTGATAAAATCTCAAGCCATGAGATTTTGATTCTCATACTGTGGGAAGTTCACCATTTCAGCAACCACTGTGATTTCAAGCTATCTCTTCAAAATCAACTTTAATTAACTACTGTGGATTCAAAAATGCTAGCGCAACTTGGTACATCATGTTTTATGAGACTTCATTAAAAAACGTTGGCTTCGTTGTTGTTTTTCTTCAGAGCCCAAAGGGTGTAAACAACCCATTTATGTGAAGAAGCAAAAGTGAGTGCCAGCTTTGGAGAGACAACAGAGAAGGCTACCTGTTAAAGAGTGAAGAGTCCTAATTTTATCAACTGCTATGTTCCAACTGAATGAACAAACTCAATCATCTCCTTGCCAACATCAGACAATAAATTCTAGCTTTCTCACACATTAATAGAATCATAGAGTTGGAAGAGACCCCCAAGGGCCATCCAGTCCAAATCCTTGCCTTGCAGGAGGACACAATCAAAGCATCCCTGACAGATGGCCATCCAGCCTCTGCTTAAAAGCCTCCAAAGAAAGAGACTCCACCACACTTCAAGGGAGTGTGTTCCACTGACAAACAGCTCTTCTTCCTAATGTTGAGGTGGAATCTGTTTCCTATAGTCTTTTTTCTCTTTTTCAAAAGTGATACAGGAGAAGGGAAGTGAACAGAGAGATATGCAATACCCTTGGCAGATCCAAAATATTCAAGACTTTAATTCAAGAAAACATCTACTTCAATGTGCGTGCATGCTCTGTGTCTTCAAGTGATTTCCCATTTATGGCAACCCTAAGGCAAACCTATCATGAGTTTTTTTGTTTGTTTGTTTTTTGACAAGATTTGTTCAGAGGTTTGTCATTGCCTTCAATGTGTCTCTCCATAATATTTCTGACATGCAATATAGTTTTACAGTAAGAATTCTCCCCTTCCCACATGCCTTCATGCTTCATCATGCACCAAGATTTTGTAGAACAAAACAAGGCACATACAAAAGTGCAGGCTGACAGTTTTAAGCCAGAGGAAGAAAGCCAGATTCATTCATGCATAGCAAGAAAAGTGTAATATAAACTTACATGAGCTTACAGTTGTAAACCACTTAGACACCTCATAGCACAGTATGAAGTGGTACATAAATGAAGCTGCTTTTGATTTAATAGGGAAAGGAGGGGATTTGGAGTTATATATTATAACCAATGAAAATGTTGTATTATGCATGTGTTAATATAATTATAAACTAGCTGTAAAAGATGGTATATAAGATGTTGATTATCAGGGAAGGGGCGTCCAGTCACAGTCTGGTAGCCTGTCAACAAGTAAACTCTTTTTTTTCCTTGAAATTCCGTAGTTTCTGTTCCTGTTTTCCACTACTCTTAGTTTGAATCATATATACCTAGTTGAATATATCAGGTTTTTGATGTGCTGTGTTGCACCAAGTGCATGGGTGCATGGATGTTAACATTATTGCCTTGGAGAGGAAAGTTTAGGATTGGTGGCTTCTGATATTTTCTCCTCAGCCCTATATTATAATCTATTTAATTATTTAATTTGTATGCTGCCTTTCTCCCAACTTGGGAGCTCACAAAAGCTTAAAAGCATCAACAATATGAGATAAATAGGCATGACAAACTAGCTGGCCAATACAACAGCACACTACATTCCCCTCATTCTTCTTTAGTGTCCCCTATGCATATTTTGTTTATGCAGGGAAATGGTTTTATGGACACCTATTGCAGGGCCTTTTCTGCTATGGGATTGTCTGAAATTCCCTCCCCAAAAACCTTTAATTTATATCCTTTTTCCTCCTACATTTCCAAGGCAATTATTTCATTTAGCATGTGGCATTGGCTAAGTTATTTTGTAGTATTTATCACTGTGAGCACAGGTTAAATAATTTAAATATAAATTAACTGTGCACATAGCAGCAGTGTTATAATCTATAAAGACTGAAGCAGCAGCATCCTGCTTTTATACATTACCGTATTCATGTCCAAAGTTTCATCGATCATCATTTGGAAATTAGAGAAATCTGAGTGTAGCTCCTTAAGAGGCTTCATGAACACTGCTTCCAACAGCACATCATGGTTCCCTGGCAAAACAAAGAGCATGCATACACACTTAAGAATTGTCCAATGACAAATATATTCTCCATGAACATATCATATATTTTTTAAAAAGCCTTCCGTGTCATCTCTGTATATACTGCCTGGAATGGAGCTTAGTGAGCACTCATAAGGGAATGCATGCATAGGTAAAGGGCAAAGGTATTTCCTATTGATAAGGTTGTCAAGTCATGGCCAGCATGATTGCACAGAATGCTGTTTACCTTCCCACTGAAGTGGTACCTATTCATCTACTTGTATTTGCATGCTTTCGAACTGCTAGGCTGCTAGCTGGAACTAGTGATAGGAGCTCACTCCATCATGCGGCACCAAGGCCTCTATGCCAACCTGTCAATCAATAGAGTCAGCATCTTAACCACTTGATCTACCACGTCCCTTGTATGCATGCATACAAAAGCTTATTTATATATTTATTTTGCTTCATTTATAAGCAACCTTTCTCCCAAGAAAGTGGGACCCAAGGTAGCTTCCAAAAACAGAAAATTAAAAATGTTTACAATAAAAAAATTAAAACGATTACAAATTCCCACATTAAACACTATAGAATCATTTAAAACCCAAACGAAGTTAAAAACAAATAAAACACCCAAATAAAATCTTCCCTGCATAACCATTAAAAGCCTGCTTAAACAAAAATGTCTTTGCCTGCCAGCGAAAGGAAAATAAATCCTATGATAGGCCAATACATAAGATCCTTGTGCTGACCCTAATGTAACCAAATAGTACCATCCATGCAAAAGGAGGGGGCACAGGCATGCATGTGGGAATCCCAAGCACCCCCCCCCAATTCTTTAGGAAAAAATATTTAAGGAGGATAGACTCCCAAAATGAAGAATTAGTATATTCAATGGTCATGGAATATTGACTGACATTTGGTGAAGATGTGTGATAGAATGGTGTATCTTGAAAAAGGGTATGGCTAGCTGAAACTAAATTTCAAAACATTTTGAAACACTACTTGCTTGTAGAGACCTAATGAATTTATAGCACTATAATGCCAAATGAATCTCAGCACTTCCAAAGAGAGCACACCTACAGCTCAAGATTAAAAGATACTAGGCAATCATTCCAGCTTTTTCTTTACCAGATTTTCACTGGTAGGAAAAAACACAGAAGAAACCATGGGAAAACACTATATAAACCACAATATGCTTCTCAGTTTGTCAAATTAACCAAGGCTTTTATCAGACATTCCCATCTGATTTTCTCAGCTCCTGTTACCAGAAGAGCATATTTGCAGAGGTCAGCAAAGTTCATCTTTTGTTAACTTAATGAGCAAAGCATATTTTTTACTTTGGCAATTTGGTTAAAAATGTCAACCTTAAATTGCTAGGCTTCGAACATAATGCTTATTATACAGCGAGGTGGAGGGAGTGAAACAGTTTGGTCATTCTGTTTATGCTGCTAGAGAAAATGTTATTCTAAAGTTTTGAAAAATAGTTTTAAAAACCCAGAACAGCATGCTTTAGAAATTAGTACCAGAAAAAAACACAGAGAACGAAGCAGCACAACACAGCCACAGTATAGGAATGAGGTGCAACAGCCATGCCTAAGCTGGAGACCTCTAGATGCTCAGCACTGGCCTCTATAATGCTCAGTCACTTTGCTTTAATTTAGTGAAGCAGCCCAGAACCTCCCTGAGATCTGTGGATTTTCATTTCGCAAGGAATTTAACTATTGATCCTTTCATTCTATCCCATTCTAAGTTCAAACTAGAGTCACTGGTCCTTTTGTATTCTTTTTGCTGACATCTGTAACAGCTCTGAGTAGAGCTACTTGGTACTTCCACTTTGATCACAGGAGTCAGTCTCGCTCTTGCAAAGCTTCAAGAACAGTCTAGGATAAGCCCATTCCTTGCAACCTGTTCCACTTGAGAATGCTACAATCTCTGTTTGTTTAGGTACAGTACCTGACATGATTTGTAAGCACTACACTTTAGGGAAGATCCTTTAATCTCCACGTTCAGCAGATACACATACAAAAAGCGAACATGTGGCAAAAACAGCAGTCACTAATTCAAATGTTTTGGCATGTGCCAAATTTATTCTATCATGATTTATTATATCCAAGCACTCCTGCATTCAGAACTCAGATGGACAGATCTGTGCATAGGGTCTTCTCAACTAAAATGTCCCATGTTTCCCAAAGAGGCTTGCCTTTTGCCAATTTTCCTGTCTTTTCTGTGCTAGGTACAATCAGCTTTATTTTTCCCAGCCTTTCGAAGATGTCAATTAGCTGGTTTTATTTGCCTGTTTTTGTTTTGCCAGTTCACTGGTTTTATTGGTTTCCTGGTGGTTGGTTTTTTATTGCCTCAGCTGTTTTGAGGGTATTGTGTTTAATCGTTTTATGGTTCAATTTTTTCTCAGAACCTATGCTGCAGCCCTGGGCATTACTGTATTGATCTCACACTGACTCAACTACCAGAATCTTCTGCTGTTGCTTTCCATACTGCCAAGACTATCTCAGCTTCCTTTCTGATTTGAAAAGATGAACAAGAAACCCATATATTATAGAGGAGAAGGAGCTAGCCCACTCTTTCATTCACATGCAGACACAGGTTCTGAAAACAGAAAGAAAAACATTTGTTCTCACTATTACAAAAATCCTCCATTGTAGAGGAACCAGGATGTCATCACAGGGCTCAGAAATGTTACTGTTATGGACTAAAATGTCCTAGCCAGTATAGCCACTGGAATCCTAGAAACCATAGTGCAAACAAGATACCTTTCCGAAATCTGCCCCAAGTGTAAACTGCCTTCCAAGGTTAAATAACTGGCCACCCCAGACTTAGACCACGAAGAAAAGTACATTACCATCAGTTTTGCCCAGTGCCTGTATCACATTAGGTATCTGATTAATAGCCTGGTATATTTTGTAACAATCTTGCAAAGTCGCCTTCTTCTGAAATTTTTTTGCTATCCGACTGAAGTCCGGGAAGCGACGGAGGAGGTCTTCTTGAAGAGACTGTTTTAGCTCTGCATCTTCTATAAAGGCTTCAACCAAATTTAGCCTAGGGAGTGAAACAGGGGTAAATCAGTTAAAATATACTGGGTTTCATAATCTTGTGAGCCGCAATTTTCAACATTTTTAAAAATTATGGCATGGAAGTTTTATCTTGCACCAAGAGCCAACTCTTCTGTGGTCACAGGGAGTGGACAATTGAGAAGAGCCAGCATTATCGATCTTGACAGCTTGTAGCCAGTATGCTTTGTTACCACTGGAAACCGTTAATGGCAATGCTTACTAAAACAATGACAACTCAAATAAAATCAATGAGAAAAATAACCCTTCAAAGATTCAAGTACACCTTCCCTGAGGTCATGTTTTAAAGCAGAATACTAAATTCAGTTGCCCTTACTATTATTGATAAGTATGCATTTCTATGTGCCACCAAGTATGACCCTATGAAATTCATGAGGTCGCCTAAAGTTGACAGGTAACTTGAAGGCACATGAGCACAATTACATGTGATAGGACCACTATTAATAGATTTCTACTTGCATTACTTGAGGAGAAATAACCAGTGTAGTCTGCTGACCCAGCTAATGGGTGCATCTCATACTAGTTCTAGAACTAGTGTTACATATGCAGAACTACAACTGGACACCACATTCACTAAGCTTAGAAGCAATAAAATTACTGTATTTTCCGGCGTATAAGACGACTGGGCAAAGCATGCATCCTTTCCTTCCAGCTTAACTCAGAAGCTAAAATCCAAGACTATCTCCTTCTTTGAGCTTGCCTGACTGGCTTTAATGCTTCAGTTATTGTGGCAGAAGGATCTTTTTAATGGGATCCTCCCCCCTCCTTTTTGACTATGTTTTAATGTGTTTTTAATTGTTAAAATTTAGTGTTTTTAATGGAACTGTTTATTTAATTTTTAAAAAACTTTTGTATCTAATATGCTTTTTACTGTATTTTGTTCTTAATGTGATGTGAGCTGCCTTGCATTCCATCCTGGGAGAAAGGCAAGATATAAATAAAATAAATGAAATAATAGAGGAGGAATTCTAAAATCACGTATGCTTTTAAAACTATTTTTTTGCTCCCACATTCAGCATCATGTAGCAGTTTACATTTTTTAAAAGCACTCTTAAAAGAAGGCAATAAAGCAAAAAGACTTTATGACAAATGAGGTTTACAAAAACGATGGGTTACATTTTGCACAGAATATAATGCAGGCTCTATAACTTCTTCCAGAGAATGATTTTTCTTTGGTAGTTGGAACAATTCCTTAACATTAAAATTCCACTTCTTGCTTCTGCAGCAAAGCTAAATGCTTGCCTCTTTTGTTATTTCTTCCCCTCCTGCCCACTCCCCCATCCCTCACAAAGGAAGACTATGGCTATCCCTTAATTTTTTCCCCTCTTTCTGGAGGGCCCAAATATCCTAAAGGCACCAGGTCAGGATCAGCCCTGATTACTACTAGGATGGGGGAGACCAAAAAGGAATACCAGATGCTATATGCTATTTTTCAGAAGTGGCAAAACCACTTCTGAGTATTCCTTGCTTATGAAAACCCTATGAAATTCATGGGGTCACCATAAGTTGCCAGGCAACTTGAAGGCACATATATACACCAGGAAGAACGAATTAAAGTAAGGCTTTGATGGTCACAAAAGCACAAAGGGCTAAGATCTGTGATCAGTTCAGTGCACAGCTGTCTTGTAAAATCATGCTCACTTCTAAGCAGACAGCAGCTAAGGCTGGCATTCTGATAAATGCTCCTGGAGTATGTACAAACTAGTGTGATCTTGCTACAAGTACTACTAACATAGAACATTATCACACAGGGAGTTGAGGGGAGAAAGTGGAAATAAACCGGACGAGCGGAAGACTTTAACTGATGGGATTTGTCCCATTCCGCCTCGTCTGATAACTAAATTCGAATTTA
>CM034701.1:376856514-376867836 GCA_020142125.1 Phrynosoma platyrhinos | reverse complement strand
CTTCCCAGAATTCTACAGCATTCAGTTAAAGTGGTATCAACATGGATTATTTCTGCAGTGCAGATTCAGCCTGAATTTACACAAGCCATTCCATTACACTGTGTTGTTACAGACTGGCATACTTACATCTTTTTCAAAGTAGTACGCTACATCTGCTATGTCCACATCTGCGACAGATTTATCTGAAGCATTTTGTCTCAAATCAATGGTAATGTAAGGGTTTTCATACTGGAAGAATAAGGCAGATAGTTATACCACACAATTTGTTCGACTTCTTATCTTCTTAGAAGTCTCAAGAGTATAACATTCATATTCCTTTGACTAGTACAAGCAATTAAAGTTTCAAGAACCTGTGTTACAAGAGGCCAAATATCAAAGCTTTTCAGTATGCTTGGTTTATACTCTTGGTTTATACTCAAAAGTTTAGCTTTGACAGTGTGCAAATGAACAAGAGAAACACCAAAATACAATGCAACAGTGCAACAAACAAGAATTCCAATTTTTTCACCTATGAAACTTGCATTCCATTACATAATAGCATATGATTAAAATTCCATAATGGAGTGGGGCAAGTAAGGCCACAAGTGGCTTCTATTGTACAATCATTAAAGCCCTCCCAGGGTATTCACAAACCCCTCAATTTTTTTTTTAATTCGGGCAAATTATCCCCTGAAATCATACAAACTTCCACAAAAATATTGCGGTTTGGATTCCCTTTCCATCCACTAGCTTGATCCCCCGCCCCCCTCACTTCCAGTAGCCTTTTTGCTCTAACACTGAAACTAGAAGCAATATTCAGTCACTTTCAGTTCTGACTGCATCGGAAGCAACATGGCTCCAGGCAGATAAATTGCTTTCTGCAACCCCTTTTGCTGTTGGCCCATGACCACTCTAAAAGCAGGAATGTTTTGAGTTTTTGTTTGTTTGTTTTTCCAGTCAAAGCCCCAGAACACTGGAACACTCTTCCATGAGAGATCTGGATAGCTGCATCTTGAATCCTGTTTTCAAAGGCAAATTAAAATGTACCTGCCTTCTTTAACTGATTTATTATATTATATTGCTTTCAACAGGGTTTTTGTATAAAATACTTAATGTATATATTCATGTATAAGTCTAGAAATTTTAGTTAAAAATTGACTCCAAAAACCTGAGTCAATTTATCCACGGGTCAATGTAAGTACTGTACTTTAAGTCTTATCAAAAAAGGGGCCATTCCCTGATGAAAGGAAAAGTGTAATATGTCCTGGAAGCACTGACCCCCCTCTACTCTCTCATCCATCCTGCCTTTAGTGTGAGCACAAACAGTTATGCTTGCTGGAATTTTGCAAGTTCTTTGGCATCATTTTCCTTTGCTTCCTCCTTTACATCCTTTGTTACATGTCCCTAAGTTTTACTCTTGATTTATCCATGGAACATAGCAAAACCCATAATTTTGGCCCCAAAACCTGCCCTCGACTTATGCGTGAGGTCAACTTATAGTTGAGTATATACAGTAGGTATTTATTTAGATCAGTGATTCCCAAACTTTGGTCCTCTAGGTGTTTTGGACTTCAACTCCTAGAAACCCCAGCTAGCTTGGCCAACGGTCAAGTATTCTGGGAGCTGAAGTCCAAAATATCTGGAGGACCAAAGTTTGGGAATTACTGATTTAGATGGTTATGAATTATTTTTGCAATTGATCTTGATACAGTAAAGTTAAATATTTCCAACAAGTTCCATTTGGGTGGAAATGTTTGAAAGGCCACTTTTCTGAACCAAACTATAAGAATACAAGAAGAATTTCCACTGGACCTCAAGAATTCCCATTCATACCGTAACATTAATGTGCTTTGGATCCAATTTGTAACGCTGAAGGAGTGTATCTCTGATTTTTCTGCAAATTAAAAGAATAAGAACATTTACACTAAAATATCATACTTTAGTAAGTTAATCAGTTTTGAAACCCATGTCACCTGCAATCATGATACCTTGATGTGATCCAAAGGACATGTACAGTCTTTGCTAATTTTTATTGGCTTCTTGACATAAACTCTCAACTCTGCAACATATGTGTACCTTTTCCACATACCTGGCAACAGGGACAGAGGCTGAACTGATTCAAAACAGCCCTTTAGTTCACCTATTTTGCGCTATTAATATCAGCTTAGCATGCAAACATATCCAGGAGTAGCTGTGTTGACCATTTAGCAAAATGCAATAACATCTAAAATCCACAAAACTGCAACACCTTGGACCAACCAAAATGCACAAAATACATGATAGCAAGTATTGTAAGTATTTTAAAAGCAGCTAGAAAAAGGGTTCAGTTCAGTTATTTCCAAACTCTGGTCCTCCATGTGATTTTTACTTCAGCTCCCAGAAATGTCAGCCATCTTGGCCAATGATTTGGGATTCTGGGAGCCAAAGTCTAAAACACCTAGAAGGCCAGAGTCTGGGAATCACTGGTTTAGATGATGATAACTTAGATAATACATGTATACAAATCATTTTTGTATAAGCTACCTTCTGAAAAGGATTCCATCAATACACTTTCTACACTACAAATCTTTGAGACTACACAAAAATATAAGTGGACTATGAAGACTGTTAAGATATACCTTTCAATGGAGTCTTGGTCCACTGGATTATTCCTGTCGTCATGTTTCATTTCAATAATAATCCAACTGAAAAATGAAGAACAACCCATGTCCAGTCAGTCTGTACACTAATAACAAGCTTGAAGAATACTTCAGAGATGTTTAGGCCACCTTATAGAACAGTGTTAGACAGTATTAGAATGTAAGCCTAAGGACAGGAAACATACTGCTACGAATCTTGTGAGTTACTCTGGGAGCTTAATAGCAAAATATAAGCACTTTAAATATATAAAGTTTTTTTTTCTAGACAACTTAAACATAAAAAAAGATAAACAGAATGCATGAGTTATATTTTAAAGGGATCTTGTAGCACCTTTGAGACTAACTGAAAGAGAAAAGTTGGTAGTATGTACTTTATTAGACTTGGGCCTACTTCCCACTTTAAGATTTCAAACAGATCCAAACATTTATGCAAACTGTGAATATTTATACAAACTGTGTATAAACCATTACAGTTATATATTTATATCTTCCCACTGAAATTGTTTGGTGAAAAATACAGATTTAACGGTAATAGCAATTTCACATTAAAAGACTTACCTTGTCCTTACTACCTCATTGCATGTGATGTCTTGATCACCTTTTTCAGTTCTTCGTACTCCAGCAGAGTTCACACACCAGCAAGTGTTTGTCCCATTACATTGCTTAGCTTTGAAGTTACCTTTGCTATCGCATTCTGGGTTATAAATGCCATCATTATCTACATATGCAGTTTGTGGTTTTGACCTTCTACCAGTCACTGTGCCTTTCACTTCAGCTTGCATCAGCAGACATTTTGATGTCACTAAAAACAAGACAGTAAATATCAACCTTAAAGTTATCAGACTTTCCATTCCAAAATGTAAAATAAATGTATTTTGGGATGGAGCAACACATTTCCATTTCATATTCTGAACTGTAAAGCAAGCTTTCTAGGCTTTCTTGTGCTCTTGTACTTACATGTTGCACAGTCCACTGTGACATTAGACCCGTACAATTTACATCTGCAGCTGCTGCCAATTTGAACACAGTCTACTGTCCGTTTGTTCTTCTCACACAGACATCCTTCTGTAATATTGAAATCCATCAGTTAGAAAAAGTACTTAGTTACAATTTTTAAAAACACATACAACTGTCATTAGGTTTGAGTGAGAAAGAAAATGTATTTCACTGTATCTTTTACCACTTAAAAGCACTGGAAACAAGTAATGTATAAATTCATAACCTAGCAGAAAGGATATTTACATTCTAATTGAGCTTCCATTATAAGGTAGCTTTGAGTTTTTCACTCTTTAAGGGCCAGTTCTAAAATAGTTACACTACAAAACTATTTGTATTGTAACAGTGTTGTAAATGTTATACAAACCCTTGCCACATTGACCCGAATCCAGCAGAAGCAAGGATCTGACTAATATGACTGTTCTTTAGCAATCATGTATGACACATTCCAACACAACAATTTTATATTTTTGCTTTACTTTCAGTTATATAGCTACAGAATAATTATACTCAGCTCCTTTGACACATGTATAGATTGCTATGGGACTGTACCTACCAAGGGCTGTCTACATTAGCCCTATACTATAATGCTCCCGCTACAGGTGCAAGTTGCTCTAAGATCAAAACACCTTGTTGGGAATGAGATGCTCAGCCTCATTCTGACCTCAGACAAGCACAGAGTGACTTGCAAGACCAGCTGGTAAGGAGGGGATGAATTTGGGGGGAATGCAAGGGGCACAATACTTTCTGCAACACAATTCACACATCTGGCAAAAGCAATCTGCCCCTCCCTCCCTCAGCAGCAGTCTATTGATCAAGGGAAAAGAATGCCATAAAGAAGAGAATGCCATCTCACTTTGGTCTTGCCAGCTTGTTTGGTGTTGTTAACTGCCTTTGAGTCAGCCTTGGAGACTCCTGGAGACCCTGTAAATGAGGCATCTCCAGGACCCCTATTCTCAACCTCTCAATGGGTCCTGAAGGTTCAGGCCTGTGACCTTCCTGAGTCTAGTCATCTGGCAATCGGTCTTCCTCTCCTTCTACTGCCTTCTACCTTTTCTAGTCTTACTGTCTATTCCAATGAATCTTTCCTTCTCATGATGTGGCCAAAGTACATTTTGGTCATTTTGGCTCCCAGGGAGAGTTCAAGCTTGATCTGTTCTAGGACCCATTTGTCTTTTTGGATGTCCATGGTACCTCAGTACTCTTCTCCAGCATCACATCTCAAATGAATTTATTTTCCTCTTATTTGCTTTCTTCACTGTCCAGCTCCCACATCTGTACATGGTGGTGGGGAATACAATGACTTGGACGCTACTAACTTCAGTGCTCAGTTATATATTTTTACAATTTAGAAAATTGTCTAGTTCTTTCATAGCTGCCCTTCTCATTCCAGTCTTCTTCTGATTTCTTGACTCCAGTCTCCGTTCTGATGAATGTTTGCCCACACACAACTCCAAACTGACACAGTTTTGTGACCAAGGCCACAAAAGTGTATGCTAAAATTTTCTTTCTCCCTGTTAGTCTCAAGCACAGAGGCTTCTTTGTGTTGATTTGTGCTAAAACATTGCTATCTGTTTTAATGGTACCACTCCAAATATATACTCCTGGGAGAATATGAGCATTGGGAGAGAAAAAGAGCCCTCCATTGCTTCTGGGAGAAAGACAGCATACAAATGAAATAAAATAAATAAATAAATCACAGGATGAAAGCAAGGCAATCTGATTTCGGTCTTCAAGGCATTCCCTCCCAGAAACTGCAAATGTAGCCGACGCTGACAATTTTTGTATTCAAGCAGACCGATTCTGTTGTCCGTAATGTGTGGGGAAAGAAGAAAGTTAAGCAAAGCAGTTTTTAATGCTGCTGCCACAACTGTTTGTCCTTTATTACACAATACTCCTTGATTGCTTCAAGGAAGTGTCACCTCATCAGCTATATTTTAAAGCCAATTCCTCTTGGGACACCACAGGAGGAGCCTCCTAACCTCAACCTTTGCAACTGGGAGAAAAAGTCCCTTTCAAGAAAGAGGATCTTTGGAAAGAAAAATTCCAAAGGCCATGTTAGTTTAGTCTCTTTATTAAGTCAACCAAAAGAGGACAAGAAAATATGTGCAGAATTCCTCTACTTGGGTTTGAATGTGAAAGTCCAAAAATGTCAGGACAAAGAATTTTGTAGGTAAGGATGGAAGAGAAACATTCTGGGCAACTACCTTCACCTTTGCTGTTCCTATACCTACAAAACATAAAATGGATCTCAGCTGCTTCCTGGGTAAAAAAGGGGAGGGGTCCTGTCTGATCTTGGAAGCTAAACAGAGCCAGCCTTGGATACTATTTGGATGAGAGAATGCCAACAAATGCCAGATGCTGCAGGCTATACAGGGCGATTAAAAAAGGATGATGCAAAACCAAATAAAATCAGCTTTACTTCTGGACCATTCTTTTTGAATCACCCAGTATTTCAGAGGAAGGAACTGGGAAAACCCACCTCTGAATATTTATTGCCTATGAAAACCCTATGAACATAAGTAGTCATAAGTTGACAGGTGACCTGAAAGTACGATACACACACACAAACATACAAGACAGATCTTTAGCTGGTGATCCTATAGACCAGGGTTTCTCAGCCAAGATCTCCTGAAAGATAAATATTAGGACAAGAGGTTCCTAGGGATTCCACAACAGATTGCGATTGAAAAATTACATATATAAACATTTCTGAGCTGTTGAGATAATGGTTTCTATGCAGCAATTCGCTGGAAGTTGAAAATTATTTCAAGCATTCCTCCATGAAAAAAAAGGTTCAGAAAGGCTATGCATAGATAGCATCCACTGATGTTTGTTTGGTTTTGTAGGACTCTTAGGGTTCATCCAGGGGTAGGCAACCTTTCCCCTTTAAGGGCCGAGGGACTTCAGCTCCCAGAATCCCAGGAGCTATTGGCCAATATGGCTGAGGCTTCTCGGAGCTGAAGTCCCTCAGCCCTTAAAGGGGAAAAGTTGCCTACCCCTGATACAGCTTGACAACACTTGAATTATCATGGCTCTATTCTACAGAATCATCGGATTTGCTGTTTTGTGAGGTATCAGCATTCTTTGGCAGAGAAGGCTGAAGACCTTGTAAAACTACAAATCCCAGGATTCCATAGGATGGAGCCACAGCACTTAAAGAGGTGTCAAACCATATTATTTGTACAGTGTGACACAATGGTTTGAGCATTGGACTATATCTCTGGAGACCAGGGTTCAATTCCCTGCTCAGCCAAGGAAACCCACTGGGTGACCTTGGGCAAGTCACAAGCTCTCAGCCTAAGGGAAAGGCAACGACAAACCTCCTCTAAAGAAATCATGCCAAGAAAACCCCATGATTATGGGCCACTATAAGTCAGAAATATATTGAAAGCACACAACACACACATATGCTCCCTCAGGCACTGGTGAAATCATACATGCTGATGCCCCATCAATCTTTGCACATGTCCTAGAAGACCCAGCAACCCAAACAACAACCCCACTACTGTGTACACAGGTTTATATCATCCACCTGGAGCGAATACTTTTATGTTGTTGTGTGCCTTCATTCCAACTTATGGCAACCCTGAGGCAAACTTGATTTTCTTGGCAAGTTTCTTCAGAGGGGTTTTGCCACTGCCATCCTATGAGACAGAGAGTGTGAATTGGCCAGGGTCACCCAGTGGGACACATGGCCAAGCAGGGATTTGAACCCTATTCCCCAGAGTCATAGTCCAATGCTCAAACCATTACAACACTCTGGCTCCTACTTCCCAAGCACTGATATCCTTTTATTACACAGCAGCCCATAAGCCTTGAGAGCTAGTGTGGTGTAGCGCATTGAGCACTGGACTATGACTCAGGACAGCAAGGTCTGAATCTCTGCTTGGCCATGAAACTCACTGGGTGACTTTGGGCAAGTCACACTCTCTCAGCCTCAGGGGAAAGCAATGGCAACCCCACCCTCAGAAGAAACATGCCAAGAAAACCTTGTGATAGGTTTGCCTCAGGGTTGCCATTAGTTGGAAACAACTTGAAGGCACATAACATACACAACTTATAAAACCTCCATCAGTTTGTACTATCATAGGTCACCTCAACAAACAAGGCCACCTTTTCTCCCAGAAAGGCTATAGTCCTCCCTCCATATCCACAGATTCTTCATCCACAGATTCAACCATCCACGACTTGAAAATATTCAAAAAACATAAGAATTCCAAAAAAGCAAACCCTGATTTTGCTATTTTATATGAGGGACACCATTTTACTATGCTACTTTATATAATGGGATTTGAGCATCCATGGATTTTGGTATTCACCAAGGGTCCTGGAAGCAAACCCCAGCAGATACCAAGGGCCACCCAGTCAGGCGAGTGAGTCACCCAAGTGCCACTCCCAGTTTTGCTCAAGCTATGAAAACTCATTGGGTGACCTTGGGCAAATCATACTGTCTCAGCCTCAGAGGATGGCAGTGGCAAACCCCTTCTGAAGAAACATGCAAAGAAAACCCTGTGATAAATTCACCACGTATCGAAAACAACTTGGAGATACACAACGCACACACACACATACCCCACAAGTCTTGGTATGCAAAGGGATCTTGCAGCACCTCTGAGACTACGGCTGCATCCGCAGTGCAGAAATAATCTGAAGCTGCAACTAGTTACCATTCTCAGAGTTCCACAGCACTAAGCCATGGCAGTTAGTTGTGTCAAACCAGATTATTTCTGAATTGAGGATGCAGCCTATAACTGAAAAGAAGAAGATGGTAGGATGAGCTTTGGTAGACTCGGATCCAAAACACACTGCAGAAATAATCCAGTTTGAGACTGCTTTAACTGCCCTAAATTTCTCACAAAACTACAGTTCCCAGAATTCTTTAGCACTGAGCCAGGACAGTTAAAGTGGTCTCAAACTGGATTATTTCTGCAGTGTGTTTTGGGCCAGAGAAGGCTAAATGTCTGACAAAACACACTGCAGAAATAATCCAGTTTGAGACCGCTTTAATTACCCTGGCTCAGTGCTAGGAAATTTTGCAAATCATAGTTCATTATGGCACCACAGCTCTCTACCAGAGAAGGCTAAATGTCTCACAAAACTACACCTCCCAGAACTCCCTATCATTGACCCAGGGCAGTTAAAGTGCTCACAAACTGGATTACGTTTCTGTAATGTGTTTTGGACCTTGAGCCTGCTTCCTTAGATGCATAAGAAACTTTTATGTTTTGGAGAAGTTTTCTGGAGAGTAAGGAGTGTGCATGTTTCAACAAAGGCAAAGTTTTCTGGAGAGAAAAGGAATGATGAGGAAAAGCCATGAACACCACAGTGGCGCCATCCAGACTGTGAGATATAATTTCCTAAGTACCAAAGTACCAAATCAAATTAATCAGGACAAAACAAGTGAAGCAGCAATATCCAATTTATTAATTACAATCTTGCAAGAAGGGGTCTCCATGTAGGCACACCCCAAAGTTGACACAGCAAGTTTTAATCCCTTTTCCTGTCAGTATTTTTCCACCCTCGTGACTTTATTGGCTGAAGTAATCAAAATATACAACAAATCACAAATGCCTAAAATGAATACACTATCTTCGCTCCTGTTTACACCTCCCACCTACTCAAATTCAAAATCCCCTCACCATATTTACAGACCTCCTTTCAGCAAAAGTGAAACCTGTGCAATTAACCTAAGCGTGAACTGTGATTTCATCCCAAAGTCTCATTATTAACTGTTCATCCTCCCTTTCATGTTTGCATTATCTATCTGTTAGCTCGATAACTACAAAAAACTTATCTGCCAAAAGTTGACTGTGTCCACCTAATTAGTGTTCTACCTTCTCTACAATGTTTGTGTGGAATTCAAAAGATAAAACTTATTTTTCATCCAGTGGGGCCCTGGAATCCAAACTCTTACTGGGGTGGGGTGGGGTGGGGTGTATTTTTATTTTATTTATTTTTTATTTGTGGAGTATTTATATCCCGCTCTTCAGCCACAAAGGCTCTCAGAGCGGCTTACAAATGGTTAATTAGATGGGTTCCCTGCCCTCAGGCTTCTGCCTTTTTATATTAAAGACCCATCTAAAGCCTAAACTCCTAATTCTGTTTCTATTAGCTTCCTATATGTGTATATATTTATATACATATACGTATATAAATCTATATATACAATTGTCCCTCGTAACTCTCAGAGGATCTGTTTTGGACCCCGCCGCAAGTTACAAGGGTTGCATATATTCATGCTAATGGTGGTTGCCCCTCCGTGAATTTCCAAGCCTGCAGATTTCAAGTCTGCGGACATGTAGGGGTGACTGTATATATATATATTTGTGTGTTAAATCCAAATACCAACCATTTCTCTCACAGGCCTTTGGGGCAAATTGTTTGCCTCACTACTCCAGGGCGTTGCCACCACAAGGCCTCAGGTAGCCCCCCAGGAGCCTCAGGGGCAGCCAGCCCCACAAGTCCAACAACCCCCTTCCTCACACTTTTTATTAATTTTTAACATAGAGAAAATAAAAAAGACATAATAATAAATAATAATAATAATAATAATAATAATAATAATAATATTTCTATTATCGCCCAATGGTTACCCAATCCGGGCGGTTTACAAGTTAAAACAAATTACAATAGCAAGATATCCCTCCCCCCCTTAAAACAGTATTAAATAGTGATACAATTAAAACATCAAACAATATAAAATGAATTAAAAATTTAACAATTAGCAATTAAGAATCGTAGCAGGTAATCTCCTTGCTACTTTTGAAGAGGAGCCCGGATTGAAAGAAGGACATACATATACATAGAAAATACATATATCCCTACATATCCCTATCATATCTAAACCCACCTTCTATAATATTTAGTATCTTTTACAAAATGTGTTCTTGTTCTATCATTTCTAACTATCATCTTATCTCTAACTTCCTATACTAGAAGAACTCCATATTACGTAATACTACATATCCTTTTTTTAACAAACTGAACTGTTCTTATCTTATCACATATAAAAAACCAATCTAATTCTACTAATAGAGTATTAACACTTATTATCTTAAAGTATATATACATATATAACCGCTTAACATATTTATTTAGTATTTATTTAGTAATCATTTTTATCAATACTCACTACCCCATTGATCGCTTATATATTTCAATAACTGTTCCCATTCCTTTACATATTTCCTCAATGTCTCACTTCTCATTAGAGACATGTCAATTTATCCAATTCTGCCATATCTAATAACTTTAATAACCATTCTTCTAAAGTTGGTAGCTCACGATGTTTCCATTTTTGAGGCCAACAATAACTTAACTGCCGCTGTCATATAACAAATTATTCTTACATTTTCCCCCAATTGTTTTTTTTAAATATTTTTAAGAAAAGGGGGAAAAACATATTTCATTATGTAAGTTCATGTGTGATGGTCAGGAAATAAAACAAAAAAATAATTTGTTCTCACATTCATTCAGTAAGCATTTCTTCATTCTTCGAATGATTTCAATTTTTGTTTCTTGACATTTACTTATAAAACTATTGATATTTTATTATATCAAAGTGAGCAAAATGATGTGTATCAGATAGGACAATGTGGAATAACACAGTAGTGATAATATTTATATTTGTGTTGTGGTAGGCATAATTATAGTAATATTTAAATTACAGTCTTAATTTTCCTTTGAACCTTATTTTGACTTTTTT
>CM034701.1:376842167-376852933 GCA_020142125.1 Phrynosoma platyrhinos | reverse complement strand
TTTGACTGCATAGACCATGAAAGGCTATAAAATCTCCTTAAAGATATGGGAGTGCCAACGCATCTGATAGTCCTGATGAGGAATCTTTACTCAGGACAAGAGGCTACTGTCAGGACATAACATGGAGAAACAGAATGGTTCCCAATTGGCAAAGGAGTCAGATAAGGCTGCATCCTATCACCTACCTATTCAACTTATGTGCAGAACATATTGTAAGGAAAGCAGGCTTGGACATGGAAGGAGGAGAAGTGAAAATAGGAGGAAGAAATATCAACAATCTGAGATACGCTGATGACACTATAATACTAGCAGAAAACTTCACAGACCTGGAACTACTAAGGAAGATCAAAGATGAAAGTGCAAAGGCGGGCTTACTGTTGAACATAAAGAAAACAAAAATAATGACCGCAGAGAACTTACACACATTCAAACTAGACAATGAGGAAATAGAAATAGTAAAAAGTTTAATTCTTTTTAAAATTCCCATTTGTGTATGTTTTTAATTATATTGTTTGTTTGTAAGCTGCTTTGTGTCCCAATTGTGGGGGGAAAGTTGGATATAAATGATGATGATGAAGATGATGATGATAATAAAGTTGTTGTTGTTACTTATTATTCCTGCTTTTCTCCCAGTATAGAGACTTGGGCGATTCATCTGCCTGTTGTATATAGCCCTTCTGGGAGAGAAAAGGCGGCCTTGTTTATTGAGGCGATCATGGTACATCCTGAGGGAGGATTGCAAGGGTATCTGGTTTTATTTGTTTATAATTTATTTATTTTATTTAACATACATTATGTTTTTTTAAATACAATACTAGACCTTGGGCAAGTCACACTCTCAGCCTCAGAGCAATGATCAACCTCCTCTGAACAAATCTAGCCAAGAAAAAGCCATCATAGGTTCCTCTTAGGGTCACCATAAGTCAGAAACACCTTGAAGGCACACAACAACAAGCAAAAGTTTAATTCTATTTTAATGCCCATTTTTATTCATTTAATTTACTTATGTTATGTGTTTTTCATACAGTACTAGAGTGTGGGCAAGTCACACTCTCTCATCCTCAGGGGAAGGCAATGATAAACCTCCTCTGAACAAATCTTGACTTAGGATTGGCATAAGTCAAAAATTACTTTTTTGCATGTTTTAAATTGTTTGTTTGTTTGTTTGTTTAGTTTGTAAGCTGTTTTGTGTCCCAGTTGTGGAGGGAAAGTGGGATATAAATAAAGATAATAATAATAACAATAATGATGATAATAATTCCTGCTTTTCTTGGGACTTGGGCAACTCAACTGCCTACCTGCCCAGGTGGCCATATATAGCCTTTCCAGGAGAGGACAGCTGTCCTTGTTTGTTGAGGTGTCTGTGGTATTATATCTTGAGGGAGGGTTGCCAATGTGTCTGTTTTTATTTATTTAATTTATATTATGTGGTTTTAGTACTGTACTAGACCTTGGGCAAGTCACACACTCTCAGGCTCGGGAAAGGCAATGGCAAACCTCCTCTGAACAAATCTTGCCTTAGGGTCACCATAAATCGAAAATGACTTGGAAGGCACACAACAAACAAAAGTTTAATTCTATTTTAATGCCCATTTTTGTATGTTTTTAATTGCATTGACTTTTTTCAGTTTATAAGATGCTTTGTGTTCCAATTGTGGGGGGAAAGTGGGATATAAATAAAGATAATAATGATAATGATAATACAGTTCCCAGAATTCCCTAGTATTGAGCCAGGACAGTTAAAGCAGTCTCAAAATGGATTATTTCTGCAGCATGTTTTGGACCTATGTGCATGCTGCTCTGTGAGCTTTTTTGACTGAAGGGCGAGCTATAAATACTGCAAATAAAGAAAGAAATAATAGACACCAATTAATATCTAGGTGGGATTGGCTGATACTCTTTATTAAAGTTCTTGCTTGGATAGAAGTACTAGATCCCCAGTGGGCCTTGTTTCTCTAGTCAGGGGCAGAAGCCATCATGTCTTTTCTTTAATATTTGCAGACTTAGGAGAAAAGGCATTTGAAGTGGTGCCTTTGAGAGGGAAGTGGTAGAGGAGACAGAGAGGTACTTGATCTCCAGCTGGGGTCAGATTATTTTTCCTTTTTGGCATAGTCGTCTTGTCAGGTAAAAGGGGGATGCAATCCAAGGTTCAATTCCCAGCTTGGCCATGAAACCGACAGGGTGATTTTGGGCGAGTCAAATGCTCTCAGCCTCAAGGGAAGGCAATAGCAAACATCCCCTGAACAAATCTTGCCAAGAATAACTTGAAGGCACACACAACACACACAATTTCTCCTTAGCCCTTGTTCCCTTGGTCAGAGACAAAGGCCAGGAATTCCTTTCCCTCTTTTCTGCAGCCCCCCCCCCAAAAAAAACCCCACTGTCATTTCCTTCTTATCTCTACAACCTGATGATGACAAATGCTTATTGTCTAAGGCAGGGGTAGGCAACCTTTTTGAGCCGTGGGCCGGGTTGCTGTCCCTCAGACAATTGGGGGGCCGAAGCACCATATATATATATATATATATATATATATATATATATATATATGTATTAAAAATAATTTTTTTAAAAAAAATATGCATGCACACACTCTCAGCACCAGAAAAGCCATGGCAAAATCCCAGTTGAGATTTTGCCAAGAAAACCCCAAGAACAAGTAATAACAACAATAATTAATATCATCATAGCGGCAGGGGGCGGCGGCAGTTGCGGTGGCAGGACCGGCCTGGGGCCGGTCCAAAGGCCTTGGGGGGCCGCATCCGGCCCCTGGGCCTTAGGTTGCCTACCCCTGGTCTAAGGTATATAAAAAAATTAGTGGGGTTATGAATCACCTATAACACTGAAAAATGTAACAAAAATAAGAGGAGCACTAAAGATTAATAATGTACTATTTCATCATTGTGGATAGTCCCTCCTTTTATGCCATTAACAACTATTTCACAGCACTCTGTGAAACAAAAATGATATTTCAGGTACTTGAAACTCCTGGTAGGGAAGGATGTTCCCACAAGCCTGATGACACAATTCTGTAAACGTATACAAGAACACACCCTTTTATTCAGATTAATTAATCCAAAATAGCTACCTCCCACAGAGTCAGCACTCACAAGCACTGACAGATGGGAATTGCTATTCCAGCCATAACTATACAGTGAAAAAGTGGATGGGAAAATTCAGTTTTACCAAGGTGTACCCTACCAAATTACCCACATTTAACTTGTTTTGGGAGGAATAAGAAATAGAACCTAAAGATATATCAGCAGATACTACTTATCAGCTTTCATTTTCTCCTTCCCTTTTTATCTGTTTGGTTTCATTATTTTTGCTTCTCATATTATTTCTTGTTCGTACATGTAAGTATTGAGTGTAAGAATGTGAAAGGTTAGAAAGAATTCTGGTGGTGCAGCAGAAACTTAGGGCCTTTACAGACTGGCAGAAATAATGCAGTTTGAATCCACTTTAACGTTCCTGACTCAATGCTAGGGAATCATGGGAATTGTAGTTTTTTCTGAGACATTGAGCCTTCTCTGTCAGAGAGCTCTGGTGCCACAATAAACTACAGTTCCCATGATTCCCTAGCACTGAGGCAGGACTGTTAAAGTGGACTCAAGCTGCATTATTTCTGCCAGTCTGTAAAGGCCCTTAATTGTGTTGCTAACAAAACCAATATGATTTTTTAATACTTTGAAGAAAAACTTTTTAACCATTATTTAATTATATTGATTTTGAATAGAGGGAAGGGTTTAGCAATGAATATCTATTAAGTGATGCTTGTTTATAAGCTCCATATCTGCAACTGTTTATTTTTTTTTAAGTGTACAAAAATATATGCTCATGTAGTATACAATCAGCCCTCCACATTTGAGGCTTTCTCTTTTGTGGATTTGATTATTCACAGATTTGAGTAATCTGATCTTTCTAGGAATCTATGGATGTGATGTGAGACTTCCGATGGGGTTTCCAGGGGGTACATGCGAGCACCTGTGAGGGTGCAGAGGCACAGCCCTGAAAAGCAACAGCGTGGCCCAAAAGGCACCTGCATGAGATGGAGCAGCCCCCAGTTGAGCCCAGATGCCTCCAAGTGAAGCTGAGAAGCCCCTGGGTGGGCCCAAAAACCCTCTGCATGGGGTGGGGGAGCCCCCAGCCAGACCCAAAAAGCCTCTACACGGGACGTAGGAGCCCCTGGCCGGGCCCAAAAAGCCTCTGCATGGGGTGGGGGAGCTCCCAGCCGGACCCAAAAAGCCTCTGCACGGGGCTAAGGAGTCCCTGGCTGGGCCCAAAAGCCTCCGTGGGGCTGAGGAGCCCCTGGCTGGGCCCAAAAGCCTCTGTGCAGGGCGGAGCAGCCCCTGGCTTGGCCAAAACAACACACATGGGCAGTGGGGAGCCAACCTGGTGTCACCTCCCTTCTGGGGTGTCACCCAGTGCAGTGCGCACCCCCTGTACCCCTTCCCCAGTGATGCTTCTGGATCCTCTGGCATGACTCTATGGTCAGCTTCTGGCAGATGTTGGAGGACCTAGGCTGGAGGACCTAGAAATTCCTAGAGAGGTGTTCTCTCAGGTTTAAAAAATGTGTTTTTTTAATTTGCGGTTTTTCCAATTTCATGGGGGCCCTGTGCCCTTAACCCATTGAATGTGGAGGGCCCACTGTAGTCATGCAAAGTAGAGCTAACAGAAGTAGTCAGGTGCTAGGAAACAGACAGGGCTTCTTCTGATTTCAGCAAGCTGTTTTCATAAAACACCTAAGGGCATTCTAAACAGGAAAGAGAGAGGAGGAGTAAGAGGCAGAAAGAGAGATCCAGAAGATTAAAAACAGGGATGAGGTAAAGAAATAGAAAAGTGAAACAAAGGGCAAGGGTGGATCCTGGAAGTGTAGAAATATAATTCAGCGTCACCAAGACAAGCAGCCCATGATGCTTCTTTGCTAGACAGAGGAAACTGTTACTCATTGGTTTTCTATTTTGTTGCTAGTAGAAAGATCACTTACTTTTTTGTGACACATGTTCTGAGACAGTTTGGTAATCTCTTTCTTGTAAAAGACAGTGCTTAGTTTCTTCATTACCTCTAGTGCTATGACCTAAGTTGGCCAGCCTGACCTGAACTACGGGGGGTTGCAGACTGGCAAAAATAGTGCAAATTGAGTCCACTTTTAGAGTTAGGGTTAGTGCTAGGGAATCATGGGAATTATTTTTTTTCTGAGACATTGAGCCTTCTCTGTCAGAGAGCTCTGGTGCCACAATAATCTACAGTTCCCATGATTCCCTAACCCTAAAAGTGGACTCAATTTGCACTATTTCTGGCAGTCTGCAACCCCCCTACATGAACAGCAACCAACCCTAAGCTAAAGACATATAAAAGCCAAAATCATGGATACATTAACGTGTTTCACTGATCAATTAAGAATCTAATCTCACTTCAGTTATTGATCATTGCCACCATTCACAAACTAACAAATCTCTCTCAGTTTAGGATTCTTTCAGAGTAGTTATTCTGTACATGGCAGCTGTCAGTCAGCTTTAATTTACGGCAACCATATGCATGTTTATTCCTATTATGTACCTTCAAGTCATTTCTGATTTATGGGAACCTTAAGGCTTGGTGTGATGTAAAGCTTCAAGTACTGGACTAGGACCCTGGAGACCAGGTTTCAATTCTCAGCTCAGCTATAAAACCCACTGGGTGACTTTGGGCAAGTCACATGCTCCCAGCCTCAGGGGAAGGCAAAGGTAAACCTGCTGTGGACAAGTGTTGCAAAGAAAACCCTGTGATAGGGTTGCCATAAGTCAGAAATGACTTGAAGGCACACACCAATAAACTAAGACTCGTAGGGTTTCTTGGCAAAATTTGTTCAGAAGGGGTTTGTCCTTGCCTTCTGCTGAGGCTGAGAGAGTGTGACTTGCACAAGGTTACCCAGCGAGTTTCCATGGCCAAGCAGGGAATCGAACCGATCTTCAGAATCTTACTCCAGTGCTGAAATCGCTACACCGCACTGGCTTTCAAGGTTTACTGTTGTTGTTGTTGTTGCCATTTCTGACTTATGGGAACCCTGAAATGAATCTATCATGGTGTTTTCTTGACAAGATTTGTTCAGAAAGGGTTGCCTTTGTCTTCCTTGGAGGTTGAGAGAGTGTGATTTGCCCAAGGTCATCCAGTGGGGTTCCATGGGAGGAATGAAACTTCCTGATGGCAAGAGCCATTCAGCAGTGAAATGCACTGCTTCAGCAGATGGTAGAGTCTCCTCCGTTAGAAGGCTTTAAACACAGGTTGGATAGTCCTCTCTCAGGATTGTTTCAGCTATATATTCCCGTTTGGCTGGAGCCTGAATCAGATAGCCCTTGTGATCCTTTCTAACTCTATGATTCTGTGAAGCAAAAAAGAAAAGGAAAGGAAAAAAGCACAACTATGGAGGAAGTGGGATTTTTTTGGCTTTGATGAAAGGCTGCAGAATTGCCACAGCCTGAATTGCCATGGGCTTGACTACATTGTGTTTGAAATACATCTTTTTTAAAAAAAAACACCTTATTTCAGATGTTTAGAAAATCTAGAGCAGGCATAGGCAAAGTGTGGATCTCCAAGGCCATTTTTGAGCCCCCCAGAGGTTGCCAGGACCATCAAAACACCCCCCCCAAAAAAACTCATTAAAAATGTCCCTCCCCCATTTGCCCTAGAAGACAATTTTATCACCTTGAGACTAAGTCCAGGAAAGTCTGGTTATAAAAGGAAAGTTATGGTTTAGTTCCTGGTTGGGGGGGAGAGTTCTTTCCTATGCTTAACATAGTTCAGGGAAGCATAAAAACATGAGAAAATTTATCCCCGTAGCCTCAGAGGATGTAGAGGGAGCTATTTAGTATAAACTTTTTAAAAAGTTTTAAAAATGGGTTGCATAGTAGGAGAGTTTGAATCCCCCCATTATCCCATGGGAGGCCTGTTCAGCCATGCCAACCCTTCTTTGCCACCCATATTATGAGGGGGGCACCCCTAATTAAAAATAGCCTCTTCCTTCTTTGCCCAAGCAGATTCCAAGATGCAGCTCTTGTCTAGAGATCTGCCAGCTCATAGTCCATAAGAACCAGTGGAAGCACCACTACACTAGTGGAATAGTTAGTATGCTGCTGTCATAAAAGATATACCGGTACTGACCATGTTGCCAGCCTAGCTGCTGTCTGGCACAGATTTCCAAGTGCAACAGGAAAAACAAGGGACATGGTTGGCAGAGGTGCAACTGTTTCAGGATCTCCTCCATGTCAGATGCTGTTCAGGAAAGACTTTGATGCTGTCATGTAATATATATATATATACATATATACACACACACACACACACACACACACAAACACACACATCCTCTGAGGCTACGGGGATAAATTTTCTCATGTTTTTATGGACTGTAATGGGGCATACCTGTCATGCTACAAAAGTAAAAAAGGGTGCTACTGCCATGTTCTGTGTGGGAGTCAGTAGGGAGGGCAGGAGGAGTAATGAATCCTTTTGTGATGCTATCTGAGAAGACCATTCTGTCACGGAAGAGCCAGGATAAACACATGGGTTGGTGGGAAAAGGGACAAAAGGACTAGTTAGCTATGAAGCATTCCTCCTGATTGGCTTTTTGTGCCTGGTTACAGTGATCCACTCTCATCCATTATTCACTCTGGGTTTTTCACTAGATTCAAACTAAGGATCTCCAGCATGCTTCAGTTCCACCTGCAGCCCTTACTGTTGTCTGTGACTGGGTTGCAGTGTGGGTTTGGATTCTGGGACTTGCTCTCTGTTGCCATTTAAATCACATCCTTTTTGACCCAAGCATGTAAAAGGTGAGCATGCCATATGGGCCCCCTAAGCCTTCCCTAATGTGCTCCAAGTCTCATCTCCTGCTTCCCAACATTTTGCTGTGTGGCATAAGCTACCAGTTGCTTATTAAAACAATATTTTCCCCTGCCGGATCAATTCTTCAGCCCTCATCTCAATAAGAGCAGGAGTTTCTGCAGGCTCCCTGCTCAAGAGGCATGTGGTGTGTCTTCTTCCTTTCATCAGTTATGATTGTGAGGAATAAACTATGCCTAGAGGGTTGTTTGGAGCCTGCCATTGCTAGCTTGCAGCCAAGGTATGTGTTAATTGTGTGAGATGGTGGTGAATGGATGTGTGTGGTGCCTTGATCATTGTGAACACATGGGCTACATGTCTGTATGGCATGTAGGTATCTTTGCTCACAGTTCCCAATTGATTCATCCTAATGATATGGTAGAAAATGGATATTATCAATAATCAATATTAACCTGAAGTAATTAAGAGGCTTAGAGTTAAAAGTAGAAGGAAATGGTTAAAAGTTGGTTTGAAATTGTAAAGCTTCCATTTGCAGTCCTTTGTGTGCTCCCTTGAGAAGTAAAAGGGAGGGAACCTTTCTGCCTGTTGCCCCCTCCTAAATTGGAGCCATACAGTCAGCCATGAAGATAAACAAAAGGAAAATGATAAAGTGTTGCTTTTAATGGGTCTTGGCTGGCGAGGCGGAAAGTGAAAGTGATAAGGGCCAATTTAGGAGGAATGTGTCCTTCTGAGAATAACTAATTATTAGATCAAAAGGGCAGATGTTCGAATGTTTGGAAACATGGATACATCCCTATTTTGATTGATGAACTTGTATAGAATCCTTTGTTCTGGAAGATGAGCTCACTATCTTTGATATGTATAAAAGTTTCACTCTAGCCTGGACTCAGGGCCACTCTTCCTGAAGTGATTCAGGGGTGGTTCAGTCTCTATTGCTAGCAATAAAGGCAATCTGATCAATGAGAGTTTCTAGCCTGCTGTCCATGCTTTATGAGAAATAATTATAACTGATTTTTGGACCGTAACACTTCCACCAATAATTCCAGTTGTCCCATCTGCCAGTGTTTCTTTTTGTAGAAATGTCTCCTTTTAAGAATTACCCATTTTTACTTTCACATAACCAGTTTCATGTTAACCTCTTCCAGCCTGCTAACATTGATCTTTGCCTTGTATCTTATTCAGATGGTACGTGTGTGGTCAAGGCATAGTCTATTCTGTATCCAGATTTTATCATCCAGTTGCCCATTAAGCATGTTTCTGCATTCAAGATTCTATATTAATTGATGCTTTACTTACCTGCTTGTCACTTGTTTCAACCAGTTTGTAAAGATCCTCTAGATTTTATATTTGAAATTAGTGAAATATAAGGCTATCAGTGGCTAGTACACACAATTAATTGCTGCTAACTTCTATCAGAGGCAGTACATTTCTCAGGACAAGTTAATGGGGAATAAGAGAAGAATGGTGATGTTTCATTCATGTTCTGAGTATGAGTAGCTGGTAATATAGGAGGAACAGAAAGATAGATAGGCTTCAGTCTGAGTCAGGATGACTTTTCTTATCCTTTAATCTGGATGTTGCCTGTCCCCTTAACATTGCCATGGCCCTGCTCTTGCTTCATGGTACAATTAAATAGGAACTTTTCTTTCCCATAATCTGTTGAAATGTTTGGAAGCAACTACATGTGCAAGACTATAGTTGTTCATCCATTCATTACAATACAGTTCGACAGAAGATCTTCCCTAAATATGTGCATCGATATAAGCCAGAAAGGCTCATAAACACACATTCTCATGACAACTGTTTATGCATTCTTTGATGATTTAGCATTAAAACGAAAAAACTAGTCTGTCTTTCTCCCTTTCATATTGTTATGAAGAAAGAACTATACAGAATAATCTGTTGCATTTCAACACTTTAGCTTAACAAGTTGAAGCACAGCAGCTAGCTCTGTTTACCTATATTCTATGCATACAGGACTTTTATGGTATTAATCTTCTCTGTTTCCTCCTGTAAGAGACATTAAGTTCCTTTGTAACTTGTCAAGACATGTACAACTGCTTCCTAATATGTCCATCTGAAAAGTTCATGGAGCACTTTAGCAACATTCTCAAAAGTGGAAAAACAACATTTTCATTAAGATAAAACATACTATAGAGGTATGACCAAAAGGGGCTGCAGAAGGCATACTTTTGTATCAGTCACTACCTTTAAAGTTGCATCTTCCCACAAAAATGCACAATTGTGCAGCTTTATTGCTATTATATGCAGCACATATAAATGTAGAACCCATATGCATATAGGTTTTCCATTGGATATGTTAAGAGGCAGGGTAAGGGCTTCTTAACAGACAGACCCTTAGTTGTAATTCTAGTTTGCAAGTGGCCATCATGCTTTTTTTTTTTTTTACTGACCAATAGAGACTTGCGAATTTTCCTTACTGACAGAGGAAGAACCTCATTATTTAAGGGCTCCTTAAATTATTTAAGGAGAGAATTCTTTTCCATGCATTAAGGAGAGAAAACTTAAATATCTTAAGAAATTGCTCCAAAAAATAATCATATAATCATGCTCAGTAAAGAAACAGAGATGTCATGAGATAACTCATACCTTGATGGTGTACTACTTTGGGGCTGTCATCTGAAGATTTGTTCAACATTATTGTGCCAAAGCAAAGATTTATCTAATCTTTTATATATTTATATTATCTGAACAGTTGCAGAAAATAACTGTGAAATATAACAAATTTGTACTATAATTTACAAATGTCAGTGATATATTTCAACATAAATTTATACCATAAATACATGTACATACTGAACAGCTTTGAACTAGCTTTTTCCCCCTAAGGACATTCCTTGAAGACTATCACAAACCACCATTTAAGAACATACATGATCCCTCTTATCATCAGATTGAGATACTACTGTCCTGTGCTGGTCGTT
>CM034701.1:376829796-376840457 GCA_020142125.1 Phrynosoma platyrhinos | reverse complement strand
ACCGGAGCTACAGTCCCCGAGCAGCACCCTCTGGGACCGACCCGAGAGTTTTATACCATTTTTCTTATTGGTCCTGTTATTCAATACTTCTAACAGAAAAGTAAAGAGAAGTATAACAAGGAAAGCAATGAGTTTTCAAAATTGCTGTGAGTAACAGTAATGAGTTATAACCATAGAATGTAATGAGTAACACAACTTAAGTAAAATCTGAAGCTCTGCTCTAAAATTGTTACATCACAGAGAGTTTTGACATTAAATTGTTCCTTTGGAACTACATTTCATTGAAGCTATTTCAATTAAATGCTCAGTTGCACTACTGGATAGCCCATGTCACTATACCAGCCAAGAATTCCCCACATATATGTAGCAGTTACAACTTGACTCATATTTCAGCACAAGATGGGAGAGGGGGAATCCTTTCAAAACAAAAAAATCCACGCCTTTCTGATTCACAAGAATAAATAGGTTTAAGACTGCAGGCTTAGTTTGTCAATCAGTCTGGAGAAACAGAAGCTGTACCTGTATAGAAGAGGAACTGCACTCCCCATGAGCAAGAAAGAAAAGAGGCTTCCTTGTTCTATTATATGTTGGCAATTATCAGATCTTGACTGATCTTGGAAGCTAAGCAGAGTCAGCCCTGGTTAGTACTTGGATGGGAGATCACCAATGAATATCAGATGCTGTAGGCTATATTTCAGAAGAAGGAACTGGCAAAACCACATCTGAGTATTCTTTACCTAAGAAAGGGCCTTTACAGACTGCTAGAAATAATGCAGTTTAAGGTCACTTTAACTGTCCTGGCTCAGTGCTAATGAATCATGGGAATTGTATTTTTTTCTGGGACATTGAGCCTTCTCTGTCAGAGAGCTCTGGTGCCACAATAAACTACAGTTCCCAGGATTCCCTAGCACTGAGCCAGGACAGTTAAAGTGACCTCAAGCTGCATTATTTCTGGCAGTCTGTAAAGGCCTAAAATTCTATGAAATTAATGGGATCACCATAAGTCAACAGGCAACTTGAAGGCACAACACACACACACACACAGAAGGAGTAAATAAAACAGAAACCAATTTCATTGCATACTTTAGAAGAGAGGCCACAGTGACTAAGTGATAGAGCACTTTGCATGTGGAATATCCAGATTAAATCCCTGACATCTCCAGGAAAGATCTCTGAGATGTCAGAAAGTTGCTTCTTGTCATTGAAGACCTGGATAAGCAACTTGTAGCCTTCTAGATGTTGTTGGACTGCAACTGCTGTAATCCCTTACCATGGGCTATACTAGCTAGGGCTGATGAAAGGTAATGTCCAACAACATCTGAAGGATCACAAGTTGCCCACCCCAATGTAGACATTATTGAGTTAGATGGTTTTTATTAATCATTAACTGAGAAATATGAACTTCCACTGTGTCCTGTAATGGAGTAAATCTGATTCTCCAAATGTTTGTAGTACCTTTGGATGCCAGCAAAGTTATTTTCACCATCCTAACTTCTTCTGTAGCCATTATCCCAACTATTATGTCTTGCATTCTATAGAAATTTTGGAGAGATCAGACTCCCAATAGAATATTTAATGGTACTACTAAAAACTCCAGGCCACAGCTACTACTAAGTCCGCTTGCTGAACAGGTTCTGTTGAGCAATGCATAAAACAAATTCCACAAACCATGGTATGCATTTGCCAAGAGCTGAATCAGCCAGGTCTGTGGCTTTAACTGGCGATAGCTAATAAGATAAGGAGTGGCTTTTTCCATGCATAATGGTATAGCTGATTACAGTGTGAATGTATTGATACTGGACCATTTATACACTCTGTGTGTTAAAGATTAGACAAAGGAGATACTGATTAAAAGTTTACAAAAGCCAAGTCTGAGAAAGGAAAAAACAAAACAAGTGCTCCTAAAAGATTCTTCTCAACTCCCTTATGAATAAGAAACTAACAACCACCAGAACTATAATTACCCTGAGATAAGGTAGAAGAAAAAAACACCTGAGAAGGTAATTAATAGCAGCAGTTAAAAGAAATAGCACTGAATTTTTGTTTTTAGAGCTGGGTTAGTTGATTAAGTGAGTTTTAATGGATTGGCAGAACAATCTTGTCATTCTAGATAAGTAGATGTTGTTTGTCACCAATTTGACTTCTGTGAATGGGAGACCTCCAAGATCCTTGGTCATCAACTGCCTTGCTCAGGTCTTGCAAACTCATGGTTATGGCTTCCTTGATTGAAAATTGAATTAGTATATGTGGATACAACGCAAAGTCGGACCGAATCGTATTAATTAGTCTTCAGGGAAAACCTATAAATATTACCATAATCCAGGGGTAGGCAACCTTTCCCCTTTAAGGGCTGAGGGACTTCAGCTCCCAGAATCCCAGGAGCTATTGGCCAACATGGGACTATTGGCCAACATGGCTGAGGCTTCTGGGAGCTGAAGTCCCTCAGCCCTTAAAGGGGAAAGGTTGCCTACCCCTGCCATAATCCAAGCATATGCAGCAACCACTGAGGCAGAGGAAGAAGAGATAGAGAGAGACCTTTTCTTCCTGAACCTTTAAAGAACACCGGTCTTTTGTCTTACCCTTAGTTCCTCCTTGCCTCATGTCTCCCCCTGCCCTTATCAATGTCCCGGCACCCCCTGGTCCTCCTCTCTGCTTGCCTGGTGTCCTGATGACATGAACCCATGGTTTCCTGGGATGAGGGGACAGAGACTCAAGGACAATTAACAAAAACAATATGTTACATATAGTATAGTTTTCCATAAATCTGCAGATGCACAAAATAATTCTAGAAGTATCTTTTTATGATGATGAATGAATGTACTTATTTCAGCTATTCTATTTTAGGAAATGTATTTTCTTCTGTGAAAAAGAAAAGTGCTTCTTCCAAGATGTTTCCTGCCCATCTTTTCTTTAAGTATTTGCATTAAAAATACCAATTCTCACAAAAGGCCCAATTAATCAAGAGCATCTCTTCTCGTCGGTTGAAAGGTATTTATTTATTTATTGAAGTTTACCAATTCAGTGACTAAGATTGGCGCACCAGTTGCTTTTGTGACAGTCAGCTTTATTGATTCCACCATCAACAGGGAAGTTGCAACACACCCTGCTTTATGCACATACACACAGAGAGATAACTTAGGGCCTAAGCAGACTGCCAGAAATAGTGCACATTAAATTGAGGCACTGCCCTGGCTCAGTGCTAGGGAATCATGGGAATTGTATTTTTTTCTGAGGCATTGAACCTTCTCTGTCAGAGAGCTCTGGTGCCACAATAAATTACAGTTCCCATGATTCCCTAGCACTGAGCCAGGGCAGTGCCTCAATTTAATGTGCACTATTTCTGGCAGTCTGCTTAGGCCCTTAGACAGGAAGCTCTTCCCACCGATATGAGTATTGCATGCAGGCTTTGCATAGTGCTCACTGTAGTATAGGGGAGTACTCTTTTACAAAATGTTGCCCAAAACAGCCCTAACTGTACTTGTGGCTTTCCAGCAATACCAGGCACTGTGACTACCCTAGATAGCAAGCACAACTAATGTCCAAAACACATTGCAGAAATAATCCAGTTTGAGATCACTTTAACTGCCCTGGTTTAGTGCTATGGAATCCTGGGAATTGTAGTTTGTTGTGGCATGAGCTCTCTGACAGAGGGCTAAATGTCTCATAAAACTACAGTTCCCAGAATTCCCTAGCATTGAGCCAGGGCAGTTAAAGTGGTCTCAAATTTCTGAATTATTTCTGCAGTGTGTTTTGGACCTAACACAAAAATCATTGGGGCAAAATACGCCTCCTTCCCAAAGTGAGGTAATTCAGCTGCTCTTGTTTTGAAAAGGTGTAAATCAGATAGGAATATGTAAGTGTTCGTTCACTTTTGCATTCATGTTATTTAACAATCCTCTTAAATATGGGCCTTTGCAGACTGCTAGAAATAGTGCAAATTGAGTCCACTTTAACTGCCCTGATTCAGTGCTAGGGAATAATGGGAATTGTAGTTTTTTCTGAGACATTGAACCTTCTCTGTCACAGAGCTCTGGTGCCACAATAAACTACCGTTCCCATGATTCCCTAGCACTGAGTCAGGGCAGTTAAAGTGGACACAATTTGCACTATTTCTGGCAGTCTGCAAAGGCCCTATCTATTCTAAAATAAGTAATGGATGAGAGTTCCCTCAATAGGAGTTCAGCCTTAATTTCTCAGTTATTCAACACTCCTCTGGAAGCTCAATGTGTAAAGCAACTCCTTTGAAAAGTACTGAGGTTTTTTGGTAACATGAGAGGTCTGTTAGGCACAATCTATAATGGAGCAATTCTGACCACATAAGGAATGCATGATGGAATATAGATGGGAAGACTGGCTTTGACTTGTAAATGTTTTTTTTGTTCAGATCTCAAACAAGTGTACCCTAAGAGAGAAGAGGCCCAATGGCACCTTAGCTTTGCCTTGCCCATAAAGAGTTGCCAAGTGGACTTTGCCTGCGGGCGTTGTGTATTCTTTTACACACCTGGCACTTTACCTTTTATTGCACTGGGTTGATGAGAGGCTGCTTTTATAGCTATTGAACACTGTAACAGCCATCTCACCCATTCTACAGCAATCAAATATTCAGTTCTCAGAAAGGGAGTGGAATGGGTGCTAAACAAGGATTGTTAGTATATCTCACTTGTTTTGCCAGAAGTAGATGTATATTATTCAAGAAAGAAAAGATCTAGACGCTTCAGATAACCTCCCAATTTGGGATAACAAATTGAAAATTAAGATGAAAATGATCATGAAGACTCTAATATGCATTTGGCGTGGTTATATAGTTTGTGGTAAACATAGAAACTGAAGTTTTTCTAAAAGGATTTTTAAAAAAAAGACATGGAGTAGTTTGAAACCCACTGGGTGACCCTGGGCAAGTAACATACTCTCAACCTTAGGGGAAGGCAACAGCAAACCTCTTCTGACCAAATTTTTCCAAGAAAATCCCATGATAGGGTTGCTTTGGGGTTGCTGTAAGTCGGAAATGACTTGAAGGCATGTAACAACAGTTTTGAAGGAACTGAAGGAAGTCCAAAGCAGCTTTTCCTGTGGTGAGGATGCAATAGATTTTTTTGCCTAATTTTAATAAATACTGGACATGGGAATAATCCCAATAACTAAGAGAGGTAACTAGGATTGGATTGTACACCAGAGAGCCTTTATATATCTTATCGGCTAGCTCCTATTAAAACCACAGGTCAAGTTGAGTCATCTCTTAGCAAATGCATACTTTGGTTTGGTTTATACAATGCTCAAGAGACCCGCTGAGAAAGTTTGTCATTCCTGTGTTAAAGCTAGGTGTCTTGTCAAGGAAGGGCAGTCCAGTCCCTAACTAGGTACTGTGAGATTGCTATATGTAAGAGCTCCACCTTTTCAAATAATCAAGCTTGGTTTCTGGGTGGAGACCTAGCATGAGTCACAAAAGTCCAGCTGGATTTCCCAGGGGCATCACAGAGTAGGTAGACTGCAGGAGCACCCATTAACACCACATGCCAAGTAATTATGATGACCAGTTAAATGGCCAAATAAAGAAGCGTGATTTTCAAAATATACAGATCCCTGGATGTCTGCAGCATACTATAATTAACAAAGTGTGAAAAGAATCACAACAAATGCTCTGAAGATAGTTTTATTTACCATATTTTATTTTGTTGTTGTTGTTGTTGTTAACTGCCTTCGCGTTGGTCTCGACCCATGGCGACCCTATGGATGAGACATCTCCAGGTCCCCCTGTCCTCTACTGCTCTGCCCATCTCCTGCAAACTCATATTTGTGGTCTCTTTAATAAAGTCCATCCATCTAGCATGTGCCCTTCCTCTCTTCCTACTTCCCTCCATCTTTGCTAACATTATTGTCTTTTCCGATTCATGCCTTCTTGTGATGTGTCCAAAGTACGACAGTCTAAGTCTTGTCATATTGGCTTCTAGGGATCTCTCTGGCTTTGATCTGTTCTAGGACCCATTTGTTTGTCCTTCCCCCCCCCAACAATTGGGACACAAAGCAGCTTACAAACAAATACAATTAAAACTAGACATGGGGAGTGTATCCCTGCTGGTTTACAGTGTCTTTGTTTATTCCTGGAGGAGCAAACCCAGAAGGTGCTGCTGAGAGACTCCTGCTTGATGTCTTGGCTGTTGGCCTGTGGGGTCCCTCATGCTATATAGCATATACATGAAACCTCTAGGAGAAATTGACTGGAGTTTTGGGGTTCAGTGCCATCAGTATGCAGATAACATCTCCATTACTCCTTTCCACATGTCAAAAGCTGTCTTGGTCCTTAAATTGGTGCCTATCATCAGCAATGGACGGGGTGAGAGTGAGGAGATTGAAATTTAATCCAGACAAGATGGAGGTGCTCCTGGTCAGTCAAAAGGCAGATCAGGGAATAGATTCAACATGTGCTGGATGGAGGTACACTGCTAAATTCAACCCTCTGCCTGGACGTTCAGGTTTCAGCAGCGGCTAGGAGTGTATTTGCACACCTAACACTTGTGCACCAGCTGCACCCATTTCTTGGCACATCAGATCTGGCCATGATGACATATGCCTTAGTTACATCCTGGTTGGATTACCGTAATTTGTTCTAGATGTCGTTGCCTTTGAAGAGTGTTCAGAAACATCAACTGGTACAAAGAGCTGTAGCCAGATTACTAACAAGGACTGGCTATAAGGAGCATGCAACTCTTTTGTTGCACCAGCTTTACTGGCTGCTGGTCCATTTCTGAGTACAATTCAAAGTGCTGGTTTTGACCTATAAAGCCCCATTCAGCTTAGGCCCAGGTTATTTGAAGGATCGTATTCTTCCTTATGGTCCTGCCCATCCTTTGAGATCTGCTGAGGAGGCCCTTCTCAGTGTCTGGCCCCAGGCACTGGGACTCCCTTCCCAGAGAAGTTAGACTAGCATCCTCCCTACTTTCTTTTTGAATGCAAGTAAAGACTTTTCTGTTTCAACAGTGTTTGATGACTGATTGTGAAAGGCTCTGCCTGCCTAAACAATGTGCTGGGTTTTTCTATTTGTTGTCCTGGTGTGCATATGTGTGTTTAATTGTTTGTTTTAACTTGTTTTAATTTCTTTTGATCGTGTAATGTTTTTAATAGTCAGATAACTCCCTCCCCTTGATGCTGCTGCTGACTATGTAGTATTGCTAAGATGTTGGTTTTATATGTTGTTTTATTTATATTTTAAATTGCTCTAGTTTAATAATCTTTTAAGGGGCGGGAGTTGTAATTGGATGTATTTATTGATGTTTTAATTGTTGTAAGCCACCCCGATTGCGTTGTAGAGGGGCAGGATAGAAATACATTTTGTTGTTGTTGTTATTATTATCTTTTATATTTTGTGCATTTATAACCTGTTGTATGCGGCTTTCAGTCCCAAACTGGGGAATAGTGATGAGGATGACAATAATAACATATCTACACTATATGTGAATTTACAGCATTGGCCATGCTCAGTGGTAGCCCATAGTGTGTTTGCACAATTAAAACTAATGTGCCAGTAGTGCCCATTGCTGGAGATATTGGATCTGGCCAGGATAACATGTCTTGATCCTATTTGGCTTACTGTAACACATTGTACATGGGACTGCCTTAAGGAACTTCAGGTGGTCCAAAATGCTGGAGCTAGACTGCTGGCTGGGGTTAAGTCATGGGGAGCATATTAGTTCTGGTTGAAACAGTTTCTCTGGCTACTGGTTTCTCCAGGCACAAATCAAAAGTGTTGGTTATGACCTATAAAGTCCTATACAATTTAGGTCCAGGCTTTCCATATGAGCCTGCTTGAATCTTAGGATCTTTGAGAGAAGAGTTTTCTCACAGGCTTATCTTGTAAGGATGACATCAGCCATAGCTAAGACTATGAAACTCCCAAGGGATGCTCAGTTGGCCCCTTCTCGGTCTTCTTTCTGAAGGCATGCAAAGACCTTATTTAAACAGGCATTCAGCCTTTAACTGGTGGGGCAGGGTGTGCAGTGGATGTGCTTTTTAAAAATATTTAATGTGTGCTTAATCTGTTTTAACTGTTTTAAATTAATGTTGTAATTGGATTAATGCTTTTTAAAATTTCAAACCAGACATTGTTTTAACTTACATTGGTAGCTGTTTTGGGTCCCTTATTAGGAGAAAGGTAGAATGGCTTAGTGGTTAGGACACCAATTCTGATGATCGGAAGACCAGCTGTTCGAGGCCTGAGTGCTGCATGATCGGGTGATCTGCTGTCACTAGGCCCAGCTACTGCCAACCTAGCAGTTCAAAAGCATACACATCCAAGTAAATAGGTTCCACTTCTCAGTGGGAAGGTCACAGCATTTTGTGCAGTCATGCTGGCCACATGATCACCGGAGTAGTCCTCAGACAACACTGGCTCTTCAGCTTAGAAACGGAGATGAGCACCACCCCCTACAGTCAGTTACGACTAGAAATTCATGTCAAGGGGACTGACTACCTTTACCTTCAGGGCAGGGGTAGGCAACCTTTCCCCTTTAAGGGTCGAGGGACTTCAGCTCCCAGAATCCCAGGAGCTATTGGCCAACATGGGACTATTGGCCAACATGGCTGAGGCTTCTGGGAGCTGAAGTCCCTCGGTCCTTAAAGGGGAAAGGTTGCCTACCCCTGCTTTAGGGTATACTGTAACTCCTTAATTCACTCTGCAACAAGACATGTGATTTGATTTCACTGGATAGCTTTGAAAATGATGACATAAGCAAGTAGCACATGAGCTATAAAATCCAATTTTAACTTAGATCATAGCAAACTGTGTCAGAGATGGTTTTGAGCATTTAAAACACAAGGAGGAGAGCATATCTTTTCACTGCAATAAGAAACAGAGCCAGTGTGTCACATCCTGCCAAAACAGACTTTCTCCTTGTCTTAGAAACTTACTGCAGTTGCTTTATCAATAATTAATCCCAACAGAGGATGAATCAGAAAGAAGCAGTTGAGTGTAAACTGTGGAATTTGCTTTCTTACTGGAAAGGTTAAAGACAAGTTAGGCTCTAGATAAGTCCATGGTAAATGCCAAATGCAGAGACCAGTGTTTCCCATGTATTTTGTACATATACATGTTCTTGTGCCTAAAAAGTGTGTTAATAATTCAGTAACTTGCTCAGAAACAAAAGACAGCTCAAAAGATAGCTGCATTATTCTGAAGGTCATTTTTCAGCTTTAGTTTAGGCAGTTATACACAGGAGTGACTTCATGTCATTAAAAATATCCAAGAAAAAAACTTAATTGACAGGAAATGAAATTGTAATTGAGTCCAGTTTATTAATACATCTATAAATGCATAGATGTTACAACACGCAAGCTTTAAAAACATGCCTAGAAAGACCCAAGCTGGAAATAAATGCATGCAACATAGTTAAGATTAGCAACTTGATTTCACCAATTTCCAGTATAATAATCTGAAGTACTGAAAGCTGACCAAGTAGATATATGTACAATATCCTTCCATAGCGGAAGCAGCATGTAAAAGATGTTAGTAAACATAAACAATGTTGTTTCATGATGCAATTTTTAATTTACCTTAAAGGGATGTAAAAAGGCCATAGAAGGCCCACCAGTTCAAATGCAAACTGCACATGAAAATAGTGGATTGTGTCCACCGGTTTTATGGCATAGCATGCTGTTAAAGTAAGCGGTCAGACTGTACCTTGCTACATAATAGTGCTACAGTGCTCATGACTGACTGTGCTTTCATTCTTCTTCTTTGGCCGAAATTTGTCATCAATCCTCTTTTGCCCTCTAGACAACAGTGTTATTGCTTTTGGCTCAAGATTTAGACATCCTCAAGATTCAGTCTACAAATAAAAGGAGACCGGAAAGAGCCCAAATAGAGATGTCCATTATGTTCATGTGCTTCACTTATGTACGTTGCCACCATTCCATTTGGATCATGGAAGCTTCTTCTGTAGGATCCAGTATCACTTAGTTCTACAACAAGGCTGTACTTCGGCACAAATTTTATCACAGTTTCTTGATTAAGCAGCTGAAACACAAAAATTCATTTTATGCAGTTATAAACATTACAAACATGTTTACTGGGCTGATTTCTTCTTTTTTTAAAGAACAATGATGTAAAAAGTCCTCTTCAGGTATGGATAAACCGAGTCTTGTAACAGTGTGTCTGCATGCCATCATCAAATACCATCATACTGAAGAATATGGCTGGTGTCAGAGACCAGAAGCTACTTAGATCACAGAATACCAAGGAAGTAGTATATGTAAAATACATCGCGACATTCATCACACTGGATTGCTTTTACAAGAGATGCAGCACTTATCAGGCTGAGGTCTTGCTTAATGAAATAGTCACAAAAATAAACTGTTTTGCACATTCCTAGAATTTACTATAACCTTTCATGCTCCTCTAAAACATGTTGCCTGTATCAGGATATGTTAATGCTTTCAAAAATCTTCACACCATTTCAATAAGCATATTATAGGTACATATAATGTACTTATTGGCTTAAAAAATGGTAGTACAGGTGAGGGCAGCCAGAATACTTGTTATATAAGAGACTCTATGAGTAGGAGAAGTACATTATTATCTTTGAATTGAACAGTCACATTATCTGAATCGCTGGTCGGCTTAAATGTACCGTATTTTCCGGCGTATAAGACGACCCCCCATTTTTCCAGTC
>CM034701.1:376780113-376824436 GCA_020142125.1 Phrynosoma platyrhinos | reverse complement strand
CACCTGAACATTAGGAGGAACTTCGTGACAGTAAGGTCTGTTCAACAATAGAACACACTCCCCTGGGGAGTGTTGGAGTCTCCTTCTTTGGAGATCTTTAAACAAAGGCTGGATGACCAGCTGTCAGGTATGCTTTGATTGAGAGTTCCTGCATGGCAGGGGTTTGGACTGGATGGCCCTTGTGGTCTCTTCCAACTCTATGATTCTACCAGAGATCCTAACAACTTACTGGGTAGGAGCAACAAGAAAGAAGTCATACCTGAGACAGGATTAATTTCAAAGATTCCATAGTAAGCGTCTGCCACAAAAAGTGTATTCTTTGGTCCCACACGGATTCCAAGAGGTCTCCCACAATTGGGCTCATCTTCTCTACTACCTTTTAAAACACATATACTGTAGGTTCATAATGTATTTACAAAAATTCATTCTTTCAAACAAATTATGACAATCTAGAATTTAATCTATAGAAAGACAATTTAAGACAAAGGTTTTTAAGAACATCCTGTACCAGCTTTGCTTTAATAACACTGATGCTAACCTGTGTAAAGACTTTCAAAGGAGGAGGGTCCACCATCCACCAATTAGGAATTTTAGTCAACTTTCAAGGCAAATATGTAACTCCATCACAGCAAAAGCAAATAATCTTTTGATATTTTAAAGACTAAGATTGTGATACAAGCTTTTGTTACTAAACACCATTTGTTTTAGAACTTCTAGTTATTCTCTTTTCATGCTGAATTCTGATTTATGCTCAGGTTTTTGGTGCTGTTTTTAAAACAAGCTCCCACCCCCAAGGCAAACTGAATTTACAGCCACAGAACTAGCAAATGTTTTAAAGGGCCTTCTACTGACTGTTTCAGTGCCAGTAGCACAACAAAATTTAATGCAAAAAAATGACACTATCTGCATGTTATTAATATGAACACTCTTCTCTGGTCCTCAAATTGACATTAACTCTGCTGACGATCATTTTACTGACATCTACTGAATTCCCAGGGTATGGCACATGAAAAGCACCAACCAGCATTTTTAGTTCTTTCTTTCCCTGAGAATCTTTTACTACTACTTCTCTTCCCAGTGGAATAGCATTTCTGGACAGAATAATGTGAAACTGTTTCTTTCAACCTACAACAGGCTAGAGCCAATTACTTAGGAAAGCTGAACCGTAGATTTTCTTAAACATTTCAGTGCTTGAAGACAACAGCACTAATGTAACTTCTAAGACTGAAGCATTATCAAGTAAATGGGGGAAACTTTAGACACTGTGGAAAAATGATACAGAAAGACTAATTTAAAAAAATCAGAAGATAAATGTTGACATGTACAGGTATACAACAAAAGAACATGTTACCTGAAAATGATTCTTTGGGTGGTCATCTATGTATTCATACAAATGGGTCACACTGAACCTTCACAGTACATCTTTAGAAACTTCTAGAATGTTTTTTATTGGTAGCCCCACTTTCTCAACAACGCAAGCACTGAGCCTATTCTCACTTAGGGCCTGTACAGACTGCCAGAAATAATCCAGCTTGAGACCACTTTAACTGCCCTGGCTCAGTGCTAGGGAATCATAGGAACTGTAGTTTATTGTGGCACCAGAGCAATCTGCCTGAGCAGGCTCAATGTCTCAGAAAAAAACAATTCCCATGATTCCCTAGCATTGAGCAAGAACATTTAAAGTGGTCTCAAGCTGGATTATTTCTGGCAGTCCGTAAAGGGGTCCACTACAGTGGCATACCAATGCAGAGAAGTAGGACACAGCAGAGTGTGAATGGGTTGTGTGAGTAAGCAGATGACCAATGAAAGAACCAGAAATAAAGATAAGCAACCTTTCTTCAACAAGGGATCTTCTGAGCCTCTATGAGTCATATAAATGGTACTTGCTTGGAGGGTGAATATGTCATGCCTTCAAGGACTCTAGAATGGGTTGGCCAAAAGCAGCATCCGAGCAACTCCTTGTATCCAGGGATTTGCACAGCATTCTCATCATGCAGGTCTTTTCTGAATAAGTATCATATATAGCCCTCATCCCAGGAGGGACATGTCAATATTGTTACAATTGATGCCTTCTGTCATCCGTGGGAGACTGGTGAATGTGATCCACCACAATAGGTATACTGCAAATGGGCAAAGGATGGTTAGCTACATGTACTGGTTTTCTGCTTCTTTGTTAAAGACAGAGAGGAACGAATTCTGTAATGGGTGTATATTTAGCTGTACAAATGGTAAGACTGCTTTACTGGCTGCCATTGAGTCCCAGGGCAGCCTATGTCTCTTGACTCTGAAATTTTCTAAACTGCTTAAAATTTCCAACTTGACAAGTGAAAATTACTATCACAAGGCAAATGTGTTGCCCCTTTCTGCATCTAACAGTTTCTTTACGAACTGATTTTTTTTTTTTTGGTATATGAGATTTCTTTAGTCTGGCAATGAGATCTAGATTGTGCAGAAGATCCAATATGTTATGCTGATCCTTGCAGAGTTGTAAGCATGGCGATACCGCTACTACTATTTGTCTATGTAGAAGTAGATAGCTATTCCTTTGGTTCTTAGAAAGGCTGCTATCACTACCATGCACTTGGGGAAAACCCATGGGGCTGCTGAGAGACTATAAGGGAGGACCCTGTATTAAAAAAAACCATTTCTTCTACAGGTGGAAACTTAGAAAGTGATAGTGATAGGGTCTGACTGAGATGTGGAAATATGTATTTTGAAGGTCAATTGTGGTGAACCAATCCTACTTTTAGAATATGCAGGTGTATGGAAGAGAGGGCCTCATATGAAATTTTCAGGTTCTGAAGCAACCTTCAACATCACATAAGTTCAGGATTGAACAAAGGCTTGCACTTGAGATACATGCAGTCTCTCTATGCTCATTTCTGCAGTAGGGTAGCTATTTTTTTTCTTTAGTGGAGAAGAAGGGGCGGTGGGCCAAGAACCTCTGTCTGAAGGGAGTCTTTCCAGGTTTACAACTTATCTATGAGCAATAATTAATATATTGTTATTAGCTGTTAACTGTGGAAGAAAAGTTGATGTCAATCTCTGCAGGGAGGTGTGATTATGATTAAAATAGTGCATGTCAATGGGGTAGCACCCAGACCAAGTTAATAAAGATACAACTTGGGTCTGTAGAATGTTTCTTTCTAAAAGTGGACAATATTCTGCCCAAATATGATCTCTTTTAGATGAAAAGGAGACTTGAGAAGGTGGTTTCAACTGGCCACAAAATCCCTGTCCGGGGATGTGGTACTGAGTGCCTTTCCCATCCAAGAGACCTGCATGTTTCCCAACAGTGAAGTGGTTCATTATTTCTGTTCAAGAGAGTCAGGCCTTCCCAGACTAAATATCCCGGCCTCGGATTCTCCCCCCCCCTCCTCAGCAGCATCTCCATAGCTCCCCTTTTTAGAACTGTAGTTACAAGGGTTTAAATTGGTTGGTATTATTTTCTGTTTTTAATTTGTTATTGTGATTTTAATTGATATACAGTTTAATAACTTTTTAAGGGGGTGGAGGGAAATATATTGTCTTATGTTGTATACTTTTAATGCTGTAAACCGCCCGGATTGGTTCGCCAAAGGGTGGTATAAAAATAAAATTTATTATTATTATTATTATTATTATTATTATTATTATTATTATTATTATTATCATCATCATCATTATTATTATCCTATGGTGGAGGAAATCCCTCCAAATATCTTTGTGTTATGATGATGGCAGATGGTGCAGGTAGTGATTTGCAGGGCAATTTTGTTGTACAGCTTCCACCCCAATGTCATGGAGACTGAAACTTTCCCACCAGAATGGACAATGTTATCCTGTGAGATGGTGATCTGAATAGTGAGCAATGACTAACAGTTGGAAAATAAGAATGACTGTGCTCTGAAGACTCCTTAGTAAACAATATATACTAAGTGGTTCATTAGTATAGATCCATCTATAATTTGCCCTTCCAAATAGGAACAACACATTGGATATTAGCTTGGATCAGATCCTCCATCAGGATTTCCTCTCTGCCCTTTTTCATATATACATATTCATTCCTATATAATATGAACTGAAGATTTCAGTAACTTTAAACATGGAAATTCAGTCAGTATCACGAAGGATACTAAGGTAGGTAATGTAGTTGGTATCCCGGTACATTATTGCTGGAATTTGATGACTCCATGATTCTGACACATTAACCATGTTGATAGCTAACAAAGAAATAGGGAGCTCTTCAGTTTGACGGTTGATCAAAATTGTGATTTCTTCAATAATGAACCACTATCACAATGGCCTTCCTCTTTTTTTAAGAGCCTGGTGTAGGTATCAAGGTCTCTCAAATCAACTTCCTTGATGAAAGAAGCACAGATAGATGAGATATATGGTTAAGACTTCAGTACTGAGCCATCTGGATCAGACACTACCAATGCTGGTCAGTCTGTTCTGAACTGTTCCATGAACATATAGATCCCTGACAGTGTGGAGTACAACAGTCTGTTCTGCACAGCAAACTTGGGAGTTTTAATGGGTAAGGTAAAGAGCTTTAAGCTGGGAAGCTTGGTTCTGTCAAGCTTGTCAAGAGAAGGCCTAGCAATGGTCAACAATGTGAATCTCTCCAAGTCACAAAAAGCAATTGGAATGCCTGTCCATTTGTGGTATTTTCTTCTTAAACTGAAGACACTTTTTAAAGAAACCTTTAAATGTCACAGACCTGCCTGCAGGAGGAAAGAAACATTTCCCAATATAAAAAAAATAAGTGAAAGGAACATAACTATTGATTAAAAAAAGACAAAATCAGGATGAAAAAGAAAGGGAAAAAGAAAAAGAAAAACTACCAAAAGAAAAAACACTTCAAAGCTCTCTCATAGTCCTCAGGAAAGAAGCTCCTTTCAAAGTTGCTGCAGTGGCAGATAAAAGAAAATTGGGGAGACTGAGCAGGAAGAGGCCAGAACAATAGAGAAGACAGGGATACTTCCAAGACAGCTTAGTTCTAGAAGTTTCCAAAAGTGTACTGCAGATATAGTTATGACCCATCTGTGTAAGTCACTAAGACCATACAGAAGAACTGTATTATCCAGGTGTTATTCTGGACATGAATGAATTATGCTGAGTGATGAAGATAATCTGTTTTCATGATGTGTCAGAACACAAAACAATGAGAGACAGAGGAAGGAAAAGCAAATAACTCCATATTCCAATGACACATTTGGGTTTAGCAATACAGCTACGTGTAAGCCCACCAGGGCTGGAATGTAACAACAAAATTTCTTTTGAAGGTATTTTGAATTTGATTAAAGGAGTTGAGAAGTTTGGAAAGGTTAATGTCTTTCCTGTTCCATCAGTAGTGACACATTTTGGAGAGTGTCTATTTGCCAAGTGCTTGATGCATTTTTGTTTCCATCAGCAACACCTGAGCATCTCACTGCCCTATTTACTCACCTCACTGACCCTTCTACCACTGAAGGATCAAAACTCTGTCCTTCCTTGGGCTATCTGTGCCTCCATTTCAAGTTTTGACCAGGAACTTTAAAGCAAAATCCTTTAAGTTGCAGCTTAAGATGCAGCTGAGCCAAACAAACTCACTTGGCCAGAAATTTAATGAGGCAATGCACCAGCAAAAGATACTGACACTTGCTAACTGAAACAATAATGAATTAAAATGTGTAGTTTGTAACCAGATGTGTTATCAATATGTTCTTAGCTCATAAAGATATTCTGTTCTTAACTATCATGTATTCAACTGTTGGCAGAGTTTGCACACTAAACCTCTATACGGTCTCTAAACTCACATGCCAAAAGTGGATTTGCGCTACTACAGAAAAAATACTATGCAGTCGTCCCTCCATTTTCACAGGTGATCTGTTTCAGAACCCCCCTCCCCACGAAAATGAACAGAAAAGAACAGAATTCCACAAATATTCAAGCCCTGCTGGCGCCATTTTAACTTTTCCTGTTTGCCAGTCCGCGAAGGACCAAAGCCACGGACCTGAACCTGAAGTCTGTGAAAATAGAGGGACTTATGTACTTATTTTTTCCCTAATGAACAATATCACTAGTATAGTTTCAAACAAACATATAGAGGTGAGATGAATATACAGTATGTGTGTGGGTGTTATAGAGAGACAGACAGACATCAGTGTATAATTGTCATCACAGTAACAGCAATAAATAAGCTGTTTTGACTTACTACAAGGACCATGACCAAGTCGGGCTAACGTGTGTATTTCCCCATTTTCAATCTTCAGAATTTTTCCATCAGCAGTACCAGTGAACAGTATCTCTAAGAGAAAAAGTGGCAAGGTGAGAAAAATTCAGGATGTTGAGAGTATTAAGTAATGAATCCCATTTTGGAAAAAAGACAGAATATAAATCCCATAAACAAACAAACAAACAAACAAAATGCACCAGCCTTCCACAAAACCTATGAAATGTAAATGTCGTCTTACAACAAAATCAATCCTCAGATGTCAAAGCTACATGGACATACCCTAGTTTGCATGTAACTCAGTCAGTGGTCGCTTAGTGTTCTTGCTCCAATGATAGCCAACACACAGAGAATACTATCCTAAAGGCACCACATCCTGTCTGATTTGGAAGCTAAGTCTTGTTGCTGATTTGATGTTGATGGAAATTGATGAATATATTTGGTTACAAGAAAAAAGTCAGTGAAAGAATGGAACAATTGTAAATTAGCTATGGGCCTTTACAGACTGCTAGAAACAGTGCAACTTGAGGCCACTTTAACTGTCCTGGTTCAGTGCTAAGGAATCATGGGAACTGTATTTTTTTCTGGGACACCGAGCCTTCTCTGTCAGAGAGCTTTGGTGCCACAATAAACTACAGTTCCCATAATTCCTTAGCCCTGAGCCAGGACAGTTAAAGTGGCCTCAAGTTGCACTATTTCTGGCAGTCTGTAAAGGCCCTACGTTGGCTAGAATGAACTGATGCTTTGAAGGCACTTCTTCTGCTGTTAAGTATTAGGGAAAGCACACTTCCAATGAATCACACTTTTCTGTCCATGGAAGGTTGGTACATTTATTTTATTTTATTTTATTTTGCACTACATTCACCATGTATAACTATGAGAGCATCTTGACTTGTACGTTGTACAGTACAATGGGCCCTTGGTATCTGCAGGGGTATGGTTCCATGATCCCCGTGTTCAAGTCCCATTAAATACAACTGATAGTATAATGGTGTCCCTTATATAAAATGGCAAAATCAAAGTTTGCTTTTTGGAATTTATACATTCAAAATATTTTCAAGCTGTGGATGCTTGAATCCGTTGATAAAATATGTGTGGAGGCTGACTGTACATTGTGTTGGAAAACAGGAACTGGATTTAAATTTCTGCTCATTTGTGAGGCTCATGGGACCAGTTATTATCTCTCAAGCCTGATTTAGTTCCCAGGATTATTGCAATGATAAAGTGAGTCCACTCCATGAAAGAACTTTTGAGCACCTCGGAGGAACGACAAGATATAACTAGATAGGAGACCACCAAAGCAAGTGCGTCAGAGGAAGGAACTGGTAAATTACCTCTGAGTATCCTTTGCCTAACAAAGCCCTAGGAAATTCATGGGGTCACCATAAAGGCACACACACAACTGAACCAATAGTCTATTTCAGTAAGGCAAACTACATTCACAGACAATGGTAAATTCTTTATTAACTATATACACTGTATTTATTTTACGTGCAGATCTTTTCTGTACTAAATATTCTACTCTATCACTGCACTACTGCATAATTATTTGAAAAACCCATTGTATCATGATTTGGATGAAGATTATAAGAGCACTTTATTGCATTTTATGCTAACAAAGAGGAGACATGGAGTGTTTATTGTAATGCTAAATCACTTGGGAGAAGGCAAGATTAGGACAGATCTCCCCATTTTGCTGCTCTCCAAATATTTTGGAGTCCCATCAGTTCCAGTCAACAGTGAAGATGGGATCATAGTTCAAAAAATTTGGAGAGAACTAAGTAAATGAAGCAACCTTTAAAAAACCCAGAAGACTACTTTGTGTACTAACATTTGACTCAAAATTCAAGCATTAAGATGCAAACGTGGAATCCTTTACATGCAGAAGTCATTTCTGGAAAGTCCTTAACTGTGAAGCAACTCTTTAAAAAACACCTTAAATCTCCATCAGTTACATGTGCTTACCACCAATATTTGCAATAGACTCTGGACCAACAAGCTGATTTTCAAATAGCCTTTCTGCTTGCCGGAGTTTAAAGTTTGGTTCTAATGGGCCAGTGAGAACAGGAGGTTCTTTGAAGCTAGAAGAAAAAGAGGAAATTTCATTAGTATTCCTCTAAGTCTGTTATCAGTCAAGTGCTCTTGAGTAATATGGAACAATTTCTTCAGTAACAAAGTCTGCAAGCATTAATATATTTTCAAAACACCACAACTGATTTTCCTAGGTGCCACCTGTTTAATCTAGGGCTTTTTACATACAGCTATATCTGTATCAACTCAGAGATAAAACATATTAAATGAACTAATAACTTGGAAGCTAGTTTGCACAAACTGTTTGGCAGACAATGGGAAAGTTCCATTTTTGGACCATAAATCCCAGAATTCCCCAACTAGCATTATGACTGGGAATTAAGTCCAAAAGGTAACTTCTCCAAGCTCAAATAATAATAAAGTGACTTCCCTGGTGTATGGAACTATTCCAATTAATAGACATACAGACCATTCACCATAACCATATATATAACCTAAGCCACATTTCACTTACTGCACCACCACTTCATGGTCGCTTACTGTAAACCACCACTTCAACTGCCACGTAAGTTCTGTAAACAATCAAAAGTATGGAACCCAAATCAAATTTAAATTAGGATGTCACAGGGTAATAGGGAGAAAAAGCAGAAACTGAGTCTTGATGTGTAAATGATTGTAGGCGTCAAATTAGCCCAATGCGTTTCAGCCAAGAAATACTGGTGATCTGACTCTTTCGAGACTGTTAAAAGCAAAAGATAACATTCATGTGCAATAATAAGTATAGTCAAGATATAGACTATAAGAAGTGTGTATGTATGCCTCATATCAAATCATTATTACATATAAAATGCATCAATTAAGAAATAGTATACTAAAACAGATAAAACTGAATACAGTTGGCACCCTACATTCACTGGTTTCCCTTTTGCAGATCTGACAATTCATGAATTTCATTAATATGTTCTCTCTGGTAATCTCTAGCTCCTTCAAAGTGATTATATGGTCAACTTCTAGAAGAAGGTGAACACAGAACCATAATGGAGTACATAAGATTCCTAGAGAAATGTTCTTTCGGGTTTAAAAAAAGCATTTGCTCTATTTTTTTAAAATTTATTTTTTGCAGTTTTCCCACTTTCACAGGGAGGTGTTACCCCTAATCCCCACTAATGCAGGGGGTCAATGACACATATAATACTCATGTAGCAAAATGAAAATAATCTACTGAGATTTTTTAAAAAATGTATCTCCAAATGTCTGCCAACATACTGTTTCCAGAGTAAGAAGAATTTTTGCATTGCCTCTGCCATTTTTATTCTCCAGTGTGTATCAAGGCCTACCTAATAGTAACAACCTGGCAGCAGAGAGGTATCTTAGGGAATATGTAAACACCTGAACTCCAAAACACATTGTTGATTCCAGCTCTGCACTTAGGAAGGTCAGAAAAAATATCTCAGGCAGAATCACATCTATAGATGCCTAGGGGCCAAAACACACTGCAGAAATAATCCAGTTTGCTACTGCTTTAACTGCCCTGGCTCAATGCTAGGGAATTCTGGGAACTGTAGTTTTGTGTGACATTTCGCCTTCTCTGTCAGAGAGCTCTGTTGAGTTTCTTGTAGCTGAAGCAGTGTCAAACAGTGTTATTTCTGCAGTGTATTTTGGCCCTAGGTATCTCAGATCATAAAATTAGTGAGTTAGTGACTGAGCTAGTATATAAATATGAGCCCAGGCCTATGTAGAGCTATTAAAGCAAGGGTGAGGTGAGGGAGGGAAGGGAGATCAGGGGAAAAAGAGCCCCAAAGACTTTTCTTTCATTTTTCCAATGAGAAAAAAATAAAATTTGGTACAATAATGAGAGAAATGTACACCATTTCTTTCAAAACAAAACTATGTTTACTATGTATGAGGGGGCATGAGGGACTGTTACAAGAGTGAGGTTTGTTACAATTCCCAGTTGCAGTCACAAATTGACCTTGGTACTGAATCAGAAGTTGACTTCAAATCCATGAAGGCACCATATAATTTCCCCATTAGCGACCATGAGCATTTTTCAGCCAGATGATAAACACATCATAAAGTACTGGTACACAAGAAAGACAAGAGGAACAAGCAGCCTTTAGGACCATAGTGGGGATGAGGAGTAAGAGCATGTGGTGGAAGGGAAGAAACAGTAGCAAAAAGGAGATTTCACATTTGGGACTCTGCTTAAGCTTTACTGAGACTTGGTTGTCAGGTTGGAGCTGAGCTGCTGCTCCTGCTTTCTTTCATTATACAAACCAAAAGAAGATAGCAGAAAAAATAATGTTTGTGGGGAGGGAGGCCAATTTGAAGCTGTGTGGGGAAGGCATGTCTCTGGAGAAGGAGGGGGAGAATTATCTGGGGTTGATATTTCAAGAGTCCTTCTCATCTCTTAGATTTAAAGTTCTTCCTCACCAGGGAGATGCTTTTCTCTTTACACCTGGTCACCTTGGAAAGAGCAACCAAGCAGCCAATAGAGCAATGACTGAAAGGCTTGCATGGGCAAGAAGCTTCTTGGTTGCTGCTTGACTGGCTGCTTGGGCGGTGCTCCCTTTTCATCCAGCCAGACTGGGAGCAGCAACTGAGCTGCTGGAAAGCTGGCCTTCCTTTTGCTGTAAGGCCAGTGCAGGCAAGAAGGAAGAGTAGGCCTGGGCTGCTGCTGCAGCTGTATTCACTCATGAAAGGCTGAGGCAGAAGAGGCAATGGTGGTGAGCTGGACATGGCTGAGATAGACATTGCTTGCTGGCTGGCTGGCTGCTGCACAAACAGTAAGCCTGGTATCAAGAAATAGTTGTTGGGAGGCACTAGGGCAGAGGAAAGGAGGTGGTAGCCCCCAAAAAGTTTGGAGACCACTGGCATAAATAATCTGAGATCACAAAATGGTTCCATTTCAAGGTTAGATACTTAGCATACCACTTCCCATAATGAACAGCAGAATGACAGGTTTACAGCTTTCAGGATCAAGGGGTGGCCATTGTTCTCTTTTAGGAAGCTGGAATTACACTGTTTATCATGACATAAAAGGCAAAGAGCTAGGATACCCACCAATATTAACTAGATTTAATGGGCTCAGCAGGAATACAGTCAGCATCTGTAGTCTTCCTTGGCTTATTAAGGAAGTACTTAATTAAGGAAATTAAAGATACAATTTAGGCAGGACCTGAAATACAGAGTCATCAGGATTCACCTTGCACTCACTAGGATCTAGAACAATATCGCAAAATTGAACTGTATTAGAATTGGAGCTTGTGTTTTTAAACAAACTATTCTTGACGCTAGTCACTGCTCAAGCACGTCATCCTTTTTCCTAGCTGTTAATTCTATTAAATTTGATAATCTATGTTTTAATGCTTTTTAACATTAACAGTCCAAAGTTATTAGGCTTTGATATGATTTACATCTTTCAATAAAACACTATGCTTATTATTCCTATTAAATCTGAATATATGTAGACTATATGTCACCAATGAGGTTGAGACAAAGCTTGAAAGTTCCCATCTCATCTTTGGAGCTATTCCTATGACTAATAACCACACATCTTGGAACATCTGTGGTAGACTTTAGTGTTGCATTCCGAGGACTGTACACAAACTCCAGTTCCTGCTATCAACAACCCTGAAATTCACCCAAATCTGACTGGGAAGGTCTAATCAAGGATTAAGGTGGATCAAGGTGAGATGACATTGTACTAAAAGAGCACATAAGGGGATACTGTATCCTTATTTTGTTACCTATTATAAACTACCCTAAACAGCTTACAATATTTTAAATGAATCTCTACATAAAATACACAACAAATACATATATCCTCAGATGCCTCTAGAATTCTAACCATTGATTGCACTGTTGAAGGTGTAAACCAACACAGCCTGGCAAGCATACTTAGGTGTGATGGCAGTGCCCTATTTAAGAGTAAACCCAGAACATAGCAATAACTATTTATCACAGTTATAGCTGCCATGAGTCCCTGCTTTGAAGAAAAACAAAGCAGGGACTTTACAAAGTATGATGCTTGCAAAGCAGATGAGTTGCTAGGCATGACTTCCTTAAAGTTTGACACAAGAGGCAGAAATAACAAGAAAAAGGATGGACTTCCACATCTCAAAAAAAAAGAAAACTTTTTCAGTAAACTTTCTTCAAAACTTACAGTATGTCCAGGTAAAATGAAACAAGCAGGTCAGGTAAGCCTGCATAAGTAAACAAAAACATTTTGAACCTTCTAAAGACCAGATGAAGGCTTCTTACAAAATGCATCTAGGGATGAATTTTTCTTTTCGCCAGCCTCCACTTTTCTTATTTGCATTTGGGTTACCAAAACATTTGTATCCTATTCTTATCTAGTTCAAGCTTTGTTTATTGCATTGTTTACTACAGAAAACCTGACACTGAAAGCCTGTGTTTCTCTAGCCCTCTTTCAGCATCCACCCAATGCCTATACTGCTTTTAAAAACATACTAGTTAGACAGAAGACAAGAAGAAAAAGGGAGTGGGCTGAGTGGACATAAAAAGGCTTTGTAAAATGGAGTTTCTGAATCAATGGCTTTGTTAATGGAGGTATGCCAGCAGTATGATAAAATCCAGGTGGGAATACATCCATTGGAGAAAGCATTCCCAAATTATGTTAGGGCTTTCAAGATTGAGATCAACACTTTATCCAACACACTAAGGCATAATGACAGCCACTGCAATCAAGCCAAAACTGATATGAGAGCTTTCTATGCCCAATAACAGCATCCTGAAGCAAGCAACTATCCCCACCGTTTTATTATGTACTTCTAAATTGTATGTCCCAACTTTCAATGACATCAGAGGAAGGCAACAGCAAACTACCTCTGAGTCGATCAGCTCTTACTGTCAGGAACTTCTTCTTAATGTTGAGGTAGAATCTCTTCTTTTTCTGGATTGTTTTCTGCAACTCCAGAGAATAGGACCTGGGGCAATGGATACAAATTACAGAAAGAGAGATTCCACCTCAATCTTGGAGGAACTTCCTGACAGTAAGAGCTGTTTGACAGTGGAACACGCTATCTTGGAGTGTGGTGGGTCTCCTTCTTTGGAGGTTTTTAAACAGAGGCTGGATGGCCATCTGTTAGGGGTGCTTTGATTCTGTGTTCCTGCATGGCAGGGGATTGGACTGGATGGCCCTTGGGGTCTCTTCCAACTCTATTATTCTATTCCTTGCCTAAGAAAACCCTATGAAATTAATGGGGGTCACTATAAGTCAACAGGTAACTTAAAGGCACACACACAGAGGTAACTTTCAACTAAGAAAATACAGGAATATAGAACAGTACAACACAATATCTGGCTTAATTTTTTTCCCATTTATATACCTCTTCATATCGCACTATGGGATGTCTAAGCGGTTTACAACTGTGAGCTGATTGCCCCCCAACAAGCTGGGTACTCATTTTAGCGACCTCGGAAGGATGCAGGCCTGAGTCAAGCCTCAGCCCTGGCTGGTATTGAACTCGCAACCTTGTGGTCTATGAGTGAGTGGCTGCAGTACAGGTATTTAACCACTGTGCCACCAGGGCTATCACATCAATAAAAATAAATTATCACATCAATAAAAATAAATAATAATCAACTGGAATAGTAATATGTTAATTATATGTAAACGCTGACACAAGATGGTATTGTCTATAATAATGAATATTGCTATTAATATCTCCAACATAAACAGATGAATATACTTTCAAAAGGATTACAAAAGAGTATTTTCATAAATCCAACAATGCACCAGCAGTTTTAACAGAATTTTCTTCCCTCTCCCCATCTGCTTGTAACCCTCCATACTTCTCAAAAGCTAGCTCTGGAATAGTTTTAAGGGAGCAAGGGGGGGGGGAATTTGCCCCCTCCCAGTTCTGCTGGATTGCACCATTCTGCCAGCAGACATCCACAACTGGACTCTGTCCCATTCCATGTCTATTCTACTGATAAAGACAACTCATAAAGAGCAATGATGCTGTAGCAGGTGTTCTTTCAAAGAGGAACTGAGCCCTCTGTCTCTGTTAAGGAGCTCAGTGGGAACCACAACACCATTGCAATTTAAGGCCTGTTTGTGGTGTGGTCAGCACTTTAACAACTCAGTTACCCAGCTGAATTTCTTGTAGTGAAGATGAAGTCAGGAGTTGGTAAATGCACACCTATGTGAAGACCTGGCACATTCTTAGCAATCTAGCAAACCAGTGTATTAAAGGCCAATCAATATGTTCACATGGTAGACTTTATGTTACCCAACTGCTGGAAGGCCAGCTCAAACGTACTGCCAGCACAATGGAAAAGATAATGGAAGTGGTGATGGGGAGCACTAAATCTCTTAGAAGGAAATCTTTTGCTTACCTTCCCCTTGCCCTGGGGCTTTCATCCTCCAGGAAGGGCAAATCAAGGCCCTTTTGGGGAACCTACACAGCTAAGTCATAATTTGACCATAGCTCCAAACCCAGGAGGCTACACCTGCCCAACACCTCCACCATGGGATACTAATCAAGGAATTTCTTTTGAATCCTGGTGAACACTAGTAACTGGCCCTGGTCAAAATTCAAGAATGTACCACATCTAAGATGGCAGTAGTTACTTGTTTTGGCTCACCAATCTTCCTTGCAAATCCCCTAGTCCAGAAGAAACAGGGACATTTATTTTTATAGTGGAGAGAATCTGCATCCCTTTAAAAACAATACTGTATAACAAGGCCTTCAGTGAAATATATAAATACATAAACTAGGTGCTAAATCCTAACATCATATGCAAGTACTCACCTAATAGGTTGAGGATCTATTGGACAATCCAGAAGAATTATTGCTCCAAATAAAGGAATAATTAGTGATACAGCTAGAGTCATAAAAGTCACACGGAACACTTTGTTGCTGTAAGTACTACAACAAAAAAATTAAAACAATTAGAATTTCAGTGTCTCAATAACAGCAAATCTTACAATAAAACTGCCTATCCATATCAGGACAAAGTTACAGTAGTCTATGAAAGTATGATGGTTGCATAGTGCAAATAGGTACTAGGATAAATGTGGAATGGTTGTATATACACAAAAATGCATCTATATACGCCTTTGCTTTTCCAGACAAACATAGATATTTCATAGTATGAAAATATATATTATTCGTAGACTTGAGCCTACTTTCTCAGATTCATGAGGACCTCATGCATCTGAGGAAGTAGGCTCAACTCCACAAAAGCTCATGCTACCAGCTTCTTTTTTTCAGTTATCTCAAAGGTGCTACAAAATCCCTTTGTATATGAAAAGTTATTCTACTTTCACTGTGTGAATCCTCTACTGCTGTTTATTGGAAAAGCAATTTCTATGTAGGCATATATCTGCTTAAAAGAGATGAAGGATAAGTAAAAAAAGCACTAAGGTTCTGAGGATGAAGCCAGATTAAACTTTCCTTTCTCAGGGTAAAGGTTGTATTTCTGACCCTTACAAATCTTTTTAATTACCAACAATGACTGAGAAAAGGAGGCACAGAAAACAAACACATCCAACTTGAAACTTCATCCTCTATGATATTTATTTTCAACTTACCACACAGAAATTATTCCACTGCCTTTAACAATATTCCTGAAATATATCTTTGGAGTTCCACACAAATCAATCCAAAATCTTAATTGAAAGGAGCAGCTGATTTTCCCCTTAGGAAACAAGGGTCTTCTAAAAAAATGCATTTCCTAGTTAAGTGATGGTGAACCTTTTAGAGACCGAGTGCCCAAACTTAAAGGTGTTCTGGCACCGGGTGTTGGGACTTCCAGGGGACAGGACCTCTTTTCCCCGCCTGGGTCCCCAGCTGCCTCTCTGGAGACAGCTGAAGGCCCAGGAGGGCAGGGGGAAGAGGAGGCACAGCTGTGCACCTGTTTCTCCTCTTCCCCACCCTCCCATCTCTCCACATGCCCACCAAAATGGCTTTGCATGTCAGGGATGGCACACGTGCCATAGGATCACCAACATGGTCCTAAATATTTAATAGACTTAATGGCCTTAGGAACTAGCAAAATTCTAACAGTTTTTCAGTGCAGTGAAAAAATCCTGATCACAGACAAAAAGAGATGCAATTGTTCAAAGACACTATAACAGTATCACTGCTTTCCCAATAATGTGTCTAATCTGAAGGCTACCAACAAAATGGATTTGGAAGCCAATTCAGCAAGGAGGATGAAAATGGAGCAAAAAACCTACTATCCTACCAGTGCAGAATATCATTACAAATACGTTTGGCCCGTTCACACTCAAAGAATAATACTAGCCAGCACTACATTAATACTAAATGATTAGCAACATTTCTCTTGAGAGCTACTTCTATGCTTGGTGCTCAGGTGTGCCTGCCTGGGCTGCAAATATCATTACGTAGCTTTCTCCAAGGCTCCATCAGTCTCAGATTAAGCCTTCAATCAGTTGTTAAAAAGCTGCAGTGAGAGAGCACAGGAAATGTAGAAATACATCTGCATGCTCAGGAGCCAATGTAACAGGTTTATTAAATTCTGCATTTTAATACTTTTTAAAATATTGCCTTCACAACATGGAATCCCCAATAACTACCTTTTCTTTAAACCAAAACAGAGTTAACATACAGCCCTCAAGTTGGTATTGTAAGCCCTCTTGCTTGAGAATAAGGCCTTTGGACTCAATGTGTTTCACTGTTAAGTAAACCAAATAGGACAAAACTTTTAGATTAATAACTTATTGGCTGCAATAATTCCCTATGGACAAGAGAAACGAAGTGAGAAAAATACCTTGATATGGACCAAGAAATTATTAAGCTTTCAAATCACATATAACATTCAGACTTTGAATGATGTTTAAAAAGAATGTTGCTTAAATAGGCATCATCTGCTAATGACAAATTAAGGGGGCAGATAGATACACAGCTCCCTGCAATAAACACATTTCTGAAATTGTAGTTTTGATGAAAGACAACCTCTTTCCTCTCATATTGGAAATCCCTAAATCCCTTTATTTAGTTGACTAAATTTGGCATTTTCTGTAATGGATCAAAACCTCATTAGCCATGTCAACCATACAATATCTGCAGTTGTAATAATAGGTTATTTTGTTGTTGTGTGCCTTCAAGTCATTTCTGACTTATGGTGAGCCTAACACAAACTTATCATGGGGTTTTCTTGGCAAGGTTTGTTCAGAGGAGATTTGCCATTGCCTTCCCCTAAGGCTGAGAGCGTGTGACTTGCCCAAGGTCATCCAGTGGGTTTTATGGCTAAGTGGGGACTCGAACCCTGGTCTCAAGAATTGTAATCCCCCATGTCCAACATTCAAACCACTACGCCACACTGGATCCTAATAAGTTATTTACTCACCATCAAAATTCCAGATGACAAAGAGATCAAAAGCCTGCTTCCAGAACTTTAAGGACTAGCCAGCCTATACTGGCAAGCAAGAATGCCAGAGAATTTTGACTCATTATAAACTAGCTAGGTGCTAGTGCAAACAGCTCCTTCACTCCTGCTTGACTCCTCCCACCAACTCTGAAATTTATTAAGACTTTTTTTGCCTTCACAACGACATCTCCTTGGTTTATTCCACCCCTTACAATCCAAGATCAAAAACAAGAACGCCGAGTTTTATGAACAATAAAGTATACAAAATGCAGCTTCTCTTACTACCAGTAAGTAGCTTTTAATTGTGAAATTGTGTAATATTTCAGGCGGAAACATTTCAGCTTTCTTTAGGTTCTCAATGAGGCACTTTCATTGCAGTTTCTGCAATAAGAAAAGGCATTCTGAAGTTTGTCACCTTTTAGCTGTTCACAAACATCCATTAAAAGTAGTTTTAAGATCTCTCTCTTAGGTAGGTATTTGACCAACAATGTCATCAAGAATCTGCACAACCATCCATGTTTATTCAAAAGTAAAACACACTAAGTTCCGGAGTGCTTGTTGTGTACCCTCACATCATTTGATTTATGGCGACACTATCATGGAGTTTTCTAGGCAAGATTTAGTTTGCCATTGCCTTCCTCTGAAGCTGAGAACATGTGACTTGCCCAAAGTCTCCCTGTGGGTTTCAGGACCGAGCTGGGAATTCAAACCCTGGTCTTCAGAGTCCTAGTCAGGTGGACTTACTCCTAAATAAATGAGCAGGCAGTCCACACCTACTTAAGAGTGAGGAATTTCTGTCATAATACATCCACATTGCAGGAATGATCCAGTTTGACACCGCTTTCAGTGCCATGGCTCAATGCTATGGCATTCTGGGAACTGTAGTTTGTTGTGGCACCAGAGCAGATTTCTGCAGTGTGAATGCAGCCAAAGACTCCTGAACTCTCCCTTCCTAACCTCTTACCTAGTTTGCTTTCGTCATCCCATCCGACTGCACTGCTTCCTTTTAGTGGTGAAACCCTGTTTCAACACCAGAATGCTAACCACACCTCCCCCTTCCATCCACAACCAACTACTACACATCTGCAACTGAGAAACAGTGCATTCTGGCCAATCTGCTGCAATTTTTACTACTGTATTTTGAATTGACTTTGTTGTAACATCATTGTTTGTACAGCACCAAGTTTTTTTGACACTTTACCAGGGTCCAATAATATTTTTTAAAATGTAGCCCTATGCATTCAAGCAGTCTGCTTTCTAATAGATGGGTGGAGTGAAGCAGAGATGGGGAACAACTGCAGATATAGACATGCACACAGGGTGCATCTAGACTAGGGGTAGGCAACCTAAGGCCCGGATGTGCCCCCCCCAAGGTCTTTGGACTGGCCCCAGGCCGGTCCTGCTGCCGCCGCCACCGCCGCCCACTATGATAATATTGATTATTGTTATTACTTGGTTCTTGGGGTTTTCTTGGCAAAATCTCCACAGGGGTTTTGCCATGGCTTTTCTGGGGCTGAGAGAGTGTGCATGCATATTTTTAAATATTTATTTATTTATTTATGGTGCTTCGGCCCCCCAATTGTCTGAGGGACAGCAACCCGGCCCCCATCTCAAAAAGGTTGTCTACCCCTGATATAGACTGTAGAAATAATGCAGCTTGACCCCACTTTAACTACCATTGCTCCATCCTACAGAACTCTGGGTTTTGTAGTTTTCTGAGGTGCCAGCACACTTTGGCAAATAAGACCTTGTATGACTACAAATCCCATAGGCTGGAGCTACAGCACTTAAAATTGTGATATTTCTACAGCACAGACACACCCACAATCTTGTGGCACTTTGCAGAATAACTGATTTATTACTACATAAGCTTTCATTAACTCATTAAATAGGGCCTATACCATCAGATGCACAGAATCTTATCCTCACTTAGCAAGAGCCAATGTTTGTATGTATATGCATATTAGAGAGAAAAAAACCCTCCACACACACAAAGAGAACAAAAATCCATCAAACAGTGATACCTTTATTGGCCAACCAAAATGCCCAATACAGTATACTTGTTGTAAGCTTTCAAAGCTCCACTGGCTTCTTCATCAGGCAAGATGTTACAAACCAAACAGGCGAAAATTGGAGATGTTAGTCAAATGCCTACATTTTGATGTTTCAGAGAACCAGTGTGGGTTAGTGGTTTGAGGGATGGAGTACAACTCCGGAGACCAGGGTATGAATCCCAGCTTGGTCATGGAAACCCACTGGGTGACCTCGGGCAAGTTACACTCTCTCAGCCTCAGAGGAAGGCCATGGCAAACCTCCACTGAACAGATCTTGCCAAGCCTCAAGATAGACTTTCCTTAGGCTCCTCATCAGTCAGAAACGACTTGAAAAGGCACACAACAAGAACACCATCACATATAAAAGGGTGCACTAAGGAGGAATGCAAGCAGGAGATAATGACACGTCAAAGATACTCCATCCAGTGCTTATTTCACATTCTTCCTTTACAGCCTTGAGGGATCATCCTTATATCTGTTGTTAGAGTTGAAAAATAAAAATTATAATAAATAAGTGGGAGAGGCCTTCGAGCCAGGCTGGCGCACAGGGACCTCTCTTTTCTCCATCCTTTCTCTTCGCCCTATCCCCACCCCGGTAGCCAGTTTAACCCAGAGGAACCCCGTTTAAGGACGCTAGTCCTCAAGCCCAGTCCTTCCCCAGAGGAGTGGGATGGAAAGGCAAAGGAAGCCACCGGCGCCCAACCCACTTCCCATTGGCAGGCCCAATAAACATGCCTAGGGGTTCGATTCCCAGCGTGGCCATGGAAACCCACTGGGTGACCTTGGGCAAGTCACACTCTCTCAGCCTCAGGGGAAGATAATAGCAAACCTTCTCTGAACGAATCTTGCCAGGATTGCCTCAGGGTCGCCCTAAGTCGGAAACGACTTGAAAGCACACAAGAACAGCATAAAATGGTCTCACTTACATGAAATGTCAAAATCAAAGACGTTGAACTCTGCACATTGTGTGTCTGTGGGGGGGAATGCAACGACCAACCTCCTCTGAACAAGTCTCGGAAAGAAAGCCCCATGGTAGGCCTTATGCCAGGGGTAGGCAACCTTTCCCCTTTAAGGGCCGAGGGACTTCAGCTCCCAGAATCCCAGGAGCTATTGGCCAGCATGGGACTATTGGCCAACATGGCTGAGGCTTCTGGGAGCTGAAGTCCCTCGGCCCTTAAAGGGGAAAGGTTGCCTACCCCTGATCTTAGGGTCACGAAAGTGTGCCAAAACACAACGCAGAAATAATCCAGTTTGAGACCGCTCTAACCGCCACGGCTCAGTGCTCGGGAATTCTGGGAACTGTAGCTTTGTGAGACATTTAGCCTTCACTGTCAGAGAGAGGGAGAGAGATCTTAGTACCACAACAAACTACAGTTCCCAGGATTCCCTAGCACTGAGCCAGAGCAGTTAAAGCGGTGCCAAACTGGATTATTTCTACAGTGTGTTCCGAGTCGGAAAGGAGTTGAAGAAGGCCCCCAACAACAACCAAGGTAGTGCTGTTTTGTGGATTTGGGGTGTTGTCGTAAGGGGAGGTGGGAAGGTAAGCGGGGAGCGCCCTGAGGAGAAAAGGCGGGAAGAAGCGGGAGAGGAGGAGAAGAGCCGCCGAGGAGGCACCCACCTGCCGCTCTTGGTCTCCTGTGCCGTGTTGTCCTCGGTGACCACTTGCGGGCGGAGAGGGCGGCGCTGCCGCAGGCCCTCGGCTTCATTCATCTTCGCTGGGCCGCTTCTCGGCGTGACAAGAGAAAACCACCGCGCTCGACCTCCGCAGCAGCAGCAGCAGCACCACCACTGGGCTCCGCCCACTCCGCCATGCCTGCCTGACCGAGGCCACACCCCCGCCCCGCCCACTCCCCTGCGCTCAGCCAATGGCCGCCATGCCAGAGCCCTTCCTCCTCCTCCTTCTGCTTTGTAACCGCCCAACGGCCGCCCAACCGTCGCCCCAACGGTCACTCCCAAGCCCCGCCCCGCCCTCCGGAGAGGCCCAATCAATGCCACCAAACTGGCAGACTGCTTCCTCGATGAGCCAATCATAGCCCGGAGAGTCAAAAACCCACCCCACCCCCAGCCTCCAGATAGGAGCCATACCCCCATCGCTAGTACTGTATTTCCCAGTCTGCTTCTATTTATTAATAGGCCCGCCCTCTGCTCTCCTTCCTACTTCACAAAAACAAGTCTCCCTCATGGCTTCCAGTCATAGGCTGCCCCGCCCTCTACCTCCTCCACACTCACTCACTCTTTTTATTAATGGGTCCCTTTTCTCCCCTTCCTCCTTGACAGAATAATCTCCCTCAAAGGTAGTATTTTCCTGTCATAGGCGCTCCCTTTTTATTAATATATTCCTTTTCTCCCTTTCCTACTTGACAGGAAAGTCTCCCTCACGACTAGGCTCCTCCATTCACAGGCTCCCCCCTTTTTAATAGGCTTCTCTTCCTACTTGAAAGAATAATCTCCCTCATAGATAGCATTTTCCTGTCATAAACTCTCCACTTTTTAAACATAGATTCCTCTTTTCCCTTTCCTACTTGACAGAAAACTCTTCCTCTCCACTACTATCTTCTATTCATAGGTTCCCCCCTTTTTTATTAATACTTTTAGGCCCTTCTTCTCTTCCCACTTGACAGAATACTAGCTAACATTTTCCTGCCATAGGCTCCCCCCTTTCTATTAACAGTTCCATGTTTTCCTCTTCCTACTTGACAGAATAGTCTCCCCCCTTGTTAGTATTTCTGTCACAGGCATCCCCTGTATTTATTCACATCCTTCCCCTCCCTTTCCTACTTCAGACTAGTGTCTTTATCCACTCCCTACCCACTTATATAGTTCTAGCATTCCCCAAAACCACGCCTCCAGCCGTGTAAGCCCGCCTCTTATCGCTACCTGTCCAATAACAGCGTGCGTTGTTTGTTTGGGGGCGGAGTCAAGAACGTGCCACGCCCCTTGCGGAAGAGAAGAATCAGCGCGTGGTTTTGTTAGGAAGAAGCAGAAGCGAGAAGCCAGTGCTCTGTTGGGATTAGCTTAAATAACTTGGGGAGGTTTTATTCCACGGTTTGGATCCCATATTAGGCGGAAGAGGGGATATAAATAAGGAATAAAAGCCACATGGGTATTTGGCTACAAGCAGGAGAGGCGACGATGGTTTTGAGTTCTCTAATAAATGCTAATCCTGAAGGCTGGGAACTGCCAAATCAACCATTTCTACACACAAGCCAGCCTGGAGGAGTAGTTTGAGTGTTGGACTACGCCTCTGGAGACAAGCGTTCAATTCTCAACTCGCCCCTGAAATGCACTGGATGACCTTGGGCAAGCCACACTCTCTCAGCCTCAGGCAATGGCAAAGCTCTGAACCAATCTTGCCAAGGAGAACCCACGAGGGTTGTCATAAGTGGGAAAGGACTTGAAGGAACATAGCACACATGCAAACTCCTAAAGGGGTGAGACAAGGCAGCATTCTATCACCCAATCTATTGTAAATACAGGGGCCAGCAATGTGATGCAGCAGCAAAGAAAGCCAATGCAATTCTAGACTGTATCAATAGAAGTATAGTTGTCTTGAGGGAAGTTATAGTGCCATTCTATTCTGCTTTGGTCAGGCCTCACCTGGAATACTGTGTCCAATTCTGGGCACCACAATTCAAAAAAGATGTGGAGAAGCTGAAGTGTGTCCAGAGGAGGGTGACCAAAATGGTAAAGGCTCTAGAAACCATAAAGCCCTATGAAAAGAGACTTAGCAAGCTGGGTATGTTTAGCCTGGAGAAGAAACAGTCAAGAGGTGATATGATAGCTCTGTAGAAGGGCCTTTGCAGACTGCTAGAAATAGTGCAAATTGAGTCCACTTTAAGGGTTAGGGTTAGGGAATCATGGGAACTGTATTTTATTGTGGCACCAGAGCTCTCTGACAGAGAAGGCTCAATGTCTCAGAAAAAAAACAATTCCCATGACTCCCTAGCACCAACCCCAACCCTTAAAGTGGACTCAATTTGCATTATTTCTGGCAGTCTGCAAAGGCCCTAAGTATTTGAAGGAGTGTCATATTGAGGAGGGAGCAAGCTTGTTTTCTGCTGCTCCAGTGAGTAAGACTGGAACAATGGATGCAAGCTCCAGGAAAAGAGATTCCATCTCAACATTAGGAGGAACTTCCTGACAGTAAGAGCTGTTTGACAGTGGAACACTCTCTCTAGGAGAGTGGTGGAGTCTCCTTCTTTAGAGGCCTTTAAACAGGCTGGATGGCCATCTGTGGGAGGATACTTTGATTGTGAGTTCCTGCATGGCAGGGGGTTGGACTGGATGGCCCTTGAGGTCTCTTCCAACTTATGATTCTATGCAGAATATCATACACAGCACAGGTTTGGATACGGGGGAAGAAGGAATATCAAGAACCTAGGATTTTCAGATGACACCATACTACTACAGAAAACACCAAAGACTTGAAATAATTACTAAAGAAAGTCAGAGAGGAAAGTGCTAAAGCAGGCTTGTTGTTAAACATTAAAAAACCAAAAATAATCAATACTGGAGAGCTACAGAAATTCAAAATAGATTATGAGAAAATTGAAATAGTTACCGTAAAGATTTCCCAATCAGTCATTGATCAGAAGGGGAATTGCGGTCATGAAATCGGGAGAAAACTAGGATTGGGAAGGGCAGCTACAAAAGAACTAGACAAGATCTTAAAGTACAAAGGTATCAAGCTGAACAGCAAAGTTAGGATTGTCCAAGCCATCATATTTCCCATCATCTTGTATGGATGTGAGCACTGGACAGTGAAGAAAGCTGGTAGAAGGAAAATAAAACTCATTGTGATGTGGTGCTGGAAAAGAGAGAAACGAATCGTGGAATAGTGGTTTAAGTATTGGACTGCATCTCTGGAGACCAGAGTTTGAATATCAGTTTGGCCATGAAACCCACTGGGTGACCTTTGGCAAGTCACACTCTCTCAGCCTCAGAGGAAGGCAATGGCAAACCTCCTCTGAACAAATCTTGCCAAGAAAACTCCATGATAGCATTGTCTTAGGGTCACCATGGGTCAGAAACTATTTGAAGGTACACAACAACAGCAGCAAGCTGGAGAAGAGTGCTAAGAGTACTGTGGATGGCCAAAAAACAAAACAGGTTGATCCTAGAACAGATCAGGCCCAAGCTCTCCCTGGAAGCCAAGATGACTAAATTAAGGTTGCCATATTTCAGCCACATCATGAGAAGAGATGATGCATTGGAACAAACAATAATGCTAGGAAAGGTGGAGGACAGGAGAGAGGAAAACTACATATCAGATGGAGAGACTCAATCAAGGAAGCCATGGATATGAGCCTGCAGGACCTGAGCAGAGCAGGACAAAGGGGCTTGGAGGTGTCTCACTCACAGGGTTGCCATGAATCCAGGCTGACTTGAGGGCAGTTAACAACAAGAAGACCCCAAGGGATCCTTTTTGACTGAACGTTGGGTATAAATATTCCAAATAAATAAACTGATATCATTCTAGAGAACTGGAGTCGATGGCACTTTGAGCAGAGCAACATGTGAGCATCCATATGTTCCCCCCACCTGATTTATGCAATGGCTGGTAAACAACAGGCTTAAGAGAGACACAATTCCTCCTGCAGCCGTTCATAAGTCTGTTTCCTCCGAACTGAGCTCTACTGAGTCATTCAGCAGCACAGGCCTACCACCCGCTGTTCTAGAAGCAGACTTTGCAAACACAGGATTCACAATTTTGGACTACCACTCCCAACTGTTGCTTATCCTAGATGTCAGTGATGGTTACTGTAGTCTCTATCTGGCCACTTCTGCTTTGGCAGTCTGTGTTCTTGATATGCCACTTTTTGTCAGTGGATCTACAAGCCACCAATTGGATCCCTTAGAAAGTGGCACTACACTGGGAAACGCTCAGACCATTGTGAGAAATTAAAAATGCCTGCTTTCAATTACATGGAACACTCTTGTCACCACTGCAAAATGTGCCAAAGGGGATCTACCATGATACTTTTGCTTAAAGCCTCTTCAGGCTGGGTCCCACTCTACTCAAACTACTACACCATATTGGTTCTTTTGGTAATTCATACTACATATTTATTGTGCCTATTTTTCTATGATTTGTACGCTTAATTTGGGTGGCACATTTTGGTTTCACATTTTGTTTAAAGATTTGTAAGCCACTTTGAATGTTTTGTTTAAAATTAATAAATGCATGTAGGTTTCGGTTTCCTTAGGAAGCTGCAGGTTATGTTGTTGTGTCCCTTCATGATCATTTGTGACTTATGGTGACACTAAAGTGAGCCTATTACAGGGTTCTCTTGGCAAGATTTATTCAGAGGGGATTTGCCTTGTTCTGAGGTTGAGAGAATATGACTTCTCTTCTCCTTATTAGTTTTAAATCAGAATTAAATACATTCTTGTTTTCTAAAGCATTTGGAACTTTAATGCTGTTTTATAATTTTATATTATATGATTACATGTATTAGTTGCGTTTATAGTATTGTACTTTACTTGCATCATTTGTTTATAATAACTGTATAGTTTTATATTTTATTATTCCTTAAATTGTATGCCTCTGGCAGGATTTAATGTTTTGAATTGACTGTATCTGTAAAGTAGAGTAGAGTGGGATCCAGCCTGAAGAGGCCATGTAAATTTATGGCACTATACAAATAAATAAACAAATAAACAAGTTATTATTATTATTATTATTATTATTATTATTATTATTATTATTTCTCCAAGGTCAATCAGTGGGTTTCCATGACCAAACTAGGATTCAACCCTGGTCACCCGGTGTCCTAGCCTAGCTCAGAGTTTGCCTAGTAAGGATACTGTGCTGGCACGGTGAACCAGCTCACCCCACACACAACCTGTGAGGGTACCCCGCTGATGCCGCCATTTAATTAAGAATACTGTCATACAGGAAACAAAATCCAGCCTCTCCATACTGGTACAATGCCAAAATATTGAATGTGTGAGGAAGTAATAGCCAGAATTGTTTATTTGTTAACTGCCTTCACGTCAGTCTCGACTCATGGCGACCATATGGATGAGACATCTCCAGGCCTCCCCGTCCTCTACTGCTCTGCCCAGCTCCTGCAAACTCATATTCGTGGTCTCTTTAATAAAGTCCATCCATCTAGCATGTAGCCTTTCTCTCTTTCTACTTCCCTCCACCTTTCCTAACACTATTGTCTTTTCCAATGATTCATGCCTTCTCATGATGTGTCCAAAGTACAACAGTCTAAGTCTTGTCATCTTGGCTTCTAGGGATATATTGTACTTATTACAGCGGCAGGCAACTTAATATTGACATAGCCTCTCCTTGTTTATATGAACAATAATTCCAGAGTAAAAATACTGCTTTCAGCAAATCAAATAGTGCTGTCAGAAGGACCTGACTGGGAGTTGGGGTTTGTCAGGGGAGAGTCCTGAAATCTTGGGAGCTCTAGGGTCCAGTCCAGTGGTATAAGGCACTATCATTTGGATATCTTAGAACAGACATTGGCTCACATTTTCATCCTGCATATATAGTCATCTCTCCCCATTCGCATAGGATCCATTCCGGACCCCCCAAACAGGAAATAACACTAATATTGGAGAGTATAATTGAGTATAATGGCAGTGCGTCCGCCATTTTGTCCCTCATGGCTTCCTGTCCGCAAAAGGGACATGAACGGGTAGTCCGCAAACCACAAGGGACGCCTGTATACTATATTCAGTGATGTTCCCGCACCTGCTGTCACTTGGTGTGGGGGAGAGGAGCCAGGGGAGCCGCCAAAAGGGTGTGCTTGGCCCTCTCTTTTGCTGCTATGGTGCTAGCCACCTCTTCGGGAGACCGGCAGTGCTGCAGCAAAGACAGGAGGGGACCGCTCTGCCTTCTCTTGTGCTGTTGTAGTGCCAGCCTCTTCATGAGATGACCAATGATGCCACAGTGAAGGCAGGCAGGAGGGAACTGCTCAGCCCTCTCCTTCACTGCTGTGGCACTGGCACAATGAGGAGATTGGCATTGCTGCAGTGAAGGCAGGCAGGGACTGCTTGGCACTTCTCACCCCACAGCAGGAGGAGAGCCTGACTGAGTGTCACCACTTGTCTGGGATGTCACCCAATGTGGTTTGAACCCCCCCCCAGCTACACCAATTACTATGCTTCAGGGGTTCTGAAAAAGTCTTGGCCTGGCCAAGGAGGGAACAACCCAGAGCTATGAAACATACACGATATTCCATATATTCACCCCAAAGTTTGACACACTTGGCATGTCATTTCTCAAGTTACTTTAACCCACCCTTCCAAATTCTGATGTCTGGTCACTGAAATACTGCTCTGCTGCTATCACCCCTGAATCATTTGAAAATTTCGTTCCTTTCAAACTCTTTGTAAGGTTTGGAAACAGGAAATAGTCATATGGAGCAAGATCTGGCGAGTAGGCTTGGAAACAGGAAATAGTCATACGGACAATATCTGGCAGAGAGTCTATGCACTCAAACGTCAAATTCTTCAAAATATCCAACATCCTGCCAGCCCTGTGAGCAAATGAGCTGTCCTGCAAGAAGAGAATGCCTTTCCACAACTTTCCTCACTGTTTTTCCTTCAGTGTCTCCTTTAATCAGCACAGCAAGTTAGTGTAGTATTATGTATTAACTGTTTGGCCCTTCTAAAGATAATCAGTCATCAAAATACCTTATCCCAAAAAACTTTGGCCATGACCTTTAAGTCTTGAATTTCTTCAGCTGTGGAGAACCCAAGCACAGCCACTGCAAGAACTGTTGCTTGGTCTCTGGATTACATTACAGCAAGCATGCTTCATCAACAGACATGAGTTGCTGCAAAAAATTACAACTAGATCACTCAAAATGCTGCAAAATGAACTTGGAGGTATTCACTTCATTTTGCTTCTACTCAGCAAACATTTTGGCATCCGCTTGACTGATGACTTTTGCATAGCCAACTGCTCATGAATTATAAACTCAGTGCATTCGCAGGCTATCTCTAATGTCTCAGCAATTGTTTTAGCTGAGATTTCACTGATCTGCCAAAATCAGGTCATAAACATGCTCATCAATTTCAGAAGGGGACTGTTAAAGACCTCCCAGACCTTGTTGCATCTTTGGTTTCAAAATCCCTATGCTGAAAGTTGGCACACCACATCTTCATAGCTGAATATGATTGGCACTTGTCATTCAATCTTTTCATCATACAGCCATGGATTTCCTTTGGAGTTTTCTTCTGCAAGAACAGGAATTTTATGATGAACTGGAGTTCAGCAATTGAGAATTCCACACTTTTCGTTGATATGATTCAATAGTATTCTAAAAAAATTCAGAAATTAGAGCTACGATCCTGCAATTTAGCAATTTACAATTCAAAAGAACACTCTTTCAAGTTAAATTGACAAAATTACACTCAGGTTTTGTGAAGTGGGTCAGGCCAAGGACTTTCAGCACCCTTTGTATTAAAACTAGCTGCACATTAAGGTTTAAAATATTAATCTTACTATTGTTTCTCTATCAACCGGCAGCAGCTTTTCACACTCCTATGTCAGTATATTCTTAAGTACTGTAATTCCCAATGTATTGAAAGGTGATTACTCCTAAGAATATGTGCACATGATTGCTACCCATGTGCAATTTCTATAGTTCTTTGTGGATTACTCCTCTGCACACCTGTGAATATTCAAGGTGAATACCAACACCTCACTTTTAAGCTGCAGAGAAATATTAATTTAATAAAGGCCAGGGTCAATTTTCCTTAATATGTGCTATCTGGGAGCCACTAGATGGCAATAATTCTCTGTGTTGGTAAAATAAATGCCGTACTGGAGGTGCCCATTCAGCAGTTTGTTTTCACTATATAAAGCAAGATGGTAGAAATTATCCCACTCTTTAATCTAATAAAAGAAATAAGAGACAGCTGCAAAAAAATTTATCCAGCATAATTGGCATAGAACTGTACAGGAACCTTCTCTGCAAAATACATTTATGGATTTTGCCAGAATCCTCACAATACAAGAACCATAACTATACAAGCTCTTGCTCAATACCTAAAAATGCATAGCTTAGACTTAAATAGCCCTTCCCTGAACACATATTTCTGTCATTTAGAATATGTGTCCAGCTAACCATGGTTTATTATTTATTATTGACTGCCCTCAAGTCTACCTGTTTCATGGCAACCCTGTGCTTGAGACATCTCCAAAACTCCCTATCTTCCACTGCTTTGCTTAAGTCTTGTAGATTCATGCTCGTGGCTTCCATGATTGAGAATATCCATCTGGCATGTGGTCTCTCTCTCTCTTTCTGATGCCTCCTACCTTTCCTAGCATTATTGTATTTTCTAATAAGTCATGCCTTCTCATGCTGTGGCCAAAATACATCAGCCTCAATTTAGTCATCCTGACTTCCAGGGAGAATTTGGGCTTGATTTGTTCAAGAACCCATTTGTTTGTCTTCTTGCCTGTCCATGGTATCATCAGCACTCTTCTCCAGCACCACATCACAAAATAATTTATTTTCTTCCTACCTGCTTTCTTCACTGTCCAGCTCTCACAGATGTATGATTGGAAACATGAAGGCTTGGATGACCCTCACTTTAGTGTTCATGAATGTAGAGAGATCTTGTAGCACTTTTGAGACTAACAGAAAGAAAGAATTTGGTAGCATTTCATAGACTTTAGTCTACTTCTTCAGATGCTTTTGGTGGAGTGGAAACCAGGGACAAATATGCCCTTGGTGTATGAGAATGTCAATTCAAATTCAATATCCGTTGTGTATAGAAATGAAATAGCAAGTCCAGTTTTAATGATGGTCATTTGTGGACAAAGACATATCCATTGGGTATGGAAATGAGGTGGCAAGACCAGTTTGGCCTTGGAAACTAGCCTGTAGGTGGGGAAAATAGATGCCCCCATGAGGATGGGGTCAGATAATACTGAAATGTGTTTACAAAGCCAGGGAGCCATTGTCCCTGTTCAATCTATTGCTGAAGGACTGCAGTTTATGGATGAATTTCAATTCTGCTTTTTCTTTTTCCAATCTACCTTTGTAGTTCTTTTGTTCAAGGACTGCTGTTCTGAGGTCTGAGATGGGAAGCCCAGGGAGATTGAAATGTTCAGCCGCCAGTTTTTGTGTATATTCCCATTCCTAATGTCTGATTTATGTCCATTTATCCTCTGGTGCAGGGACTGACCTGTTGTGCTGATGGGCACTGATGACATAGTATAGTGTTCAGAGTTACATCTTTACACTTCAAAATCTTATTAATTTCTTTTATAGCTGCCCTTCCCAATCCTATCTTTCTTCTAATTTCTTGACTACAATCTCCCTTCACATTAATGTTCAATCCAATTATGGGACTTTATGTTTAGTTTCCTGCAACATTTTTAGTCAAGCCATTATTCTGAAGTCATAACTAGACTGAATGTGCCCCACCTTACATTAAAATGGCACGAGTCAAAGTTGAATTTATAGCAGATTTTTTTTCTTCACATATCATATTAAAAACACAGGACTCTTTAATGAACATTTTCATGTATATGTTCCTGATGTTTGGTTTCTATGCATTAAATAAAAGGTTTACAACTATGATTATCAGAGTACCAAACATGTATAAGCAATGTTACTTTAAAAAAAAAAAAACTTTGCTCACACAATGTTGGGTTTCACCCTTCCTACCATATATCATTATCTAGCAATATGATTACATCTTGTATGAGTAGGCGCTTGCTGAGGATTATGACTTGTTGGACTGGAACTGGTATTTCTAACACATTTATCGATTAATTTCTTTATGAGTAATAGGTGCTGTTGGTTATGATAATTCTCCGGTAGGGGGTGCTCTTGTTATTTATGTCTGTAAGAACATCCATTAGGGAACAAACCTTTTCCCCTGCTGTTTTTTAATTGTTCACATCAAGACAAGCTTTCCTTCCTCACTCACTGTCATAGCCACTGAATTTTCAAGAATAAAACAACTGCCTCTACATAGTCCAGCTATAAAGCAATAAGAATTTCAATTTATACATGTGAAATTTTTTCCTTGGCTCATGGGTTTGGAAATCAGAGGCAGCCAAATGTACCAGCATCATATTGGACCTAATATACTGAAAATTCCCTGTTGACAAGGTTGTGAAGTCGTGTTCGACCCTAGGGGTGGTGCTCATCTCCCTTACTAAGCCGAAGAGGCAGCATTGTCAGAGACTACTCTATGATCATGTGGCCAGCATGATTGCACAGGACGCTGTTACCTTCCCACTGAAGTGGTACCTATTTTTCTACTTTCATTTGCCTGCTTTTGAACTGCTAGGCTGGCAGAAGCTGGGACTAGTGATGGGAGCTCACCCCATCATGCAGCACCTGGGCTTCGAACTGCCAACCTGCCAATCTTGCAATCAACACAGTTAGCGTCTTAAGCACTTGAGCCACTGCAACCCCTTACCTTTACCTTATCCAGAGGAGGGCGACCAAAATGGTGAATGGTCTGGAAATCATGCCCTATGGGGAGAGACTAAGGGCCTAAGCAGACGGGCGGCCATGAGCCGCCCTGGGAAGCTGCGCCGCGGGACCGAGGCATCCCCATGCCTCGATCCTGCGGCGCAGCTTTGCCGCCTCTGAAATTAGCGCTAAATTAGCGCTCCTTTCACAAGTCAGCGAAAGTGCGGCACAAAAGGCTGCGGCGCATTTTCGTTGACTTTTCCGCCGCAGCGCGTGGAAAGGCTGTGGCGGGAGGTCCTCCTCGGAGCGCCGGCCGTGCGGAGGGCCGGCTGCTCCGAGAACGACCTTGGGAGGGGGTTGGGGTGCCGAGTGTGTGGCTGCCCCTCCCCTTCCCTGCGCCAAAGTTGGCCTTTTAAGCCGTCTGCTTAGGCCCTAAGAGAGCAGAGCTGGGTATGCCTAGCTTGGAGAAGAGACAGTTAAGAGGTAATATGATAGCTCTGTTTAAATATTTGAAAGAGTCTCATATTGAAGAGGGAGCAAGTTTGTTTTCTGCTGCTCTGGAGAACATGACCCAGAACAATGGAAGCAAGCTACAGGAAAAGAGATTCCACCTAAACATTAGGAGGAACTTCCTGACAGTGAGAGCTGTTTGACAGTGGAACACATTCCCTCAGAAGTTGGGGAAGTCTCTTTCTTTGGAGGCTTTTAAACAGAGGCTGAATGGCCATCTGTCAGGGGTGCTTTAAATGTGAGTTCCTGCATGGCAGGGGGTTGGAACGGATGAACCTTGAGGTCTCCTACAACTCTATGATTCTATGATTCTGTGAAAACATTTTATAACATCAATCTGTACAGATTTGAGTAGAATTTAACTACTGGCTAGATGGGAAGGTCATGACTACATGTTCACAATTACTATAGAGCATGAATGTAGCTTGCTCATGGTAGGGTTGGGCAATTATGGCCTTCTAACTGCAGTTGTTCCCATCACCTCTTGACACCATAACTAATTCTGAATTGTTATGGGGATGGGAGATGACCAATGAATTGCAGGTGCTGTAGGCAAAACCACCTCAATAATGCTAGGAAAGATGGAGGACACTAGAAAGAGAGGAAGACTGCACACTAGATGGATAGACTCAACCAAGAAAGCCACAGCCCTGGATCTGCAGGACCTGAGCAGAGCAACTGAGGACAATGGGTCTTGGAGGTGACTCACCAAGCACTTAACAACAAATAAATAACAATTAAATTCATGGGGTCACCACAAGTCAACAGGTGACTTGAAGGCACACACACAGACACACACATCAACATCTGGAGGGCCAGGGTTTCCCATCCCTATTTTGTAGGTACAGAAAAAGGGTGGGAATCATGCAGGCCTCCAGATTATTATTAGACTGAAAGTTCTATCTGCCTTAACCACCGCAGCCAATGGTGAAGAATGCTGGGAGCTGAAGTCCACCATCTGCAGAATTACCTGATTCCCCCTGCAAGTAATAATAAAGCAGGACCCACACTAAAATAAGACTATACAAGTTTGAATTAAATACTGAATTCAGAATATTATTTCTGAATAACTGCATGTGTTCAGAATTATTACATATTTTGAAACAGGCAACAGAAAATCACTTCCAAGTAAAAGAAAGTAATTTTGTTTCAGTCTTCTGGGTCTGCATCCGCACTGCAGAAATAATCCCGTTTGAGATTGCTTTAACTGCTCTCGCTTAGTGCTAGGCAATCATGGGAATTGCAGTTTGTTGTGGCACCAGAGCTCTCTGACAGAGGCAGCTAAATGTCTCACAAAACTAGTTTCCAGAATTCCCTAGCATTGAGCCAGGACAGTTAAAGCAGTCTCAAACTGGGTTATTTCTGCAGTGTGTTTTGGACCATTATTAGCCTTCTCTGTCAGAGAGCTCTGGTGCCACAACAAACTGCAATTCCCAGAATTCTATAGCATTGAGCAATTGCAGTTCAACTGGATTATTTCTGCAGTGCAGTTGCAGCATTGGTGTACTTCTCTCATCAAACAAATGCAGTATCACAACATACATGTTCCTGTTTAAATCATCATGGTTGGACTGATGAGGGTATCCTATCTACATATATGACTTCATATTTCTTCATTTCATATTGCAAGATGTTCTTCCTTACACACCCTTTCAAATATTACTAGTTTTTTACATGCCATAAATGGGAAAGGGAGTGTTACACAAGAAACCTGCACAACTAGATTACTGTGAGTTTGGCCAATGTGATCACCCAAAATAATTAATATGATCTTGGTATCATGATGCTTACATAGATGTTTGAGTGTATGAACATTTCTCCCATTGTTAGATTGCTAGGTTAATTTAAAAACAACTTTTCAGATCTAAAATAAATGGAAATTACAGTACGATAAACAACAAAATAAGGCTCCCTTATACAAAGCTTTGACCATTATACCTTATTTTTAAAAATAATTGAGTTAAAAACATGATTTGGTTAGCCAATACCTAAAAATTAGATGTTTTCTCTTAGTTATTTCAGTACAGAAACCACCATACTTCCATATCTGTACTGGATGCAATTACAAATGTTTAGATACTCCTGAAGCACTGAAAAATACCCAAGTGCTGAAAAATCCAACCTACCTGAATGTCTAGGAAACAAATGTTCCTGGGATATGTTTGCTTTCAGATATCCTGGTATTGGTTGCTCCTCCCTCGTGAAGTTTTGAGGAGTGCTCTCTAGGACCTAGACAAGCAAATTTTCATACAAAACCAAAAGGGAAGAAAAACAGCAAGCAGAAACAAGAAGATAATCCCTCAGCCCAACCCATGACAGAAATTCTTCAGCAAAAAAATACTACCAGCAGGGAAGGATGTCCTCTTTCCACTGCTGAAAATGAATGTACTGAGTACCAACATCCCTTTCTTCAACAGTGGAGAGAGGACATGCTGACACAAGACATACTAGAGCTTCCCATAAACCAGCGTGGGAAGACTGCTGGTGCCAGCAGAATATATATGTTCAGCTCAAACCAAACTACATGATGATTGAAGAAGGGCTCAGCAGAAACAAATGCATCCAGCTTGTAATGTCTCACAAAAGTGGAAACTGACTTCCATGTATAGAAGCCCTACACAAATGTCTACCAAGAAGGTACTTGTAATCAGCTTCTAGCAGAATAAAAAATAACCTTTCAAAACAAGAGAGCTCCAGACAGCTCACAATATAAACCTTATCCATCTACTGAGCATCAGAATACACATTTTATGTCCCATAATGGTAGTCTGAAATGAAGGCTTTCAACAACCAAGGTGGCTTGTTTTCCCAACTCTAGGAGGATGCCCATTGAGTTAAGGTGAGGCCTTCAGTAACTCATCCTCCAGATTCCATAGACATTCAACAATATGAGGATGGCAGCCCCACTGACTACCCTCTATGGTTTCCTGAATTTTGTGCATCTTCCAAAATCGATTCCCCTTCTTGACTTCTGAACCAAGTCCACCACCTTAGAGACTGAATTACTGACATGCATACATGAGCGTGAGGCGTTTCATCTGTGTGGTCTAGTGCTTGTATGGAAGATAAGCCACTCCAGTTTTCTGGAACTGAGCCCCAAGTCCAGTGTGTTTTCAAAATCATTGGGGTCTGTAACCATGTCCAAAGGTGGGTATCTGAGACTGATGATGAAATCAGAGTTGATCACTTACCAAATGCTCTGAATTTCTGGTCCGTAGGAAGCCTAGATTTGTTGGAAATTCTATGTATTACATTCTCCTTTCCCTTCCTAGATAGACAGGGGCTTCCCTCTATCTATGTCAGGGGTAGGCAACCTTTCCCCTTTAAGGGCCGAGGGACTTCAGCTCCCAGAATCCCAGGAGCTATTGGCCAACATGGGACTATTGGCCAACATGGCTGAGGCTTCTGGGAGCTGAAGTTCCTGGGCCCTTAAAGGGGAAAGCTTGCCTACCCCTGATCTATGTCATTCTATCTATACATGTGACCCCTGTCACTCATACTTGGAGGCTCTTTAACAGGCTTTCTCTCAGGATTTTAAACTCTCCTCTCAGTACAGTAACTGTATCCTCTCAGTCTAAGTTGGAGTAACAGTCTCCTGTGAGCGACCAGTAACAGTCTCTTCTCTGCAGTAAAAGTAGGGTTTTTCTCTTCTTCCTGCTATCACCAGTTAGGATAGGATTTAGTTTATGTATTTATTTATTAAAGTCATTATTTGTTTTTAAACTACAAACTGCATTTTGTTGTTTTTTGGAGTATGTCTTTATTCTTCAGGAAAGCAGATTTAGAATAAATAGTCTAACTCACACTTTCACTGTTCTGCTGATGAAAGCTGAACTCTAACAAGTGTAACTTTCATATTTCTTTAAGCAGAGGCTGGATGGCCATCTGTCGGGGATGCTTTAATTGGGAGTTCCTGCATGGCAGGGGGTTGAACTGGATGGCCCTTTTGGTCTCTTCCAACTCTACGATTCTGTGATTCTATACTTTTGTTTCCTTTAAAAAGGTTAACACCATGGGAAACTTAAAATGCACCCCAGAAGATTCCATGTGAATAACTTGTGTCAAGATGGAGCAAATTTTCTGAAAGGCAGAGATGGTTCTTTCCAAGATTTGCAAGAAAACCAGGCTGTGAGAGGGACATTATCTGTACATATCATAGACTATGTTGGGGGAAAAGATCATATTGAAGAGATCATCTAGGTAAGGGCAGACATAAAGATGAGATTTCATCCAAAGGGTCACAAGGGGAAACATTAACTTTTTGGACAATCAGTAGAAATGCAGTGGAACCTGAGGGTAATGTGGTTGCAAATTCTTGCTGAATAATAATCACACTCAGATGCAAAAATTTTGGTGGACATTTTGTCCACTACCATCACAGAAGAAAATGCAAGCTGTCCTGATGCAGATTTATTCATTGCCAAAATGTCTGAAAATTTCACCTCCTTCCAAGAGTCACTTTGAGACAGAATATAGAATAATCAGCTTCACCCTCAATTTACAATCTATAGCAGTCTGTTACATATTCCCCATTAACCCTCAACTTGGATTTGGTCACAGCCTGGTTGTGCTTAAAGCTGTATGTGTGTGTGAGAGAGAATAACACACTTGGCAAGAAATTCCTCCCTGCTGAAAAGACAAACAAGATGTGATGACAGAACAGTGTGCCACCACAGAGGTAAAACTCATGAAGGTCTGCCTCAAAATATGGAAAGATAAAAAAAAACTTCCAGGCTCAATGAAGAAAGAGATAGACAGAGGAAAAGTGTTCTCTTTCTCTTTCAGTCTCTTTTTGTAGAAACATAAAGAATTAAAATTTTAATTGAATTTGTTTTGATTTTAATTTCATGATAGTTTAATTCTGTTTTAAGGGATGGGTGGGTTAGTGGTGGGAGTATGGAATTGCTTTAACTTGTTATATTTTAATCTGTTGTACGCCGCCCCGATTGCCGAGCAGAGGGGTGGGTTATAAATAAAATTTATTATTATTACTATTATTATTAAAAATTGCTAGCAAGACCAACAGAATGTGTGCTATTAAGAGTGATCAACAGGACTGAGGCTTGGCTTATTCAAGTTGCTCCCCACTAAAGAGCATTCTTCAAAGCTTTCTACTCCTGGTTATTAGGATTTGAGGGAAGCACAACTCACATCCTCCCTCAAATACTGGAAAAGGTACAGAGAAAATTTATCTGACACAAAATCTGTAAAGATGCATGATATTTTCTAAGGCACAGATATGAAGATAAAACTCATGCCTGCTGTTTACAGTTCCCCAAAATGTTGTTTTAACAAAATATTTTTAAAATATTAGAGAAAGAAGGTCTTCAAACTTTCAAGAGATAAAATATGTTGGGAGCAGCTTCAAAGACGGGTAAGACAGCGAAGTGGAGTGATATGCACACAAGAGTCATAGCTGTGACATACAGCATTGTTCAGGAGGAAAAAAATCTTCTCATCCTCACTTGAATTAAGCAGAATTCCCCCACTGAATATAAGGAGATTTGGTGATTCCCTTTGTTACTCTGGGAATTAATTTCCATAGCTTCTCATCAAAACTTAGGATGCTTAGCTTTGTACTTCTCAAATGCATCCAGTATTTCTGCAATGACACTAGGGTCATCCAATGTGGTGATATCTCCCATATCATTAACACTGCCTGTTACTATTCTTCGGAGCAACCTTCTCATGATTTTCCCAGAACGTGTTTTGGGGAGACGTTTCACTACCTGTTTGAAAGAGAAAAACAATGTAGTGAATCAATGTAGTGAATAATTGTAGTGAAAAATTATTACTTTAAATCAAGTTATATTCATTCAGCCTTGAAATATTAGTGTGGTTCAAACACTATACAAAACTTCCCTCCTTTCTTCCTCCTCCAGGGAAACAGAATAATAAAGAAGTAACCAGCCAATACTTTGATTTTCCCCTTCTACAACTGGAGGATTCTAACTGCATGATCCTAGCAATAGGCACTGATGATTTTAAAAAAAATAAGAGAAATAAAGATTTAAAGACCTGTAACATTGATCAGTTTGTATTATTCAATAAGAGACCTCTCAAAAAATGTCCCCATTTCACTGAGGACGAAAAAAGAAAAAGAAAAAGAAAAAGAAAGAACAAAAGAAACAGATATGGGCTAGATCTGTTTATCCAATCAAGGGACATGTATCAACTAGTTTAGGGATTGTCCCACTCTGTCCTAAGAGGCTCAGTTGCTAATTGTGCATTCCCTGTAGCTTGTACAATGTGACAATATTAAAGGTAATGATGAAACGACTGTATTAAATGTTGACTGTCATCTTGAAGAACTTACCAAGATGTGATCAGGCACAGCATATTTGGCTATCTTGGAGGAAACTATTTCTCTTAGCTCTTTGGTAACAACTTCCGGGTGCACTGTCTCATCTTTTAGTATAATGAAAGCAAATGCAACTGGAAGAAAGGCCAAAATTAATTTACTATACATTAAAGGATTTTTCAACATATATGAGATACTCCTTTTCACTACAAGAGAAAACATAGGAACAATAATCCAGTAGCCAGTGTAGAAGGTGACATAGGGGCAAAACAGACTGCCCTGAAAGGCCAGCTCTATGCTGCCCCTTTGAGTGCCAGATTGGGACCGCAGCAAAATGACACTCCTTTTGGGGGTGGAAAAAAGGTGCCCTTTTCGCTGCCATGGCTTTTCCCCATTTCTGCAGTGCAGTGCATGTAAACACCATGCCGTAGGAATGTCACAACGCTGCCCACCATCTGGGTGGGCAGGTGGTGTGACACTAGCTTGGGGGCGAAGTCGGGGTGTGCACCATACATATGCCACACCACCACGTCACCCCAAACCTGGCGTTTCTTGCCGGACTGCTTTTCGCTTATGTGGTCTAAGAAAATTTGGTTCTAAGGATATTTTCTCAAAGCAATGCTAAAAAATGCTACTACAAACATTATTTTGTTCAGGGTAGCTCTTCATTGCAGTTTTAAAATTCAACTTTATATTTTCCACTTCAGTTGTGAAAGCATTCTTACAGTGCAATTTTATGCATGTCTACTAGGAAGGAAACCATACTGAGTTAGATGCAAATTATTCCCAGGCTAAAGTGCATACAATTACAGAGGTAAAAGTTCTGAGGCCAAGTGACATTACACTTCTACTGAATAAAATTATTTTACATCTGTTTCCTCATATAGAAAAAGCAAGTGAAAGATCCGAAGTCTAAAGGATGCTTACTTCTTGTGCGAGAATATTCAGACCAAGCAATTAACCTTATTAAAATTAATTGGAATTGGAATTTATAAGCTGGTCCTGTTAATGCCCAATCATTGATCTTATTTCTAAACATTCTTTAAAGGAAAAGCATTGAATAGAATAAAATATATTAATGAAATAATGAAAACAACAACTCAATTGTGATTCTGCAGATCCTATCAAACTGTAACATTAGGAACTGAATCATTATTTTCTTCTTTAACCATCTATTTCCATGCCTGGATTTTAAAAGGCAATGATTAAATCTAGGAATTTGAATAAGAACTTTAAAATGTTACATTTACTTACCTTCCCCTTTGATATCATGGGGATAACTAATCACAGCTGTTTCAGGTACGGCTGGATGTTCATCCTTTTTTAAACAAATGAATTTAAAAACATAGTAAACAAAGCTGATCATTTAAATTGTTTTGCATTGTTTGTTATTGGCAGGATGCAATATTCAGTAAATAAACATACTGCATATACTTGACTGTAAGTCGACCTCATGTATAAATTCAGGATTTTGATATGCCCCATGGATAAATTGAGGGTAAAACTGTGTAACAAAGGATATAAAGCACAAAACAAAGGAAAATGGTGCCAAAGAATTTATAAAATTCTGGCAGGCATAACAATTTCTGCGCATATTAAAGGCTGGATGGATGAGAGAGTAGAAGAGGTCAGTGCTTCGTTTAGGTGCCCTTGGGACATATTAAACTCTTGCCTTTCACCACTCTACTCAGAGAAGGAGATAGTTCCTTTTTTATATAAGAGTTAAAGTACAGTACTTACATTAATCCATAGATAAGTCGCCCCAGGTTTTTAGTCAATTTTTTTAACTAAAATTTCTACTCATACATGAGTATATGCAGTATTCCCACTTAATACCGTACCTCTCTTTAAAACCTGTATAACTAATGCTAAAAAGCTGGTTCATACCTAACTAAATATGTGAACTGTCTCCACTGTAAGCATTATATCTGAGTTTGCACTGAGTGACAAAATATCACTTGTGGTGACTAATACCCAACAGCTCATTCACACATGCAAATCATCTCTTAATGCCACAATGACAGCATAAATGAATGCCCACAGGTGAGCCAGCCCTGAAACCAAAACTTTATGCACTAGTGTTGTTCCTAGATGAATTATTATGTTCTGAACAGTTTAGGTGATTGAGTTATTGGTGCTCAACGATTACCATGGCATCTTCAATCTCAGCAGTTCCAAGTCTGTGTCCACTGATGTTTAAGACATCATCCATTCGCCCTGTTATCTGATAATAGCCTTCTTTGGTTCTGTAAGCACTATCACCTGTGAAATAATAACCTACAGTGACAAAACAGACATACTGTCAGTAAATGCTGGCGCAAACATTTGTTAAGATCACAGTGCTTTTAAACAACACTGTCAGTTACTCCGGGGGCGGGGGGGGAATACTGTGAATATACTGCAGACAAATTATTATGAATCACTGATAATTATCACAGTGGAAAGATGACTTCACACAATATGTATTTTAAAATACATATACAAAATAGTATGTAAGCATCCATGCAAATTTATTTAGTAATACATGCATGTTATAGGTATATGTAAATGGGCAACTGTAGACTATGGTATCTAAGGTCCAAAAACATGAACTCTGGAAGTGGAACCAAGGGTCTTTGTTTTCTACAACATCACATCTGTCATCCAAATGGGACAAGTTATTCGTAATTCTTCTGTTACACTTCTGTGCTATTACTAAAGATGGCCATAGAAAGTAATGCCTGCATTAATAGCAAAAAGGAAAGCTATGGAAAGATAGTTGTAGAAATAAACAGGAGAATTAGAGAGGCATGGGGGAATGTTGAACAGGCAAGGGAAAACATTCAAGGGTAGCTGTGTTGGCCATTTAGCAAATTCAAACAAAAATCCATCAGTGATACCTTATTGGCCAACCAAAATGCACAATATACTTGTTGCAAGCCATGGAGCATTGAAAACTTGCAACAAGTATGTTAAGCAGGGGAAAAGTTTTTCCCCCTAGCGTTTTTTAAATGGAGATTTTGGAAAAATTAAAAAATATGTAATGTTACCTACCATCTTTCACAGACTGAAAGTCACTGTTACACATAACGTTGTATGGTATAAATCATATTTAGTATATTAAAAGTGCCATTTATTCAGAAATAATGTGAAGTCATTTTAAAATTTTATCTTTTCCTACAAATAGAGCTAAAAGGTCCTAAAATATAAGGAACTTAATTGGTTTTGTCAGTGAAATCAAGCAAACAAACAAACAAACCTAATAAGTACAATTTTTCAAGAAAAATAAAGCTGCAGGAAAAGAAACAGGAATTTTTTCCCCCAAACTTTTCCATATTCCCCACTCCCCGGGGGATTTCCACTTCTCTAGGGAAAATTAATTGTAGATGGAAGAAGGTAATTTTGGCAATAGCTTCAAGCACTGCCCTAACCTGGTGTACAGATACTGAGCAACTGTCTTCTATATTATGTTTTTCTAATGAAGTTTCCATGCCTGATTCTCATGCTGGAAAAATACATTCAACAAAAGGCATGCTTTTACAACTGTCTCTCTCAAGATGAGAATGGAAGTACTACGGCATGTGGAGGGGCACAGAGAAAGTTACTTTCCCACTCCACTTCAGCTTTCTTTTCTCATGTGATAATGCTCCCAGTTATGAGATCATTGTAGGTGGTATCAGTTCAAGAGCTCAGCATTTTTCCAGATCATCACTAATTTTATGTGCTGCAACAGCACATTGACTATAGTTCTAGCAGAATTTTATTTATGTTTTTCACTCTTGTGTCAGCCTAATATAATATTCTATTTTCTATCAGCTTTTTTTCTAGAATTCAGTCCAATATTAAATGCACAGAGATATTTCAGAATGTTCATTTTTCTCCACTTTATCTTTATATAAAACTTTGTTTTATAGGCATAACTGGTACTAAATACAGGATTTAGCTTCTCTTAGCGCAAAACTCCCTAGTGCAGAACTTTAATGTTTTTTAAGTGCAGAGAAAGCACACCATGTTGTTGCTGTAAAAAAAGAAGAAGAAAACCCCACGATTCATGCAGAAGAATGCTGTGCACTTGTTACACCAACATTTCTTTTGATCATTCTTACCTGGGTAAGTTTTAAAATAAGCTTCTATAAATCTCTGATGGTCTCCATAGATAGTGCGTGCCATCCCAGGCCAGGGCTGTGCAATGCAGAGGGCACCAGAGACATCACCGCCTTCTAAAATATTTCCCTGAAGAAAGGGAGTGCAAGCCAAAATAGAGAATATTATAAATGAAAATGAAATCTCCGAGAAACTGGAGCAAAAGGCCTAACTGTACTTTTACATTCACACCTGGGACTATGGCACATGTGCAGCATCTACACTAAGAACAGCAAGGAAGAAAAAGTCAGTCTTTAACCTAGGTCAAAATGTGAAGTCGAAGGTTTTCACGGCTGGCATCCATAGGTTTTTGTGGGTTTTTCTGCTTCACAGCCTGAAAAACCCAGAAAAACCTAGGTCAAAATGCTTGCTAAGGACATATGGTGAACCCAGAACATAGAACATGTATATGTGCAAAACAATTTTTTGTGTGTCTATTTCAAGATGATAGATATGACTAAGGTCTAAATAGCATAAAGGCATTAGATCCTATCTTATATTGGAAGCTAAGAAGGGTCAGCTCTAATTAGTACTTGGATGGGAGATTGCCAACAAATACCAGGTGCTGTAGGTGTTCTTTTCAGAGGAAGCAACTGACAAAACCATCTTTGAGTATTCCTTGCCTATGAAAACCTTATGAAATTTATAGAGTCACCATAAATCAACAAGCAATCTGAAGGCACATACACCTAGATATGCCCACTTGGAATCCAAAGAAATGTAATTTCTTCCCCATTTTCTTTCCTCCACACTCACCACCATTACCAAGTACTTTACTTTATAGCACAAGGGGCTGTAAAGAGCTGATTTTATCCAATTTCTTCTGGTAATACTGAAGGAATGATCATCATCTTGCATTAGTTGTTCTAGCCCTGGCATTTAAACTATCTTATGTCCATCAGTTAGTTAACAGCCAGCGTGGTTCAAGTGTTGGCCTCAACCCTAAAACAAACCCACAATGAAATTCCAGCTCAGCTGCTGGGTAACCTTAGGAAAACCACCTTCCTTCAAGTATTCATCTTAAAATGGGAATTAAAAAATGTTTGCAATTAAAAATATAAAGTGTATGAGCATCTGGATCTCTTTCCTCTTCACACTCATCTCCTTCTCAATTGGGCACATTGATTCCAAACGCTCCAGGAACCTCCAGCTATTTTCTAGAGCAGCTATAGGCCATTTACACCACAGCTTCCTTAACAAAGTACATAGAGAGAGATTTTGTAGAACCTTTGAGACTAATTGAAAAAAAGAAGTTTGTATCATTAGCTTTCGTAGACTTTAGTCTACTTCAGGAGTAGGCAACCCTTTTTGAGCCGGGGGCCGGGTTGCTGTCCCTCAGACA
>CM034701.1:376742532-376780013 GCA_020142125.1 Phrynosoma platyrhinos | reverse complement strand
ACAGACAGGAGTGCAGGAGTTTAACTGAAGAAAATTGAAAAGGAATGTCGGCTCCTGCAGAACCAGTCAGCATGAGCTCTCATGTGGGGAGCCCTTTGCAAAACTACGTATCATGTAGAGCTCATGGGATTTACTCATGCTGACTGGTTCTGCAGGAGCCGACATTCCTTTTCAGTTTTCTCCAGTTAAACTCCTACACTCCTGTCTGTCCCTGGCTTCCACTCCACCATAAGCATCTGAAGAAGTAGACTAAAGTCTACGAAAGCTAATGCTACAAACTTCTTTTTTTAGTTAGTCTCAAAAGTGCTACAAAATCTCTCTATATATTAATCTACAGACTAACACTACTATATCTTTAAATTTTAACAAAGTACACTTGGCCCTCCATATCCATGGATAATTTATCCACAGCTTCAATCATCTACGGTTTGAAAATATTCAAAACAATATGGGCTTGAAACAGATGGGCCAAAAGTGCCGGCTTTGGGCCATATTGGGGACATGGAGTTTATACAGTGCACACCCTGAATGTGGATGGAAGCCACGCAGACAGTGCCAACCCGGAAGAGACGGCACAAAAAGGAATAGTGAAAAGTGGTTGTGGTCAGGACTGCAGCAGTGACCTGCTTTGGAAGCAGGCCCATACAATTACCAAAGTCCCAGCGTGATCGGGGTCAGGGCTATTCCTTTTTGCCCTATCTGCCCTTTTTGCCCTATCCCCATAAATTCCAAAAAGGAAACCTTGATTTTATCATTTTATCCAAGAGTCATCATTTTACTACGCCACTATATTCAATAAGACTTGAGTATCCACAAATTTTGGTACCAACGGGGGTCCTGGAACCAAACCCCAGCAGACAGCAAGGGCCACTGTACAGTTGTCCCTCTGTTTTCACGGACTTGCAGTCCACAACCCTCGCTTATCTGCAAAGGACGAATGAAGGGGCACGAAATGGGACACATGCCCGCTTGCCTTGCGGACATGTGCCTCTATTCAAGCCAATAGGAGCAATAAGGCTCGAATATTTGCATTTTTCCTTTTTCGCCGGGGGGTGGGTAGGTCCGGAACAGATCCCCTGCAAAAAAGGAGGGGTGACTATATAGTCAAGTCTGCTATTAAGTTGACTCATAGTAAACTTTAGTTTATTTTGATCCCAATAAATTTTTCTGTTCCAAATTCCTATGCAGCAGCTGCATGGAAATCTTGGGAAAATATATTAAGATTGTATTAAATGTTTTAAAATATATATTTTAAAATGTTTAAGAGGGGATATCTGGCTATAGCCTTAGCACATGGCACTAATACATAAACTCAAACCTATAGAATCTACCACGTATTTCTCTACATCTTCACCTTCTCATCCATCAGTACTGGGTTAATCCCATAGAAGGGCCTCATTGCTATAGCTGGAATTATCTCAGCTTCTTTTTCTGAAGGCCGAGGTGCAATGCAAATCCCACCAGTTTCTAGAAGAATAATGAGGAAAGAAAGTAAGCTGAAATCCATGCATTCTCCACTCTTCTCTAATTGAAAAAAGACAAAAATGTAACTACATTTAACAAAAACAAATCTATCATTCATTAAAAAATACACAGGGGAAGCTGTGTTGGCCATTTAGCAAATCCAAACAAAAATCCAAACAGTGATACCATTTTTATTGGCCAACCAAAATGCACGATATACTTGTTATAAGCTTTCGAAGCCCCACTGGTTTCGTCGTCATCGGGCAAGATGTTACAAACCAAATAGGAGAAAAACAATTGGAGATGTTAGTAAGATGTCTAAATTTTGTTGTTTCTGTCCTTAGTTAAGATGGTACGGGGAAGATATCTTTTTCAGGCTGGCTCCTCCTCCTTCTGGCCATGTGGCTATTGGGAGATTTTCAAAATCCAGCAAATTTAAAGTCCATTTACATCTCAACAAGAAATCCTCTCTTGCAATCCAATATGTCTCCATTCCTGTGGGACCATAGCCTCCTTTGTAGGCAGAGAACAATGGATTTCTCAAGAAGTCTCCATGTTTTTGCATCAAGAATAATTTGATAGCTGTAGAGGTAAAACATACTAATCCAGTCCAAATTTAATAAGAAAAATAATTTTTTTATCTTGGTTGAAGGTCCCAGTTCACTGGTTAACTTTGTTGTTTCTGTCTACAATAAGATGGGCAAAGAGGCCTGTGGCCTCACAGGAGTGGAGATATATTGGATTGCAAGAGAGGAGTCCTTGTTGAGATGCAAATGGACTTTAAATTTCCTGGACTTTGAAAATCTTCCAATTGCCACATGGTCAGGTGGAGAGGAGCCAGCCTGCAAAAGATATCCTCCCCATACCATCTTAACTAAGGACAAAAACAACAAAATGCAGGCATCTTACTGACATCTCCAATTGTTTTTCTCCTGTTTGGTTTGTAACATCTTGCCTGATGAAGAAGCCAGTGGACCATCGAAAGCTTGCAACAAGTATATTGTGCATTTCAGTTGGCCAATAAAGGTATCACTGTTTGGATTTTTGTTTGAATCTATCATTCATTGTAATGAAATCGAAAAGTTTTGCAAAAACAATTCACGTTAAAAGGAGATTATTCATTAAGGTCTAATCATTTTCTCATGCTTTTCCTTTAGGAATCCCATCACTCTGAACTGCCAGGATACATTAGGTATACCAGGTGTCCAGAATCTTGAATGGGTATATATCTTAAAGCATACCTTTAGTGAGATTTATATTGGGGGGTGGAGGTATCACTATTCTTCCAAACATACACTTTCTTTAACAAGCAGTTGGGGGGGGCATGATTTGGGTACACAAGGAATTTAAGCTTTAACCCTGATTGGTGATTGCCCATCGCTGTTCCAATAGTTTGGGTGGCTAAGAGCAAAGACAAACTCAAACTAATAGAGTAGGGATGGACAATCAACAGTCAGGGTTAAAAGAGATTTCTTATTTATCCAAATCATGCCCCTTCCCCATTGCTAACGGACATTATAAGATTGCCAAATTATCTACATTGGAAAAAGAAAAGTGTTTGAGCATGATAAAGTGACAATCACATTCCACAGTGGGGAACAGAAATAATACTGCTTGCCAAAATGTTGCATTTCAACTCCCAACATTCTTCACCAATGGCTATATGCCATGCTGGCCAAGACTGACTAGAGTTAAAGTTCAGCAATATCTGACGGTCTGCATGATTCCTACCTGTGTCCTAGAGTTTCCTTTCAATACAATCACAACATTCTGGACATTCTCTCCATCCCCAGCCATCATCATACTAATACCATGCATCACTGGACCCGTTAGTCAACACTGTCACCATACCAATTTAACCTCTATTGTTGATTGTACACTTCATGAAACAAAACTAAAGTTTCTATGCTAGATTAATTTGGGCTCAGGTTCTTAGCTCCCACCTAAAAATACAGAGAGACTCCTTGTTCTGTTCTTCACCTTCTACCCCCATTTCATGAGGTGGGCAGCTGCCTAGAAAATTATATTCAACCCAATTTTATGTACTTAGCAAGTGATTTTGACAGCAACGATAGAAGTGCAAGGACATTATGGAATGTGCTTCCTTGGGCTGTTTTCACAGCACTTCAAATGGTTTGCCGAAAAGCGGTTTATGAGACTAAAATGCTATTATTGTATAGGATTAGATTCTCCCACCCATTATGGGCATTCTGCGATTATTTTCAATTCAGGACTGAGCCTCTTAATCATTCTTCCCTCATTTCTATCAGGATAAATGTTAAATCAGATCAGAGATTTCAACCTTAATCAGATCTTTTATAGCCTAACACTAGCAAATACACAAAAAAGAAGCAACAGTAATAAAATCAAAGAAATATTAGTCCTCACAGTAATAAAAGCCACACTCACTAGTTGGCATAAATACATGCAGTCGTGTTCCCCCCCCATAGTAAAAATTTACACCAAATGAAGATCTCCTACTAAATGTCTGTAATTTATTAGTACTCTTATCTCAGGATTTTGCCTCTTGATTGCCCTCTGAAGGCTGGAGAAATAGAAAGAAGAGCTGCCCTAGTTGGCACAAAACAGCAATCCTCTATCTTTTTTTTCATTTATAGAGATCAGGGATCAAACATAGCTTATACGCTAATGGGAAAGTTATTTGGGAAGTCTAAAAGGTAATGGATGGCTGTGTGCCCTAATTACAAATCACAAAATATCTTAAAGCCATTGTTACTGCTTATATTGTATACAGTACTTTTAAGGCATTAACTTCTTTATCTTATTTGTCCTTATCAAAGTCTGGGGAAGTACAAGACTCTCCTCTGGCTAAAGGACAAGAAACAGAGGAATACCTCATGTATCGTAATAGTAAAACAGGTTATGAATACATGAGCACCTGATATGAGAAGACTATCAAATGTGCCCACACTTAAGACAGGAGATGCAATTTGGGAATTGCTCCCAAGTAACAGTCCTTGTCATACATTTTCTTACAAATATAATTACTTCAACTACATCTTATGCTATATTCAGAAGTACCGTGGGTAACTTAATCCTTCAGTACTGGTTTCATGCAAACCCCCAAATGTGCTTATATTTTTATTTTGCTCAGCTGCTCTTTATTTTAGAGAAGTGGTGCCAAACCTCAGCTATAGGCCACACAGCCCACCATTATTTCAAAACATGTAGAATGGATATGAAAGAAAGCTTCTTTCCAGTCTCAAAAAAAGACAAGTCTTCATTACAGTTCAGAAACAGCAAGTCTACACTGTCATGCTTGGAGCACCACCATGTACATTTTGCCATTCTCTGTACGTTACTGTTTAATATGTCATTGGTGTGGCCTCTCTAAAGAACCAGTTTGACTAGGAATGTTTGCAGGTCTTTGGGTAAGGTTGGGGTGCAGGTGAACACATAGGCAACAAAACACAATATGGTTGCAGAACAGAGGTCACAACTTATTTATGGCTGTATATACGTGGCTCCAATCATCCAACAGCCTGCCTGGAATCCAATGAACAACAAAGCCCCATCCCTGACCACCTGTTGAGGTGAAACCATGGTGCAGCAATAATGAAATTCACCTGCATGTAGACTAGTGTAGTGTCTCTACCACCTTGGAGTAAGATGGGGCAGCGGGCCCTGAACTGGGTCTGATTCAATTAGCCTGTATATTCTCAATGTTCTAGAGGATCCCTGGAAAGTGAAAAATGGCAAGCACACAGGTCCTGTCTCTCCCAAACTGGATCCAGGCCCATGCCACACTGCCAGAGATGTGACAAGATAAGCAGAAAAACACTTCTAAAAAGTAATTTACTGGAACAAATGTCAAACTCCTGAAAATCCCCTTGGCAAGGCGGAAAGGCAAACTCCAGATGAATACTCCCTAAGCAGACCTGGGTGAAAAAAGAGGATCTGCCCTAATAAATGCTACAGAGACTCTGCCCTCATAACAACTAGGACCATTACAAAGAAAACAGTACAGCACATTCTGAAAAGCCCTTAATTAGGGTGGTTTTGCCAGTTCTTTTCTCTGAAATATAGCCTGATTTCTTCTATCTGCTTTTTAAAACCTCTTCGCTTGTTGATGAAACCTGTGGCACTGCCTGTCACAGTAGATAATGCTTGGCTAGATGAGCAAACAGTCTGACTACAACTTTTGGAATTATGGAAATTAATATTACATTTGAAAATACTAAACTATGTGAAGGAACAGGATTCACAGAGCCTGACCACATTTTCCAAATATATTAATAGTTAGTTTGCACTATGAGCTCTCTGTCTGTCACTCCATCTTGTTCTCACCCCCCACCCCACTGATATACTCTCTCATAATCTCCCTCTCACTTATCCACTCACCCCAATGCTTTCAAATGGATTCGTAAAGCCTGATTTGCTAATCTTTATGCCTGTTCAAGTTGATTATCTTGTGGCACACTGCTGCTCGAGAGAGCGATGCTCCGGAGAGGATAAACAGCAATTAATGAGCTATTTTTAAATTGATTGTGAGATGTGCCATTGAGGTAACACTGGAAAAATCAACACACACTGCATATCCTCATAAACTCTGCATGTGAATTATTGTTTTAAGAACCATTTATATCCACAGGAAACAATAGATCTCTCATAAACGTGTGAATTTACATTGAATACACCAAGTAATCAGCTTTTGAGACATTATGGCTTTTCAGCTGCAATCATTATGGGGAGAAATCATTGTTTTAAATAATGAGTTTATAAGTCTGGATAGACCAGTATTATTTTAGAAATTGAATTTGAAGCAAAATATTACCATGTAACCCCATAAACAGGACCACTCTTGAAATATAAACTTTGTAGTGGCATTCAAGCCTGAGGAGTGTTATTTCAGGTATGGGGAAGAGGGGAAACAAAACTTTCTTTCCTTCCTATGAAACTGCATATTTTCCCTGCTGTATTAGGTAGCAGATTTTAGGACTGGCTTGGGGGTGGAGTTGGGGTGGGATGACTGCACGCCAGCTGCCCCGAAGCCACTGTCATGAAACGTGCCTGACTGCACGCCATGCGGCATCATGTCACAGTTAGCAGTGTGCACACACACTGTCCCAAAGGGGCACAAAAGAACTGCAGTGGTGACTCTAAGGGCGGTTTTTTGCTGCCCCAAAAAGGAGCAGCATTTGTTCGTTCTTTCTGGAGCGGCAAAAAGCAGGATCGGGGCTGCGGCATGTGGTTGCCACGGCCCCGATCCAGTGCTCCCAGGGCTGGCACAGAGCCACCCCTTAGGGGCCGTCTGCATCGGCCCTTAATAATTTTTATAGCAATTGCATACCCTTCTTCAAGGAATGCAGTGGCTCAAATGGTTAAGATGCTGACTGTTGATTGCAAGATCAGCAGGTTGGCAGTTCAAGGTCCGGGTGAGCTCCTGTCACTAGTCCCAGCTTCTGCCAACCTAGCAGTTCGAAAGCATGCAAATGCAAGTAGACAAAATAGGTACCATTTCAGTGGGAAGGTAAACAGCATTCTGTGCAATCATACTGGGCACATGATCAGAGTAGTCTCTGACAATGCTGGCTCTTCTGCTTAGTAACAGATGAGCACCACCCCCTATGGTAGGACACGATTTGACAACCTTGTAAACAGGGAATACCTTAGCGTTTACTTATACCCTTCTTCAGCCAAAAAGGGCTCCCAGTGAGTCTTAGAAAGTCGGTTAATGACACTATTCCTACAGTCAAGACTGCATTCTTAAAAGGAAAAAGTCATTTTGGGGGGGGGGGGGAAGAAAAGAGAGTGAGGAGGAGGAGGGAAAACAAACTCAGATGCTGTTCCTTTTAAGAACCTGCTATTTAATAGCTAGGTATAGTGTGGGGGAGGGCATTCTGGAGTATTGGAAATATCTTTTTCCTTTCACTTCTGAAAGTTCACATCACAGTAGAGAATGATAATTTCCTTAAGCCCATGGCATATATCCCTCAAACTTAACCAGTCACTCACCTTGCAGCTCTCCTTACCTTATGACTCTCCCCTATCCCTGATCACTACCTTATAATTTTTGCCTTCAAATTTAAACTTATTCAATCACCTGAGTTTATTTCCAGAGGAAACAAGTAGGTCCTGCAACAAATACTGGAATCTATTCACACACCCAAAATAGAATGATTCCAAACAGCCTGAAACTGAAGGGTAGCCTACACTAGGGGCAAAGGTCCAAATGGACTCCTAACCCTTATGTCCCCATTTCCACCAGAGCCACCCCATGTACCTTCTTCTCCACAGCAACATTGGGTGGATTGTCTACACTACCTGACTGTCCCTGTGGAGTTTCCTGGGTTTTGCAGCCACTGCTGCCACCTTCAAATCTTGGGGCCATTTCCAAGGCCAAATGGTTTCTCTCTTCCTACCTTGGCAGCATTGACTCCACTGGCAACCCACTGCTCTGAGGCAAGCGAGGCACCCAGCATGTGATCTGGGCACCTTGTCTGATCTTTAGCAAGTAGCTGAGAGCTGCCACTGGCCCTGCCAGAAGAAGGAAAACATCACATTTGAAATAAATGTCTGGAGATGGCAGCAGTGATGGCAATGGGAGCTGCTGTGGCAGAGGTGCAAACACCAGGGAAAATTCCAGAATTTAATTAATTAATTAATTAAATTTAAATATTCTGCAGTAAGATACATGCATTGTGTGGTCTTATTGCCCCACATTCAGCGGGAGGGCAGGTTTTTAAGACGTTTTTCAGCAGTGTAGAGAAGACAAGAAACCTTAAAAAGGGGGGTTCAATGTAAGGAATGGGGGAAGCAATAAAGACACCATATTTTTCTTCATCTCTTAAGGCTGTGCTATATACTGCTAGGGGGCTGCAAGCTCAAAACCTGAATATTTTATAGCTATACAGTTGCCCCTCCCAATTCACAGGGGAGCCATTTCAGACCCCCTCGCAAAAATGGTGACTCGCACATATTCGAGACCCATAGAAAATAATGGTGCATGTGCCTGGGGTGCGCCCACGGGGCCATGCATAGGCGCACACTGTCATTCTGTTAATGGCCGCTTATCTCTCCCACGAAGAGTAAGAACACGGATTCCAAGTCCACGAAAAGGGAGGGACAACTGTATTGTGGTGTGGCAGAAGGACACAGTGAAACTGGACAGATCCTACCTCAATCTTCCTAATATTTATTACAAGCTTAACAGGTTGATAGTGTTTCTTCCTCTTCCATCTTCTTTCTTTGGAAGGAGTGTGTTTTCAACTGATAACAACATTCAGGTATAGAAGGCAACAAAGCAAAAATGTCATAGTGATTTTATGAAAGTAGGAACCCATCAGGCAGCAACGAAAGGTTTGGTTACTGGAAAGAACATTACAGACAGCAGCACATAAGGAATTTTAAGTTTTATTAGTTTACTTCTAACAGAGAGCCAGGATGGTGCAGTGGTTTCAGCACTGAACTCTGACTCCAGATCAGAGTTTGAATTCCCGCTCAACCAAGGAAACCCACTGGGTGACCATGGGCAAGTCATACTCTCTTAGCCTCAGAGGAAGGCAAAGGCAACCTCCGCTCTTGAAAAATCTTGCCAAGAAAACCTGTGGTATCTACATTAGTCAAAAATGACCAGACAGCACACAACAACTTTTTAAACAGAATGTTTATAAAGGACTGGCTTGGGATGTTGTTTCATTTTAAAGTGTTTTATACAGTTTTATCTTTTAATAAATTATTTTATTCTTTTAGAAGCTATCTATTTTAACACTGTAATAATTTAATTCCTTTTTAATGCACCTCTTTTCTATGTTAATTGTACTGTTCTTTTCATATTGTTAAGCAGTTCTGGGAAAAGAGCAGGATACAAATAAACAACAACAACAGTTTGCTTCTATTTTATAGCAAAACCAGAAACTGAATGCTTAATATTCTGAATTCTGTACAAAATCCTTCATCTCAAAATACCATAAACATATTATAGAACATGTTTCCCAGAAATTCTGTCCCTCAAAAATCTTTCCCATTCAGCTACATTTCAAAGCATTGTTCTGAAAATGATGGCAATTCAACAAGCTTGAAAATCATTTAAATCTACAGCATAGACAAAGATAGCATACACTAAAGACATAAACCATAATCTAGATGGTTTCAAAAAGACGTAATTGTATACTTGTCTCAAGTGAATGCTCCTTTTGGAAAAACAACTGATGTAACATGTTCAGTATTGTTAGCAAATGTAATGGGTGTCATCAGCTTGCCACTTGACACAATAGCTAGATAACACAAAGCACTTTTTTGGGGTGAATATTCACTCAGTGTCATTATTTTACCTGTTTGCCACCATGTGTCCACAACAGTACACCTTCCATCTCCTACTACATCGTAGAACCACTGCCATGCTTCATGGTTTATTGGTTCTCCCACTAAAATCCAAAACAACGTTTCAAAACTTTGATTTCTGGTGAAAATAGTTTACCTTTGATCAACAAATTTCAGTATGGAATGACTGAAAGAACTAGACAGCTTAAGGCTAGAACAGGGAAAGGTAAAGTGCAGCCCATGACCCAGGCCTTTGCTCCAAAACACCATCTCCCCCCCCTGCGGTCATGTTTTGGCTCTGCCTCCCCAGAAGTTAAAATAAATTTTTACACATATTTATAATTCTCCCCCCAAGAAAATGTTTGCCCCCAAAATGCTCTCTTGTGGGTGTATGGGGCATTTCTACCACAATTTTGGTCCACTCTGGGCTAATATAGGCCTAAAAGATGCCCTTTTTTGAAACAGGAAGTGACTTCCACTCACTTTCTATTTTTAAAGAAAGGTTATCTCCTGGCTCTAAAATGGTCCAGGAAGCCGCCACAACATGCTTAAAAAAATGCTTTTGTCCCTAGAGGACATTTAGGGGCCCCAAAGTTGGGGATGTTTTAAAAGCAGGTGCAGTGGAAGGCTGTAGCACTCAAAGTTCTCTTGGTGAGCTAATGCAGGTCCTACCCTTCCACAATTGCCCACCCTTGGTCTAGAAGAAAGAAAATAGGAGGGAGGAGTGTTGGTAGTGTTCAAAATTGTTCATTCTTTCTGTTAAAATAGGAAAGAGATCCAAGGACTAACCACCAAAACAGATCCTGTAGCTTATTCTGTCTGTTCCTCCTTAACAGACTTTTTGTCCCCAAAAAAGAAAAGATAGAAAAAACATTGAGAAAAGACTTGAGGGTTACAAGTTGAATTTGACATCTGAACTTCCTGTAAATTTTTTTTAAAAAATCAGGCAAGGCAAATGCATGATAAAAACTTTTTCTCTGAACATCCCAAGACACGAAGTAAGTTTTCAATGAAAATGTGATATGGCATCTCTTGAATATTCCCTTCTTGCTATAAAGAACAAGAAGGTTTGGTGTTATAATTTTTAAGGTGAACAACCAAAATTCTTCAGGTTTCTTCCCCACAACCCCTGCTTCTGCTTCAGAATGAGTACAGACCTGTGTAAATTCTGCATCCAGAGAAAATCAACTGGACCATGAACTTAAAATGGAGAAATAACTGAAGCTCCCCATCCTCACCTGATCCAAGGGTAGTTAAAGAAGATCTGTCATATTTCTTCACATATTCATCTCCATACTTCAGCAGCAAACGTAAGGCAGTGGGGGCACAATAAAATTGATTTATTTTTAATCTTTCCACAGTTTCCCAATAGCGACCTGTAAAATTCCAAACAGTTATCTCAAGCTAGTGGTGTGAATTCCATAAGCATGACCAGCTCTAAGTGTCTTATCACAGGAGAAAAGAAAGCCAAAATGGATTGGGAGAGCAGCAGCTTTCTCCTTGCCTCTCCACATGCTGTTGTAGCACTTCTGTTCTTTTTCCTGGGCAAGACAGTTGTAAAAGTGTGCTTTTTTCCAGCACAACAAAAAACATGCCTTTATAACTGTCTCCCTCAGGAAGTGAATGGAAGTGTTTCACTGGCATACAGAGACCAACAGAGAAAGCTGCTACTCTCCCAATCTGTTTCAGCTTTCTTTTCTCATGCGATAAGGTTCTAAAACTTTCCAGCTGAATCAGAGCAGGAAAATACAGTTAAATAGTTAGCATGACCTAAAAGATATTCCTTTCTTCCCTGTCCAAACTGACCCCTTTGTTGTATAAACTGACACTCCAGTCCTAAACATTTCTATACCAGCCATGTGCAGTGTATGAAATAAACTGGTGCAGCAATCAGTATAGACCATACTAAACACTATATGCTGGTTCATGTTTTAGGATTAAGCAATAAATCCATTAATTTATACTAAACTTTGAGACATAAAGCTCTTTAATGAAGTCTGTAAGTTATTTAGTATATAATTTGCACTCCCTGAAGAGTGACAAAATGGTAACTACATAGCAAGTAACTGTAGACAGTCTATCCTCAAAAATTAAGGCCAAACTTTACTTGGAATCTACCTAGATTAACAGCAATATTTAATTATTACTTATTTCTTGCCACCAAGATTTTCATCCTTAGTCATGCAAAATGATGGGTCCATTTTGAAAACTGTAACATGTCAACAGAACTGTTCTGCACAGCCAAAGGAAAGCCAGAAATAGACACTATTCCCTTGCTTTAATGAGCATCTCCATAATTGAATGCTTGTGAATACTATGTAAATGGAACCAACTTCTATTTCACCTTCATTGTCACATTAAGTTCCCAACTGTAGAATGCTCTTTCCTTTAAGGCTCAATTGGCACCAACATTGGTTTCATTCTGGCACCAAGTTAAAACCTGGCTTTTTATTAAAACCTTTGGAACTTAGTTCTTTTGTTTTTGTTTTTTCCAGTTTAACTACAATGGCAGTATCTTGTGGAATCCTAAGATCTGCAGTTTGTTGCTGTTGTGTGCCCCCAAGTCATTTTTCACTTATGGCAATCCATGACCCTATCATGGGGTTTTATTGGCATGTTTCTTCAGAGGGGGTTTGCCATTGCCATCCGCTGAGGCTGAGAGTGTGTGACTTGTCCAAGGTCAACTAGTGGGTTTACATGGCAGAGCTGGATTCGAAGCAGGATTTGCAATTTAGAGAGGGATATGGATAGGTTACTTACCTGTAACGGTATTTATTTGAGTGGTCATCTGTGAATTCACACAAATGGGTTATTCTGGGCAGAGCCGTTCGGAACCTTCTTAGAGCTATTAGAAGTGTTTTGGTAGTAGCCCTGCCCATTCTTCAACTGCCTTATTGGCTGGTTTCTCACCTAAACCCTCAGTTCCATGGACGCCAAAGCAGCAGCCCAGGATCAAAGGAGAGGCAGGGCACCACTCTGAGGGGAAGATGGGTGGGATTTGTGTGAATTTGCAGATACCACTCAAAGAAACACCGTTACAGGTAAGCAACCTGTCCTTCATTGTGGAGTCTGTGAATCACACAAATGGGTTATTCAGACTGACAAGCTTCGGTCAGTGGAGGAGGGAGTGCCATGCCACATAAGAAAGGCACATTGTTCCCAAACAGAATCACCATTTGTGAATCCGAGCCCAAGGCATGTAAAAATAGGGATGAACAGTCCTGCTAATATGACTCTACATGAATCAAGCTGAAATTCTAATACTGAAACGTAGTGGAAACAGTCACCAATGCAGGTAAGAACATGCACAGTGGCAGAAAAAACAGGTTTGCCAGGTAACCCGTATGTTGCATAGACTATTGATAGACCTTGATTGTCTGAGATAACATGGCAGGTATATGGCTAAGGTCAAGGGAAAAATCTCTGGCCTAGACAGCACAGGTTTGTTAGCAATGGAAATTATGCTGAAACTATCCAGTAGGTAGGTGGTGTGAAAGCAAAAGAAGCTACTATAAGCGGTAAAGGAATAGTAGACAAATACCGCAACAAGGCAAGGTATACAGACTCTGTCTTATCCAAGGAGATGAATGGAAGCTAACACAAAGGGCAGCAGACTTGCAACAATGTGAGGCTGCACAGGTTGTGACATTAGCAATCGGGAAAAAAGAGCTTACCAAGCCCTCAAAATTGAAGATGTGTCAAAAAAGGGATCTTTCAAGTGGAAAAAGGGCAGTGACTTGATAAAGCCTCCCAAAGCCATTATTTGAAGATCATGGCATTGACAGACAAAGCCTAGAACGCTAAATAGTCTGGGGCTAAGTTTCCCCTTGGACATAGAATGTGAAATAGACCATCTGTGCTTGGCAATGAGATGGTTGAGCATCACCAGCAAAGGTGACAGAAAACAAGTGCCTGCACTACAAAGTGGGCAGTAGGACATCTGGATAGTCCATTCATACAGAGAGAGCCTAATGGCATCGAGCTGGAAAAAGCTCCAGTAACAATTTCCAGAATAACAGTGGACTTCAGAGAAGAGGAATAGCACCTCATCTTGTCACAACAAAACACTAACAACAGAGAACAGTGAGAAGATCACAATATCCAATTGTTGTGACCCACAAGACACGATGTGTGTGAACATAATGTTTCAGGCTATCAGCATGAAATATGCAGTTCTTGGTGAAAATGCCTGAGAAAATAACTGTGGCTGGTGTGATGACTAGAAGACTAGTCATAGCATTATAAAAGTAAAGAAATTCCACACTGTCAAGTAGAAAGAGATCCTTGTGGGAATGTTATCCCATCCTGTGATGTCCTGCAGAGGTTGTATCAAGGATAACATGACTTGGCAAGAACCGTCAGAACTGATAAGCAAAACTATACCAGGAGTGATATGATGTCAATCCATCATGAATGGGTCATGAGAAGAATTTTAGAACAGAGGAGCTGGAATAAACCTTAAGAGCCACAAAATCCAGCTTCTAGCCAGGTGGGACAAATCGTAAGACAGGTTGTGTTGTTAGAATATTGCCCCTAATGCTTAGGGGGAACAACTATAGCTCCAGCATTAATCCAAGGGCACACGGCCAGCATGAGTAAAGCGGCTTTGCAGACCCTATGACAGTGGTGTGAAACCCTTTATCGTATAGATCTGGGGTGCATGATGAAGCATAAAGTACGCTGTGACAGAGCACAATAACTGGGGGGAGGGGGGAGCACAGGCTTCCCTGCATAGAAACAGAACTTCCAAGACATTTGCAGAGTGCATAGTTCGCCTTGGCAGGATTGCAGGTGGACACCTGAAATATCACCACCTCATCAAAATGACACCTTGAGACCAGAGATTCAGGAGAACCGAGATGTTATGACATCAGTCAGCCTGGAGAGATGGGACAAGTATGCACATCCCAAAATCTTGAAGTGCCCACAGGGGTGGACAAATCTGTGAAATGGAGGCTTGAATCAGAGGGATGTCCCCAGAGGGAATTCCTACCCAAAGCAGCAAATGAGACGGACACAGTCCCCATCTGCAATGAGGCCCAAGAAGATTGCACTGAAATCGGGGGTCAGTATATGAGATGGGCTCATCCCAGTTAGAGCCCAAACAGTTGTTTGCCACATGTTTCACAGATGTGAGTGGTACTGACAAGAAGCCCCTGGAAGGGGTTCCAAATGGGACATAGACATGTATCCCCCATTACATGCAGTTGCCCTTGGAAAGAAGGCGCCAACTGCATTCACTCACACTTGTACAGGAGAAGTGAAAAACATTCCCCCGACACAGAGGGAACAAGTACGTCCCGAAAGCTATCAGTAGGGAGGAAACAAAGGCATTAAGGCTAATCTGAAACGGGGGGTATCACCACCCCAGTAACAGTCGTGGCAAACCTGAAGTGGTACTGGCCCTCAATATGGCAGCGTGCAATTGTAGACTTCAGTATAGAGGAAATAACCACAGCCTCGAATCCAATTGAGTGTGTGCCAGGGTGACCATGGCTCGGAGCAGAATGAGTGGTCACTGGTAGTGTCCCAAGGGACAAATTGTAGGAGCCGCAATGGGCCTTGAAAGGGAGGGACAAACAGGGCTCTGAATTTGGCAGAGCGCTTGCAAGTAGTGGCCCTCAGTACAGAGGGAAACACTATGGTCCCGAATCAGGGAGAGTGTGAACCAGTACTGCACTTCAATATAGAGGGAATAATCATGGTTCCAAATTGACACAGCTTGGTGGTAGTTGACCTCAGTATAGAGGGAGCAACCATAGCCTCGAATCCGAACCAGCATCAGCCGTAATGGCCTTGCGAGGAGTTCATCGCAGCTTCAAAATGAACCAGGTTTCGTGAATGAGGAGCGTGCGGCACTACAAAAAACGTCTTCAGAAATTGAAAGTCCAGCTGCATTCATTGAGCCCTTAATATTTATTCTCCTGAAGGAGTATCAGGACGGATTGTGGCAACACCATGATGCCAAACTGGCTACCACCTGATGCTTGGGGAAGGCACTATATAAAACCACTTGCGGGCCAATTGGTTTGACCCGGGAGAGTCAGGGACCAACAAGGATCAAAATCAGGCTGCGAGTCAATTGGTATGACCTCAGAGTGTCAAGGACCGGTCAGGGTCGAGGTAGGGCTGTGAGCCAATCAGACTGACCCCAGAGAATCAGGTACCAATGAGGATCAAAGTCAGGCTACAAGGCAATCGGTTTGACCCCAGAGATTCAGGGACTATCGAGGATCAACGTAGGGCTGCAAGCCAATTGGTTTGACCCGGGAGAATCAGGGACCAATAAGGGTCGATATAGGGCTGCAAGCCAATCGGTTTGATTCCAGAGAGTCAGGGAACCAATGAGGGTCGATATAGGGCTGCAAGCCAATTGGTTTGACCCTGGAGAGTCAGGGACAGATGAGGATCCACGTAGGTCTCCAAGCCAATCAGTTTGACCCCAGGGAGTCAGGGACTAACGAGGATCGAAGTCGGGCTGTATGCCAATCGGTGTGACCCCGAGGAGTCAGGGACCAATGAGGATCAAAGTCAGGCTGCGAGCCAATCGGTTTGACCTGGAGAGTCAGGGACTGATGAGGATCGAGGTAGGGCTGGGAACAAGAAGCCAATGATCACTCCAAGTAGATCCTTTCCCAATCACCCACGAGCCTTAATTAGGCTGAGCTCATACAATAGAGCTGTTAACCTTGACTCCTCAGAAGGATGGGCCTTTGCCAAACACTACAGTGAGGTGAACGCCCATTCAATCAATTTGATTTGGAAGTGCGGTGGGCTTTAGCCATGTGACATAGAGGTTAGCGGCTACATAAAAACTTCTCCTCAGAAGTACAGTGGGCCTTAGCCAGTCATGAAAGCAGGGCGAGCAGCCATAAAAGACATTCTCTTCAACAGTAAAAATAGCCTTAGGGGCTTTGTCAAGCGTGCCAGTGAAGCGGACAACATCTTAAATTTTTTTCCTCAGGAATACAAGGGGACTTTTCAAGCATGCCAGCAAGGCAGGCAGTAGTTTCAGAAAGAAAAATTGTCCCCAGGAGTACAAAGGAGCTTTGCCAATCACACCAGAGAGGCGAGCGGCCATTTTAGAACATTTTTTACCTAAGCAGCCGTTGAAATAACTTCACCTCAGAAGTGAAATTTGCATGTAAGAATGCAATTCTCTCAGAAATCGCAGCACTCCTCTTAAAATATGAACAATGATGTTAAAAAATACCACCAAAACGCAGACTGATCCTGTCAAATGGAAATTTTAAAGTATGACAAGAAAATGAATCTCTGAAGAGTTCCTCTAGATGCTGCTGCTGTGGTAGATAAAAGGAACTGAGGGTTTATGTGGGAAACCACCCAATAAAGCAGTTGGAGAATGGGTGGGACTACCGTCAAAACGCTTCCAATAACTCTAAGAAGGTTCTGCGCAGAAGCAGAATAACCCGTTTATGTGATTTGCAGAGACCATGAAGAATTAGAATTCTCTGTCAGAGAGCTCTAGTGGTTCACCAAACTGTATATCCCAAGATTCCACAGGAAATGGCTATGGTAGTTAAGGTGTAACTGTAGTGCTATAATTCTATAATGTTAAAGGGCCTTTAATGGTTTCATTAATATCTGTTTTAACTCTTTAAATTATTCAGTCATTTAACATATCCTCAGAATGTTTAAACTACTATTATTGTTTTTCATTTTAAATTGTTTAAACTGATTTTATGGCAAGCCACACAGATAGCTTACGATATGGAGTGGGATACAAATACTGGAATAAATAAATAAAATATGCATTCCTTTTAAAATAACTGTATGTTATTGTTCCTGATTGGCACTTAATTTTAACTTATATTTTCTGTTTTTATTTCTTGAGAAAGAATACTTTAGGGAAGGTAAAGAGCCTAACATGGGGTTAGAGTTCAGAAGAGGTTTTGTAAATTCCTTGTTCGTCATCCGTATGATTGACAGCAGCTCTCCAGGTTTCCAGGCAGGAATTTTTTTCCAGCTCTACCTGAAAACACAGCTTGAGATCTTTTGCAAGCAAAAATGCTCTACCAATAAACTATAGCTATTCCCTACATCCAGTAGCAATTTTACATATTACATTTGCAGTTTTTATTAAGTCACCTGGATCAGGATAAACAGGAGTACTTTCAAACAGAACTGTGGTGCATCCATTGCAGAGTGGTCCATATACTACATAGCTGTGTCCTGTGATCCAACCAATATCAGCCACACAGCCAAAAATATCATCTTGCTTGAGGTCAAATACATGCTATATATATATATAAAAGGAACAATAAGGTGAGTTAGGACAGTTTTACACATTTCCTTCTTGCAGGTTGTTATCACCATGCCATCACTCATCTTCAGCAGTCAGCTGCTGTGTGATGCACCCCCATGTGATGAAAAAAAGACATACTATATATACTTGACTATAAGTCGATCTCATTTATAAGTAGAGGCAGGTTTTGCTGCCTAATTCAAACAAACCAAGCTTACAAAACAGGTCCCAGAAGTCTGGGTTAATACCTATTGAAAAGTGCAACTGCTGGCAACAGAACCAATGCAATGTGTCTATGGATTACGATTGTTAGGCTATTGGCTAAAGGCATATTTTTATAGTAAAAGCATGACAAACATGGTGCTGAATCTTATTGGTTAGTTAAAATTAGAGTAGATTGTCCAAATTAATTGTTGAAGTGTGTAAACATGTATGTAAATCTCATCAGTGGATTGCCTCTAGTCAAGATTCAAACCATACTTTAGCCACTCCGCACATCTGCACTGTGCACATCTTAACATGACAGGAGGGGGCAAAGTACAGACCACAAGTTTAATTTGCCCCCCCCAGGACTCCTAACCCCCATGTCCCTTCAATTTTTTTTGTAAAACCAAAATTAAAAAACCAGTTTTTACTGAAAAAGACACCACCACCCCTCAACATGTAGGGACACCAAGTTCAGAGAGTGATGGCCTGTTTTAAACCAGTAGGGCTTTTGTTAAAACTAAAAGTGACTTCTGGTCACTTGGAAAAAAGGCCTCTCCTTGGCCAGTAACGGTCAATGGGGCCCCCTAAAATATGGCAAAATTACTCTTCAAACCCCCTAAAGGATGCTGGGGGCCTTTTTCAGACCTACATTTTAACCTCCTGCCCCCAATATAGGAGGGGATGTAGCCTGCCAGACTGAAATAAGTTTCTTACCCCTGCACTAGCTGATGCATCACAAAAATATGCATCCAATATCTACTTCCACATATTATCTAAAACATTAATATTTATATTTATAGCTCTCCCTTTCTCTCTCTCTCTCACACACACACATCAACTAAATGGAAGGTACCAGTCACAGGAATAATAAATCATTTTTAAAGTGTTCAGGAAACTCTGAGTATTCTCAGGAGATATAAAGAGTTCTTAGCTCCTTCTTTGGGAACTTTCCTTGCTCCACAGAATAATATAAGTAAAATAATGGAAGAAATATTTACCCAACTTTGAGCATAGGACTGAATTTTCAAGTTTTGGGAAGTGCAGAATCTTAACTTGAGCTATTGGAATTGGGGGATTTTTATGAAACGTGATGTTCAAAATGTTTCACACACATTCAAAATGGTAAATACATTATTTTTACTTTTCTCCACAGTTACGGCTGCTATGTTTAAACACAAAAGATGTGCTATTCCCAGATATAATTGCTCATATACCTTGTGTGTTATGGCAGCATAAAGTAGATAGCCTGCTTGGGTGTGAACAATTCCTTTAGGCTTCCCTGTGCTTCCTGAAGTATAAAGCATAAATAGCATATCTTCACTGTCCATGATTTCAGGGGGACAAATGGAAGACACCTTAGCCATTTCCTAAAAAATTAAAATTAAAAATTTCATTAAAACTGAAACAATATTCTGGTTTCACAAAGTTGTCCTTTTGTTTCTTCAATTAATGTCAAGTTTCTATGGAGAAACAGTTACAAACCAAGTTCGCTACGTTAACCTCTAAAGCTCTTTCCAGACAACAACCAGCCATGCAGTCTTGTGCACAGTCTAAATGCATACATCACTCATGCATTCTTCTTTATGATTTTCCTCAGTACAACACAGTGCCACCTTTAAAACATTATCTCAAATCCTAGAAACAACTAAACACAGTAAAATTGTGGTTGAGTTACAGGACATATATGAGTTTTCTGGATTTATCATACCCTATTTCCACTTGTAAAATATTTAATCTATAGTGAAATACTGTCAAATGCTGACTATAACAAAGTCCATTAAAAGGTCTGTTCAAAAGAACCAGATGTTTGGCAATCAAATGGCTTGTACATCAAACTGGGGAGGGGGGCATTTTCTTCCATTCTGGTCATGAGCCATTAGTGATGCTAGGTGTTATTTTATGAGACTGCAAAAAGGGTGGCTTAATCTTAAAACACTCCACTGCTGAAATTACTGTTAGATAAATTACATGGCTGCTACATGAAAATAGACGGAGCCCTCAGCTGCCAATATTTGGTAAATCATAATTTCATTCTGAGGTGACTACAAGTATCTGATAACAACATTCTTTTCATTTTTTCCCCTCTTCAAAATCACCTTTGAAGAGTTCTTACTGGAGTACAGAATACAAGAACATTTGTAGGAAGGAACTCAGCACAAAACATTATGGACCAGTTCAAATCTCACAATAAACCACAAAAGGAGAGATACAAAGATAGGACTGGTTAGCCTAACAGACAGAACTGCATATTGTGGGGAAAATTTGAACTCCCAGCCTTATGTTTTCTTCATAGGAGAAGAGGCAACTCTAGAAGATAATAGTGACTGCTTCCTTCCACCTCCCACCACCTACTCATTCTTCCCTACAAATTTACTTCATGACATTTTAATTGATTTCCCCCATTCAAATTCAAACACTTTACATAAGATTCTGTATAGAACTATATTGTCCACTGAAATAGGATAATACAATGCCCTATAGGAATACCTGATTTAAAGAAGTATATTGAACACCATGAACATACTTCTTCAAGGAGAACATCATGTCTGCTCATGTGGATTTTGCTGGTAGTTCTTTGAGCCACAAAGACATGCTTAATGCTTGGACATTTCTTCACAGCTTCATCCACTATTTTCTTCAGTTCTATGATCCGTCCTCCCCTGAGACCCTGGTTACAGGTGATGACTGCTTTGCATTCAGCTAGCAAGAGAAGCCATTTATGGACTTAGCAGCTTTATGTACACTGTTCTGAATCACAATGTAGTAAACTGATAAACACTGTTGTATGGTATTTAGATTAACAGACCTATGTTTATCAGTTGCAGCAAAAAACAAAGAGCTTTAACATAAAACTAGAAACATGCCCCTAGTTTTCCCATACAATTTGTATCAAAGTACACTAAGCTTTCCCTCTAACCTAGTCATTAAGATGGGAGAAGTAGTAAACACAATGATTGAGACCCATTCCACATTTATAAACTGTGCAGAGACTTTTATTGAATGGCCATTTATAAACCCTGCAATAACAACAACATATATTAAATACAGAAGTGTATGCTATTTTGTCAAGATGAAAGCTGCAGAAAGCCATGTTGTAAGGAGGGCACAAGCTTGTCAGTTTGCAAATAGATGTACTTCTTGATATACTTGTCCCACATTCATGCTCACAAGACTGTAATCAGGGCATTTTAGTAATTCACATGAATTCCTGTCAACACTGATATTACCATGAAATATCCATGAAAAAAATGAATTAAAATTAATCTAGGAATACTGCTTTCAAATACACACAAGCAAGAAACCTCTGGATGGGCACAAGTATGCAAAAATAATTTAATCAGAAACAGGATTATAATGTATTATACGCTAGTGAGAGAAAGCTATCAACATTGTTTACTAGACATGGCTTACTGTAGGCACAGCATAGCTCCATGGTACTCAAAGAAACACACTGAATATTATGCTATATTCCCTTTCCCAGAATCTGAAAATTACTCACAGTCATTGATCCGCCCTGCTAAGGATTCTGCACTGAAACCAGCAAAAACAACTGTGTGGACAGCACCAATTCTGGCACAACCCAACATTGCAGCCACTGCCAATGGAGACACTGACATATAGATAGCGACTCGATCTCCTTTTTTAATTCCATTTTTCTTTAAAATGTTTGCAAGACGGCAAGTCATGTCCAGAAGTTCCCTGCCAAAGAGAAAAGTGCTCCTACATCATTTTAATGCATCACTTTGTCAAATACATACGTTTCTTTGCAGAAGACTGAGAGCCTTATCGCACCAGAAAACAAAGCAGAAATGGAACTAGTGAGTAGCAGCTTTCTCCATGCATTACCCCATGACGCTGTAGCCCTTTGGTTCTCTTCCTGTGGGAGACAGTTGTAAAAGCACATCTTTCTTCTAGCTGGAAAAATCAGTTCAACAAAAGGCACGCTTTTACAACCATCTCCTGCAGGAAGAGTGCTGAAGTGCTACAACACCATGCAGTAAGACATGGAGAAGGCTGCTACTCTCTGGCTCTGTTTCCACTTTGTTTTCTCATGTGATAAGGCTCTTAGAGCTGCTCCATCAAGGAAAAAGTCTCTGGAAGTGCCAAGTTTTGCTCTTGTACAAACCAATTTTATTTTGGAGATCTTCAAATTGTTGGCTTATCCCAAAATATTTCCAGAGTACTCTTAATATTATCAAGAACTTTCAACAGAGATCAAGAGAGGAAAAAGAGGAATGTTTGCAATAAAAAAAATGATCCTGATGTTTAACTAGTGTAATATTGGGCCTTTGCAGACTGCCAGAAATAGTGCAAATTGAGTCCAGTTTTAGGGTTAGGCTTAGGGCTAGGGAATCATGGGAACTGTATTTTATTGTGGCACCAGAGCTCTCTGACAGAGAAGGCTCAATGTTTCAGGGGGAAAAAACAATTACCATGATTCCCTAGCACTAACCCTAACCCTTAAAGTGGATTCAATTTGCACTATTTCTGGAAGTCTGCAAAGGCCCTCTGTGAACTGTAGTTTGTGGTGGCACTAGAACTCTCTGATATGTCTCACAAAACTACAGTTCTCAGAATTCCCTAGCATTGAGCCAGAGTAGTTAAAGCGGTGCTAAACTGGATTATTTATGCACTGTGTTTTGGTCCCTAGAACTCAATTTGCACTATTTGCACTATTTCTGGACTCAATTTGCACTATTTCTGGCAGTCTGCAAAGGCCCATTGTTAAGGCACACTTTGAATGTAACTTCCAAATAACAATTTAAAAGGGTTCAGTGGAAACTGGTGAGAACCAATTTCTGAAATGTTGCTAAGGCCAGATGTAACATGTGGTCAGTAGGAGGGGAGGAGGAAGGACGCAAGACAGGGAGGAGTGAGGGAAACCTGGGATATTCCAAGAAAGAGTCTGGATTCAAAACCATGAATTTGCAGGTAAAATCAAAACAAAAAAGAAATGGAAAGTCTTGATACTTCCAGGGACGTTCTTCTTTCCTGGACAAGCTCTTATATATTAAGTAGTTGCTGTACTTGTCATCAAGTCGATTCAATTTATTATGACCCGATAAACAAACAAACAGAATGAATGAGAGTCATCAAGAGAGACAAACTGGCATACCTAAATACCTTAAAGGCACCAGATCTGCCTGATCTAGGAAGCTAAGCAAGGTTAGCCTTGGTTAGTACTTGAATGGGACACTGACAATGAACACCAGGTGCTGTAGGCTTGACGGAAGGAACTGGCAAAACCACCTTTGAATATTCCTTGCCTAAAAAAACTCCTATAAAACTATACAAAATTCATGGGGTCACCATAAGTCAACAGGCAACCTGAAGGCACACACACACACACAGACAGAAACCAGCAGAAAACAACATCAGTTTGTTGGGTATCAACATTTGTAGTACTTTTGAAGTATCAAAATCATGGAAAACAACTGAAATTTGTCAACCTTCCTAGCATTAAAGAGATACTTGCAAAAGAATGCATTTAAGTAGATTTTGCAACTACTGTATATGTGTTGTGTGCCTTGAAGTTGTTTCCAACTTATGGCGATCCTAAAAAATGTGATGTGGTTTTCTTGGCAAGATTTGTTCAGAAGTTTGCCATTGCTTTCTCCTGAGACTGAGAGAATGTGACTTGCCCAAGGTCACCCAGTGGGTTTCATGGCCAAGCGGGGATTGAACCCTGGTCTTCAGAGTTGTAATCCAATGCTCAACCTGCTACGCCATGCTACTGTGTATACTCATCTACAAGTCAAGCTCATGAAAAGTCTAGGGCAGGTTTTGAGGCTAAAATTATGGATTTTGATATGTCTCATGGATAAGTCAAGGGTAAATCTTAGAGCATGCAACAAACAAATATTTTCCTCTCCTTTTAAAAATGTATGGGGAGAATATACTTAGGAAGAAATAAACAGAAGGAAAGGATCTATTTGAGGAGTTATAAGGGGAGGGGTTTAAATGGCATTGATGATCTTAAAATATCTACATCTATACAAGAGAAAATCTTTACTGTTCTATCTACACAAATACAAACAGGGAAAGGTGCTGGACATTATATGAGGAGGGCAAGATTAGGGAAGGTGAAGGTGCAGTGAAGATGCTTCAGTGGTGGAAAAGCACATAATGGGAGATCTGGGGGGGGGGGTTGAGACTATTGAGAGATGAGATTGTAATAATGATCCTCTAATGACCCCAAAATAATGAGTAATTTAACAGGTTCCTTTTCAAAAACAACTTTCCAAGTTCTTAGAATTGGTAGCTGGGAAGGAGGGGTTTAGCTCTTTCACATCCATGGATTCTCCTCTGCAACTGTCCTGTGATTGTTTTTAATACTGATGTGCTCTGAAACCAGAAGAAAGGGATGGAGCCATGATAAATCTGTAAGATAAAGCTGGAAGATAAAATAAGAGTTAATATCTATTAACCTGATAACATCTAAATGGAGGCCTGACAGAAATTTCTTGCCCCTTCCGGAGAATTGTCAAGAGTGGTACAGGTCTTGCTGGTCTATCCATGATGACCAACAAAGTGCCAATGTAAATAGCTACAGTAATGTTGTTTATATTGTATAGTAAGGTTAAGGAATCTTTTTCCTATCAAGCACTCATTGACTCAGAAGAAAAATCAATCAGGAGTTGCTGTTGGGCAAAGCCTGAAGCACTGTAGAACTGTATTTCTCTCTTATACAGACAGGGAGCTGAAGTCCAAAACATCTGGACCAGTTTGGAAACTACTAGTAGAGAGGCAGATATTGCTAAAAGCCACATGGAATTATGCCAAGGACCATATACAGTTCACAGGTTCCTCACCCCAGTTGAGGACAGAAAAATCAACCCTTGACGAGTCAGAAAGCCTGCTAACAGCAAAAATATTTATTTTTCCATGCCTACGAATGTTTAGAAGTTCTTGCATAACATTTTCCACTCCTTCCCCCATACCAGAGAGCAACACTATCAAGTCCAAACATCCACTACTCAACATCTCTTTTAAAAAGTTGAAACCCCTTTATAGTAATGGTTCCTGTGTAGTGTTATCAATATGCAGATATCTTGCTTTCATACTTCACCTAGTTACTTGCCAAAATCTCTAGTCTTAAATTTAAACTAGAAGTACATTTTGTTCTGCAAAGCAATCAGGCTAGTTCCTTGCAGATGATATAGTGTTTTAGATGCAATACACTTCTGCTCAGCAAAGCAGAGGGAAGGCAGTTAGAATGCTAGCTGTTTTGGGTTTGAACTGCAGGCAGTAGTGTGTGAACTCCACTTCTCATCAAGAAGAATGTCAGCTGTTGTTTTCATCAAAGAACAGAACTTGAAATTAATGTGATCAATAGTTTTACAGGGAATCTAAGAATGGCTCTGATGCCACTTCATAGGAGACTGCACACTTTTTGTGCAGGTCTTTAGTCCACCCACACCACCTTTATGCAAAGAGAGATAATGTGGTAATCTAATATAGCACATCCAAAGCGTATCTTCACTCCCTTCATTTATCCTCCCCTCCACCAACATGAATGAGTGATTATGTACAGTATATCTCAGTGCTATATATCTCAGATGCATCTGCACATGCAACTTTTATACTTTCATGTTTGAATTATCAATTACATTTCCACATTGAGCTGCCAACATCAGTCTATTCATGTGAAGAAAGATATGTTAGCAGGACAAGTAAGCAAAGACAGCATTCTTCAATGTATGTGTATGTTGTTTGTTTTTGCTTGTTATGAGCCTCATAGTTTCAATTTGCTGATTGGGTTGTAGACAGCAGCTATATAGCCTAGGTATTGCCTGGCCAGCTGAAAATATTAAGGTAGAATTGAGCAATCAAATGAGACATCAAAGCCAGCAGATACCCATGAGTGCCAATTCTTTTTTTTTTTTAATCTATTTTTTAAAATGTCACATGTGCAAATATGCACATATTCACTCAAGTCTGTAGCTGTTTCCACTTCAAACTTCCAATCAGTACAGAACATATTGATCATACATTATGTTTGTAGCTAACGTTTTTCTTTTAACTTACAGTTTACTGCTGTAAATGTTCAAAAGCATTTTTAGCATTAATTTATTCTCCCTTTACTAAGAAATATATAGGTTAATACCTGAGTCTTAACAAAAAGCCAGCATGGTGTGGTGGTTTGATTGTTGGACTACAACTCTGGATAGCAGGGGTGGAACTCACACTCAGCCATGGAAACCTACTGGGTTATCTTGGGCAAGTCACACTCCCTCAGCTTCAGAGGGAGGCAAAGGTAAACCCCCTCTGAATAAATGTTGCCAAGAAGACCCTGTGATATTCCAATTCTAAGGCGACCCTAATTCAGAAGCAATTTGAAGGCACACAACAACGAAGACAAGAAAAATCTGTAACTTTGGACTATAGCACTTTAGACTCATCGACATGATGACATCATGAGAAGGCATGAATTATTAGAAAAGACAATGATGCTGGGAACGGTAGAGGGCAATAGAAAGAGAGGAAGACCACATGCCAGATGGTTAGACTCAATCAGGGAGGCCACGGGCCTGAGTTTACGGGCCTGAGCAAGGCAGTCCAGGAGAGGGAATCTTGGAGATGGGTCATCCACAGGTTCACCATGAGCCAAAGTCAACTTAAGGACAGTTAACAACAACAAACATGAGATGCTTCCAAGAGCCAAATATGGAAAACAGGATGCCAGGAGACAGTTTCTAGTCTAGACTTTGTTCTCTCTAAAATATATTAGTTGTCTATGCATAGGAATGCTTTTCATTGGAGAAATTACAGTGTGAACCTGCACTATCAATCTTAAGTGGCACAGTGCAGAACAAACGCAAGTTTAATACATCATGTGTAGTTTGTAAAAGTCAGTGGGAGATGTGAAACAAATACTCAGAACATAACTATGGTGCCAAGTTCTAATTTATGCTGCACTCAACTACGTATGGTAGTGCTTGGATGAGAAATGATGCAAGTGAGAATAAGAATCTTATTGCACAACAAAAGAAAGCTGTCACACAGCAAGAGAGAAATAGCTTTCTGCTTACCTATCGGCATGCCTTCAAACCACTTCTGTTCTCTTCCCAAGGGAGATGGTCATAAAAGTGTGCTTTTTGTTGCACTGGAAAAATCCATTTGGCAAAACGCATGCTTTTACTACTGTCTCCCTCTGAAAAGAGAACAGAAATGCTACGATATCCTGCAGAGCTTCTCTCTCACTGCACGACAGCTTTTTTTTTTGTCATGCAATAAGGCTCTAAGTAATTAATCACAACACTACAGTAATTAACCACAATACTTTCCTTTAAAAAAAACCAAACACACTGCAAAGCCAGAATCATTATAAATTTAACTAGAACAAATGTTGAGGTGCCAATTGAACTAATCTGCCACATCAACTGTTGTTGTTGTGTGCCTTCAAGTCATTTCTGACTTATGGCAAACCTATCATGGGGGTTTCTGGGCTGAGAGTGTGTGACTCACCAAAAGTCACCCAACAGGTTTCCACGGATGAGTGGGGAATCAAACCCTGATCACCAGAGTCCAAGTCCTATGCTCAAACCAAAAGCAAAGCAGCTTCATTTTGTTTTCATTTCATTTATATACCGCTTCATATCGCACTATGGGATGTCTAAGCGGTTTACAACTGTAAGCTCATTTCCCCCCAACAGTTGGGTACTCATTTTAGCGACCTCGGAAGGATGCAGGCCTGAGTCTAGCCTGAGCCCTGGCTAGTACTGAACTCGCAACCTTGTGATTTATGAGTGAGTGGCTGCAGTACAGGCATTTAACCTGCTGTCAAGACAGATCTCTTCTGCCAGGCCTTTCTGGAATGATCTTCCCAGTATATGTTTACCTTTTTGCTGCCACTGAGTACTCTAGCTGCTGTATATTATTGCACTGGATGTTTTGTTTTTAGTTGTTTGGTTTATTGATTGTATTATGATTTAAATCTTCTTAGTTTAATACTTTTTTACGGGGTGGGTGGGTAAGGGGGTTGATGGTTTTATTGTATTGATATTTTACTGTAAGCCACCCCGATTGCATTGCAGAAGGGCAGGATTATTATTATTATTATTATTATTATTATTAACCACTGCGCCACCAGGGCTCCTATACCACACTGACTCTCAGATCAATTAAGCTCCCTAAAAAGAGAATAAAATGTTTCAAGTTGCAGCAAAAGGAGACTGATTACAAAATGTATCCATTAAGTTATACTAAACAACATATTTCATGAAAGGAAGGGTTGCATAGCCACGTAACCAATAATTGCAATGTTTCTATTGCCACAGGCAAATTGGCAAGGATTCCCCATCCTGCAGCCTTTACTGGGTTCAGTAACATCAGAGGCTGTAGCTAGGGAGCTCTTCCTAATGCCCCCAGTCACCAGTCCAAGTGCCAAGGGGACTTTGGCTGGTTACCAAGCTTTGCTATACGCCTGCTCCTTCTCCATAGGGAAATGTCAGACTCACCCATGTCTTCCTGTATAAGTTCAGCTGAGAGCATTCAGCTTTATGCCTGCATAAGGAAGAGGCAAGAGCAGCAAAGCCAGACAGTCTCAGCCAGGTCTACAAGTGCTGCCTAAACCTTAATCAGAGGTCACATGGGAGCACTGCCAATTTATAAGAGAAGTTAATTCTGTGGGTCCCACACCTGCAATATAGAAAACTTCAGGACACACAAAGGCCTCTTCTCAGAGTACTAATAATGTACTCAGGAGGGGAAAGGGCACAGATGATTCTTTTCAATCTTTTTTTCAAATTTTTTCATTTCACTTTTGAAAACAATCTGACTGTAAAAAGACTTAAAATATGTTAAAGCTCAATAAAGGTGAAAGTTAATTGGACTCACTGACATTTTTATTAGACATGTCATTTTCCATTACCATACACATGAAATAGGAACTCGGTTTCAGTTGGCTCTTATACCCAGTCTTACAGTCAAACGCTCCCTAGAAATTGATACAGCAAGCCTGGGATCAGATGAGATGAAATCTTTTCTCGATGGATGATGTCTTGCAATAAATCATCATATAGTGAAACGCAGCAGCCTTGCATACATACTGAAATTAGAGTTGTCAGAGTGAAAACTGGAGCAGACTCCTGTCCCTTTAATAGCTGTGAAAAAGTGGGAATTTTAGCAGGTGTTGCTTGTTGTCTAGTTGCATGACAAGCAGCACCTGTTGAAACTCTCTTCCACACAGCCATTAAAAACAAAGTTGCCTTCTCCACCCTCTCTCATTTCCCAACTTAAATAGGAAGGCAGCATTTGTTACTATTCAAATATGTTGGCACAGCTAATGAGAGAAGACAATAATCCAAGTTACCATATTCTGAGTATTTATATCTTACTTTGTTGTCAAGGTAGATGTACGCAAGGAACACACACACACACGTATTTTACATGACTGGTTCTTTCTATGACAAGGGCTAAATCCGGCTCTTGCTAGCAACATTTGACATCAACAAAACTCCTTAAAGTAGTCAATGCATTTCTATAGCACCCTGGTTAATCAGATAAGAGGCAATGTCTATTAATATCTTAGTTATAAATAGCAGAAATATTAGAACAGCTTGCTATAAATAGTGCCTTGTTCTTGGTCAGGGTACACTAAATTTTCAGCTCTGATGACCACCTCTAGGATATACAGAGGGAAGGAGGCAGACACCAAATATACATATGCAAACACATATAAGTCGTACCAATTTGACAATCAGCCCTTAAGTAGCATTTATAGTAAATACCTTGTTCTTTAAATATCTTTAAAATTTAATAGCATAATATTAAAGTTGCAGTGCTTCTCTTATTTTCAGTCACTGAGAATTACTTTATAAATCTTATTTTAATAAAAAAGTTTTTGATCTCTGGTTGAGGAATAATTTTTATCTTCAGTTCTCTTCACTACAGGCCACTGTTACAGGCGGGACTTTTATCAGGAAGTCTTAATCATGGGGGTCATGTGTAGCACAGCAGAGGTGCTTCAAACCAAAAAGGAGCCAATGAAGAAGGACTGAAGTTCACTAGCCAAACTCGTGTTGTGTGAAAGGCATAAATCTGTTCCACATGCTGCATAAGACACATTCACATGTGAAATGGGAGAAAGGTACCATACCCATAGGTGACTTCCTCTTCAGTGCCAGGTTCATCTTTTTCCCAGATCAAAGCCACTTTGTCTGGAGAACGTTGTGCATGGCGATCCAAGCAATTCACTGGACAGAAATAAATTGTAAAGAAAATGAATAATTTAGTGCTTTATTGATATAAAAGACAAAGCTGTGTTTCATATTGAACTATCAAGATAAGATACTGTAAAAAAATCATAAAGCAATTATAGGCTACGATCAAGGGTAAAACAAAGGTATCAGCACATAATTACTAAAAGGAAACCGTGGAGGTGATGTAAGACAAATAGGCAGGTCAAATCCAATACAGGGCCTCATTCCCACTATGTTATAAACCAGTTCACTAACCAGTTTGAAGTGGTTTAAATGACCCTGGTTTACACTTGAGCCAAACTGCGGAAGCGGTCTGGTGCCCCCCCTCCATGCTAAACCCATTTAATGTGTATGTTTTTGATGCTCATTTTTTCTGGGTCTTTTGCAATAAATCGATTCAGCACAAGTGTGAACGTGATGTGGATTGGAATTGATTTAAATTTACCCTTTAAATGTGCAAGCCGGCTGAAGAGGGTTCATTTTGAATTGATTCATTAGTCAAGTGGGTTATTTTTCAACAAGAAAATGAGATCGGGGCAAATGTAGTGTTAACCACTCTCTGCTGCCAAGCCAATCCATCAATTCAGATCGCAAACTTATTTGTAAGTGGGAATGAGGCCCAGGTATCCATGACTGAAAGTAACTTATTAAAAAATTGCAACTTCCAAAGGCAACTAGTTAGTTTTTTGCAACAGAAATAATTGATCTGTGACACTTTAGAGACAAACAGATCTATAATGGTGTATTTTATGAGCTAGTGGATATAGCCTTGTAATTCCCAGACTGTGCTAGTCTGTTTTTATCCTGTGCCACCTTAAAAATGACAAATATATTCTGGCATATATTCTATGGATATAGCTTCCTGCATCAATTAAAAAAAAAAAAGCTATCCAGAATTTTAGGTAAATATAACCATATCTGTTCAACTTGTAAACCCAAAATATCATATGCAAACAGGATTAAACTCAGAGGAAGGAGGGGTGAAAACTGAAGAAAGGAATGTCAACTATTTGAGATATGCAGATGACACCATACTACTCACAGGAAATAGCAAGGACCTGGAATGATTACTGAGGAAAGTCAAGGAGGAAAGTGCTATGGCTGATGAACATAAAGAAAACAACAACAACAACAATATATTTACACAAATTCAATGTAGACAATGATAAAATTGAAATATTCAAAAGATTATACATAGTTTGGATCAGCCACAAATCAGAATGGAGATTACAGTCAAATCAGAAAACTAGGATTTAGAAGGGCAGCTATGAAACAGCTAGACAAGATCTTGAAGTGAGAAGACATTTCACTGAATACTGAAGTTTCATCATGCCATTGCATTTTCCATCACTATGTATGGATGTGAGAGCTGGAGGTGAGGAAAGCTGATAGGAAGAAAATAAACTCCTTTGAGTGTGGTGCTGGAGAAGAGTTCAATCACTTATTTGGATACCATGGACTGCTAAAAAGACAAATCCTAGAGTAAATCAAGCCTGCTCCCTCTCTAAATGCCAAAATTACTAAATTGAGGCTGTTATACACTTTGGTCATATCATGAGAAGGCATGAAACACATAATTAGAAAATACATTAATGCTAGGTAAATTAGAGGACAGCAAGAAAAGAGGAAAAATGCACTAGAGACGGATGGAGTCAATGAAGGAAGCCACAGCCATGACGAGTCTGAAAGAAATGAACAGGACTTCTGATGATAAGGTGTCTTGGAGATGTCTTATTCATAAGGTTGCCATAAGTCAACTTGAAGGCAAAAAATAACCAAATATATTCTGTGCATATTCTGTGCATGTCTGTTCACTTTTGATTAAGTGATTTCCAAAGCATTTATATTTAGTATTCATATGTCAGCATGTGTATAGAAAGGTTATGCTTATAATGCTTTAACCTTTTTCTTTTACTCTTTAATTTGCAATTTGTAATTTTCTTCAATGAAGCTGGATAATTTTTTCCTAAAATTACAAATCTTAAACTGATTTAAGCAAGGATATAGCCATGGGAGCATGTGGAATCAGTATATAGAGAGATCTTGTAGCACCTCTGAAAGAAGAAGTTGGAAGCATGAGCTTTCATAGACTTAAGTCTACTTCCTCAAATGGCACATTTAAATGCAGGAAGTAGACTTAAGTCTATGAAATCTCATGCTGTCAACTTCTTTCTTTCAGTTAAGTCTCAAAGGTGCTACAAGATCTCTCTACATACTGATTTAAGCAAATAAAGCCTGCTAAAACCAGTGGAATCTTCTAAGTAAGCATGCACAATTGTGATACAAATGGATCTAACACAACATGGAAACTATTAACAAACATGTACATTATAATGAGTCTCATTCAAATAAACTGAATTTGGCAGCAGCTCTAATGTTAACCTATCCCACTTGGAAACTATTAAGAATTTAGAGTGAACACTAGTCAATGATCAATCTGAAATGGCTTTCACTGCATTTTTTTTCCAATGCAGTCATTCATGAGAATTTATATATGTGCAAGAATGTAAGGTACTTACACTGTAGAATATTAACTTGTAAAATGCCTCATTTGAGGACTATTTTGCAGCTTCTGTTTGACCTAGAAAATGTCACCTCTGATTTCTCCTGGGACTTTCTTCACTATCAGCCATTTGCCATGATTAAATCTGCACACTGGGGCATCACTGGTAACTCTTGTAAATATAAACCTATATCCAGAAAGCGATAAGCATACCTGGTCTTTATTTTCCCATTAGTTCTGTCAAACTGTATCCTAGCATGATTTATACAGGAATAATTAAGGCTATAGTAGTAACTGCTTAAGATTATAGCCTTAATCATTCCTATATAAATCATGCTAGAATACAGCTTGATAGAACAAAGAGCAGGTACTCTTACCACCTCCTGGATGAGTTTATATTTACAAGACTTACCTATGATGCCCAGTGCTCAGCTTGAATCATGACAAAATGGCTGATGGTGAAGACTTGTAGAAATCAGAGGTGATCTTTTCTAGGTCATACAAAAGCTGCAAAGTATTCCGCACATGAGGCATTTTACAAGTTAATATTCTACACTAGGGGCAAATGTCCGAATGGACTCCCTGATCTGTTCTGCCCTAGACCATCCGTGAGACACCCTGCTACCTGTTTCTCTGCAGGGACATCAAGTAGATGTCTACATGTGTCCCTGCATCCAGATGTTACTTTGGTCCACTGCCACTGACTTTCCTCCAAAGCTGCCTGGCAGACACCACCATTTATTTCTATGTCTGGGCCAGTTCCCAGCCCAGACGCAAAGGGTGTTCCCTCCTCGGCACTACTGTGATAAGTGCCTCATTTCTGACCTCAGAGCAAGTAACTATATACCAGTTGCAGTGGTGCCAAAGAGGGAAAAGGTTTTCTATAACTGTTCCAGCCCAGTTCCCTATGGCACAGATATTAAGTTAAATAAAGGCACCTGCCAGGCAACAATCTTGTCCTCTGGAAATTATGAGATTAGAAATTATTAATTTCTCTCTGTGTGTACATGTGTCTCCAAGTTCCTGTTGATTTATGGTAACCCCATGGATTTCATAGTGTTTTTTCGGGCAAGGAAAACTCAGAGGTGGTTCTACCAGTTTCCTTCCTCTAAAATATAGCCTACAGAACCTGGTATTAATTGGCAGTTTCCCATCCAAATACTAACCAGGGCTGACCCTGCTTCACTTCCAAGATCAGATGAGTTTTGGATGAACTTCTGATTGGGGCATACAAAAACATTTACTCCAACAGCAAACTGTAAAGGAAAAACATACAATACTGTGGGAGAACACACTGAACCTTTTTAGGAAAACACTTTTCACGCAGTGCGTAAAACGCAAATCTAAATTGAGCAATTACAATCTAATTTATTCTGGGGAAAAATTGTAAGCAGTAAAATCAATCCCAACTGTGAGCATAAAATTCAATGACTTCCTTGCTCCTGCTTCTTATTCATGGGGCTTTCTTGCTGACTGCCATCTGATCTGATTTATTGAAACATGGGGCTTTCTTACTGACTGCCACCTGATCTGCAGTCTGCCTGTGGATTCAGGCTATTCCTAGATTTTGTCTTGATTAACAAAAGAGAACTGACTCCAGATTCACACAAGTACCTTTGTTGTAATCCCTGTAATTCCAACTCATACCCACTGGGGATGAAGACATTCCAGGTCAGGAAAATCTGATTTAGATCACTACAGGCCAAAGCAGACCACAGTTTCACTCAGAAATCTTGCCTGACAGAAACAGGTTTTTAAATCTAAATGGCAAAGATATTTGACTCCAGGATCTACTGCATAAAAAAAGATGCCGTTTTTAATAATAATAATAATAATAATTATTATTATTATTATTATTATTATTATTATTATTATTATTATTATTTGTATCCCGCTTATTGCCAGACAATCCAAGCGGCTTACAATAAATAAATTTTATTGGTTTGAGCACTCTGGAGACCAGGGTTCGAATCCCTGCTGGCCATGGAAACCCACTGGGTGGCCTACGGCAAGTCACGCATTCTCAGCCCCAGAAAACCCTGTGATATTCCCTAGGGTCACCATAAATGAGAAATGACTTGAAGGCACACAACAACCAGCCACTCCAACTTGTGGGCTCAGAGGTTTAGTTCCACAATTCTGGTTTTCAACAGGCCCCTGGTCATTTGTGTGCAACACCTGAACACAAGGTGACCAAACATGCTCCTTTTCCAGGACATGTCCTACATTTCAGCCTTCTGTCCAGGATCAATTCCTAAATGTCCTCCATTTTGAGCAGGACTAAGTAACCCACCCACTACACATTTGCTGTTTCCCTTCCAGAAATCCATCTATTTGGCAGCCTATCCTTCCTGCAAATAGAGGGATAGGATGGGTCCTTCTAAACATATTTTTTCTTAGGAACAACAGCAGGCAAGACTCACACCCAGAACTCAGGGAGGGATGGGTTTGTTTCTGGGAGTTGAAAAGGGCAGCCAATCTGCTGAGGACACAATGCAAATGTTGAAAGGGTTTTTCCCTTAATGGAAACAATGGAGAAATGAAAGTAATAATTTACATGTAGAGTCAGTCCAGGGTTTGTTGCTAGTAAAGTAAAGTTTTTAGTATTTGTGTTGAGTTCTGTAAATATATTCGAAGCCAACATGGCATTTTAATAAAGGATGAGTTCATCAGAAAAAAATATGGTTGCATACATACAGTGGGATGCCAACTCTGGAGACCAGGGTGTGATTCCCTGCACAGCAAGTGGGTGACCTTGGGCAAGTCACACTCTCTCAGCCTCAGGGGAAGGCAATGGCAAACCTCCTCTGAAAAATCTTGCCAAGAAAACCTTGATAGGTTCACCCTACGATTGCCATAAGTCAGAAATTACCTGAAGGCAGACAACACACACACAATAAAATACAGCCTATGTAATATAGCTTTAAATAAATCATATGCAATGAATTTATATGAGTGTCTTTAGCTTTTACTTTGTAATATCCTATGTTCTCCTACATTTTGCAGTGCCTTGTCCTCCTTTTCAATGAGGACATCTGGCCACCCTGTCTGAACAAACAGAGAAGGCTGACAGAATAAGAACTGCATCACCTGAGCATGTGCAAAGTGCATGCTCCCTTCCCCCATCCCCTTTTTATCACTCCCACAAGCATCTGACTTTCAAAAAAGCAGAAATTTCTCAACCACCCTTGTGGGTGACTTCCAGGCAATGGCCTAATTGAAGCTGAATTCACACTAATTCCCCTTTCACTTTCAAAACAGGGGGAAAAGAAGTATTAATAGCATAGTGATTTTGGGTGTTAGGATGACTCTAAGAGGCCAGGGTTCGAATCTTGTTTTGGCCACGGAAATCTACTGGGTGAGCTTAGGCAAGTCACACACTCTCAGCCTTGGGGAAGGCAATGTCAAACTTCCTCTGAACAAATCTTGCCAAGACCCTCCCATGATAGATTCACTTTAGTCACAATAAGTTGGATATGACTGGAAGGCACACAATAACAATAATAACAACAAAGAAGCATGAACTGACATTCTGAGTGTTTTGGGGTTGTTCTTTTTTAGCTTTTTAATGTGGTCGTGTCCCCCATTTTTCCTCGAACGTCCTACATTTTGGTGGTAAGGAGATCTGGTCACTCTAATCCAGGCCCTCACTTTCCAGGACCTGTGCTCCATTTCAAACTTCCATCCAGAAGGAGTTCCAGAATGTCCTCCATTTTTTGAGCACGACTAATGAATTAACATTTAGGAGCGTTTTTGAGCTTTTTATGTGGTCATGTCCTCCTTGGAGGTGAAGATATCTGGCCACCCTAACCCAGGTCCTCCTTTTCCAGGACCTGCCCTACATTTCAACCTTATGTCTACGAGGAGTTTCAAAAGGTCCTTCATTTTGTGAGCACGACTAAGCATGAATTTACATTTCTATAAGAGTGTTTTTGAGCTTCTTATGTGGTCATGCCCTCCATATTTTTTTCTATCACATGGCCTATATTTTGCGGTGCCTGGTCCTCCTTTGAGGTACCGTATAAAGACATCTGGTCACTTTAATCCAGGTTCTCATTCTCCGGGACCTGTCCTACGTTTCAACCTTCAATTCAAAAATGTCCTCCATTTTGTGAGCATGTCTAAGAAGTATGAACTGACATTTCTGTCAGAGTGTATCTGAGCTTCTTATGTGGTCACATCCTCCATATTTTTTCCTCGCATGCCCTACATTTTGCGGTGCCTCATCCTCCTTTGCAGGCAGGACATCTGGTCACTCTAATCCAGGTTCTCCTTTTCCAAGACCTTTCTTTATTTTTAATTTATTTATCTTATTTCTATCCCGCCTTTCTCCCTGCAAGGGACCCAAGGCGGCTCACAAATAAAAATTCTAAGAACATATTACAATAAAACAATTGAAACATCATTTAAAAACAATATAAAATTAGAGACATTAAAACCATACTAAAACCATGATACCCACCCTATATCTCCTTTTTACCCCCTTCCACCTTTCCTCTTCATCCTTCTGGTCCTCCTTCTTCTCTCCACCGCTTTCCCCCCTCCTCCCACCTTT
>CM034701.1:376708595-376734003 GCA_020142125.1 Phrynosoma platyrhinos | reverse complement strand
ACCTGTATATCTGCCCCCAGCTTCGGTCAGTACCCACTACAAGAACAAAGATATTGAATAGCACTGGGCCCAACACAGAACCCTGTGGCACTCCACTGGTCACTTCTCTCCAGTATGAAGAGGAGCCATTGCTGAGCACCCTTTGGTTTTGGCTGGTCAACCAATTACAAATCCATGTAACAGTTACCTTGTCTAGCCCACATTTTACTATCTTGTTTGCCAGAATGTCATGGGGGACCTTGTCAAAGGCCTTACTGAGATCAAGATATGCTATATCCACAGCATTCCCTTCATCTACCAAGCTAGTATTTCTATCAAAAAAGAGATCAGATTAGTCTGGCATGACTTGTTTTTGAGAAACCCATATTGACTTTTTGTGCTTATGACATTCCTTTCTAAATGTTCACAAACTCTCTGTTTAATGAACTGTTCTAGAATCTTTCCTGGTATCGATGTCAGACTAACTGGATGATAATTGTTTGGATCCTCTTTTTTCCCTTTTTGAAGATGGGATAACATTTGCCCTCCTCCAGTCTGCTGGGACTTCTCCTGTTCTCTAGGAGTTCTCAAAAATTATTGCCAATGGCTCTGATATTACATTTGCCAATTCTTTTAATACCCTTGGATGCAGTTCATCTGGTCCTGGAGACTTATATTCATTTAGATTTGATGGAATTTTTCTCGAGATTCGTTAGAAAGCTCAGGAAAATAGGAAAGATTGATTTAATCTCACCAGCAAAGTGAACCGCAGAAAGTGCATGAGCAGGAAAAATAAACTAGTCCACTTTTATTCTCCAGCCCCCATGTGTCTTCCAATAAAGAACTGAGACAAAAGTCCTTAGTTAGAGTAATATAAAAAGATAAATTTACTTACAAAATCATGTGCATATTCATACACAGGCAAAGCTTCATGTTGCAAAGAAAATGAGGTAGAAAATAGTCTACATGCTTGCAGAGAAAGTTTCTTATCAGCGTGCTAGAAAGTCATGCTGCTCCGCTCAGAGGACAAAAGGGAGAGAAAGATTAAAACAATAATGGCAATCTCTCCAGACACATAGAAAAGTGTGGTCTCTTAGAGGAGGAGGAAATGAAGGGGCCATAAAACAATAATCCCCTGTTAAGCACCTGGGTAAAGAACTCTGTTGGCTTGGCCTTTGTCCCCAAGCTCAGTCAGTGAGCTCAATAACTGGGGTTATAACTCTATAGAGAGCTCCTGGCTGCTAGTTTGTTCTGGGGGGAAGTCACTAACTCACTTCCTCTGAGCAAAAGTCCCCCTGAGCCCCTTAAGGAAAAAAGGGTATAAGAGAAAGTGACAAATTAAAAGAGAACCCCTCAAACATTGCTCCCAGGTCACCTTCTCCTCTGTACTCTAAATCATCCTTAACTGTAAAAATTTGGGCACCGTTAGGTGCGTGCCTCTCCCAGCAATTATATAGAATTAGGCTTCTAGCTCCACCACCCCTAGTGACCCATAGAAGTGAATCACAGTTTAAAAAGTTTGAGAATTCACCCAGCCAAAATGGCCACAGGGAAGGAGTTTTCCTCTTGCAAGGAATGGTCCACAAATCCTCTGTCAGCAGTGATACAGAATTAAGCTTCTAGCTCCAAAATCCCCAGTGACCCACAGAAGTGAATCACAGTTTATAAAGTTTAAGAACTCACCCAGCCAAAATGGCCACAGCTTTCCTCTTGCAAGGAATTTCAACACAGTATTTGCTTATCCTTCCGACTTGTTTCTTGGTTTGGCCTCTAATCCTTATTGCCATATGGGAAAGCATCCCTTCAAACCATCTCAACACAGAACAACATAATAACAACATCTTGACAAAATGCAGGCCTGTGACTAACATTGTCATTATTTCCCCCCCCCCCCCGTATGATTTTTAACACCTTTGCCGGATGAAGAAGCTGGTGAAGCTTTGAAAGCTTGCATTGCGTATTTTGTGCATTTTGGACAAATAAAGGTATCGCTGTTTGGTGGAATTTGGGTGTTATTGTACTAGTGGTTTAGAGTTTTCATTCTTTCTGGTTTAAATAGAACTGCAAAATCAATATGCTGATCAATCAAAAATCAATATGCTAATGAAAGAATTACTTGCTGAAGCTATTTACTCAATTTACTATACGCTTTCTGTACATAAAGGAGTGTGGGTGTGTAAATGAGTATGGGTACACTCTGGTGTCGGTGGTCTAGCCCAAACTGAAATCCTCTACTAAGAAGGAAAAAGTGAGGTTAAACTGTAGCTGGTGCCAGAGGATATTAATAGAAACTAACTTCCTTATATCTATATATCTGTTCTCTAAATCTGGTGAGATTTTCTGGAGCCAATCAGAAACAGTAGTGGAGCAATCTCAAGCTACATTTTGAACCGCTGGCCACTTGGCCAAGATCCACTACAGCCTAAGGCAGTTTTCCAGGACAGAAAGAGTGTGCTTGTGTAGATGTGTGCAAGTGAGAGACAATAGAGATTTATTCTCCTCTGTTTGGCATGCTCTGTCAGATCAAGAACTACTACTCAGAGCATGCTACAGGTATCAGAAATCCTTGTGCATTGACAGGAGGGAGGGATACCTAATGAGAACTGCAAAATACCATAAAATAGTGGGGGTTAGTGCTGCTTCATGCCTTCACAATCACACATACCCTGTATTGCTGAGCCTGGTGATGGATATAAATACAAACCAGGCAGCTAAAAGGTAGAGAGAGCATGTGGCTTGCTTGCCCAAGGTCACCCAGTGGATTTCATGGCCAAATGGGGAATTGACCCCTGGTCTCCAGAATCATAATCCAACACTCAAATCACTATGCCATAATGGCCCTTGAACTAGAGCAAATTGTGGGCTATTTTGCTCCAGTGTTTAGCCCCAGAGTGCAGCTTCATCCCAGATTCCTCTTGTGTCAGCCACATGCATCGTTTAAACAGGTAGGTTTCAAAACAGGATGAAATTGAGTAATGCACAGTTTATGCACAGAAGGACTATAAGGAATTGAGTAAATAGTTTCAGCAAGTAATGATTTCATCAGCATATTTATTTTTGATTGATTCATTCATCAGCATATTGATTTTTATCAGTCATGTGGACAGCGCCTCAGTTCCCTCCTGATTAGGCTACTGTAATGCACTCTATGTGGGGCTGCCCTTGAAGAGTGTTTGAAGCTGCAGCTAGTGCAAAATGCAGCAGCCAGATTGGTGTCTGTGTGCATTTTAACGATCATATAACACCAGCCTTGCAAGAACTGCACTGGTTTCCAAATTGCTTCTGAGCTCAATTCAAGGTGCTAGTGTTAAACTGTAGCTGGTGTTAAACTGTAGCTTGGGGCCAGGATATCTGAAAATCTCCTCCCCCTATATGAGCCTATGGGACATTTTAGATATTCAGAGGAGGCCCCGTTGCATGTCCCAACACCTCATGAAATTAGGTTGGTGAGTACACATAACAAGGATTTTGTGTAGCAGCACATCAACTGTTGAGCTCCTTACCCAAGAAAGTTAGGCTGGCCCCATCTCTTTCAAGTTTTCAGTAGGCAGCCAAAACAATGCTGTTCCATATGAAATTCAGCATCTGAAATTGCTGATTTAAGAGTTTTAAAACTGGGTTCTAGGGACCAAAACACAGTGCATAAATAATCCAGTTTAGCACCGCTTTAACTACTCTGGCTCAGTGCTAGGGAATTCTGAGAACTGTAGTTTTGTGAGACATATCAGGGAGTTCTAGTGCCACCACAAACTACAGTTCACAGAGGGCCTTTGCAGACTGCCAGAAATAGTGCAAATTGAATCCATTTTAAGGGTTAGGGTTAGTGCTGGGGAATCGTGGGAATTGTGTGTTGTTTTTTTTTCTGAGACATTGAGCCTTCTCTGTCAGAGAGCTCTGGTGCCACAATAAAATACAGTTCCCATGATTCCCTAATCCTAACCCTTAAAGTGGACTCAATTTGCACTATTTCTAGCAGTCTGCAAAGGTCCAGAATCTCCCAGCACTGAGCAAGGGCAGTTAAAGCTGTGCCAAACTTGATTATTTCTGCAGTGTGTTTTTACCATAGGGTTATTCTTAGGTTACTTTTAGGAATGTTAAAATAATATTTTCATGTGTTTTTAACATATTTTTTTCTCTGTATTGTTTTAATGGGGTTTTTTTTATTTTATCATCTTCTTGGGAGCCTTTGTGGGCTGGGAAATGATACAGAAATACTTTAAAGAAATAAAGAAATGTCAATTGGTAGTTTATAACAAAGATAATAGTACATTTAACATTAAAGGATTCCTGAGTTTATCAACTTTGAACTTAAATATGGAGAACAGATAGCTGAAGTAGCAAATTGGCAGCTTGAAGTGTCATAATATTTTCCTTGTGTGCAACTGTAAAGGTCATGGGTTTGATAAAAATATGAGAGATAAGCAAGCCTGCAAACTGAAGTTGCTGTCCTTGTGTTTCCCATTTATATCATACTGCTGAAGCCTGTGCCAGAAACATTTTATGATTGTTAATAACTTTTTGTTTTGTTTTGTTTTTCAGTGCTGGATTTCTGAGGTGTAAAATTATAACATATATGATTCTCTGCTTATGTAACCCCTATGGATTATTGGTTTGGCTCCAGTGGAAGTGGAAACCCTGAAAGAGGGGCTGCTCTTATTAGTGAAAGAAAGAGAAAGGTGGAGAAGAGAAGAGCTGCAGTTACCAGAGATAAGAAGAATTAGACCCTTTTATTTTGAATTAGTAGGATTTTAAATTATGTACAGCCTAAGTTCTCAAAATGCTGGGTGTTTCTGCCAAGCAAGAAGCAAAGTTAACCTTTTCTTTTCGATTCTGCTTTTGGAAGGAGCAAAGTTAACCCTTTCCTTTCCCTCTGCTTATTACCAAGGCAAAATCCCTCAGCTGGTAAGGTTTCTACCTTTGAAAGGGGATCTCACCCACCCCAGGTTTTCTCACCTGGGTTCATTACTTACCTCTAGTCAGCCTGGCAGTAAATTCATTTTGCCTTTGGAAAGAGAGAGCACAAACACTGCACCAGGGTTTTGAATGCCATCGTACTAATTCATTCCAAAAGCAGAAGCTAGCAGCTGGCATTAAATATTAAGAGTTAAAACATGACTTGTATCTGACCTAGAGCCATAGAATCATAGAGTTGCATTGCAAGGGTTCTCATGGGCCATTTAGTCCAATCCCCAGCTCAATGCAGGACCCCCAGCTAAAGCAGTGATTCTCAGACTTTGGTCCTCCAGGTGTTTTGGACTTCGCAGAAGCCCTAGGCAGCTTGGCCAACAGTCAGGAATTCTTGGAGATTAAGTCCAAAACATCTGGAGGACCAAAGTTTGGGAAGCACTGAGCTAAAGCATCCCCAGCAGGCAGCTGTTTAGACTCTTTTTGAAGATATCCAGAGAAAGATACCTCACCGCCTCTCTTAGGCAATTGCACACACACAGGAAATAATGAAACAAAGGTGGGAGAAGTTTTGAGACTAAAGAAAAAATTGGCAGCATGAGCTTTCGTAGACTTAAATCTATGACTACGAAAGCTCATGCTGCCAACTTCTTTCTTTAGTTAGGGGGGTTGCAGACTGCCAGAAATAGTGCAAATTCAGTCCACTTTTAGGGTTAGGGTTAGTGCTAGAGAATCATGGGAATTGTTTTTTTCCCCCTGAGACATTGAGTCTTCTCTGTCAGAGAACTCTGTGCCACAATAAAATACAGTCCCCATGATTCCCTAGCAATAATCCTAACCCTTAAAGTGGACTCAATTTGCACTATTTCTGGCTGTCTGCAACCCCCCATAGTCTCAAAGGTGCTACAAGATCTCTGTACATACTAATTCTACAGACTAACACAGCTATATCTTTGAATTCTACAAAGGTGGGGGAAGTTGAATAGTGGAGGCCTTGCTAATGGTGATACTTTACTGATCTTGAATCATGGTTCAAATCAATGGGCATCTGGAACAGAGATGGCTCAATAGCCACCTTGGCAAGTGAGGTGGCCGGCTTATTGAGGAGCTTAGTAGAACTGACAAGAGTGTCTGCATAGTTCCAAACTAGACCAAATTGTGAGCATTCAGGCACTGGTATATATATTTTGGGGCAGTAATTTTGGAGTGAAAGGATTAGCTCATTGCTAAATGGTTTTCCAAGAGAGAAGAATGGTCAAGAGACTGAGGGAAATTCTTGGATGATATGGTGTGAATATCTCAGACAGGGAATCTTGGGGTCTTAGACCCCAAGAGGATGTCCTTTGTATATGCGCAGCAATCTCCTTTGGCCAAAATCCCATCATCGGCCTCCATAAAGAAAGAGATTATTCTGATATCTTTGGGTGATCTCATTGTGTGAGTGCCTTTGCTTCCTCCCTTGGTGGGCCAACCAGATTTCCAAATATAGTATGGCCATGTTTCTGCAGTGGAGTTGCCTTTCCAGGTCCCTTTGAATATTAAATTTATATCAAATATGAGGGGTGATTGGGGCCCTGAGCTTGGATTAACAATTAACATTATTCTTATTATTCTGTTTATTTATATCCCACCTTCCTCCCAATACAGGGACTCAAGGCAGCTACATCACACTGACTCTTTTTAAAAATATACTTCAGCATTATGTATGGATAGCTGTGGATGCCATTAGTTATAATTATTTTACATTGTTCTTTCTGAAAAATTACCTTCTGAAATTTTGCTCCTGAAAAAAAACAAGCATTCAAACTTGCTGTTAGAAAAAACACAAATGGACCCACTCTGTGTTATTAATTGGGATTGACAAGAAGCAACCGCAACCAATGCTTAGCGAACTATACATAAATTTCGTATGTCATTATGTTGGGTTTTTTTGCCTTCAAATCATTTCCACCTATCACAGAGTTTTCTTTGAAAGATTTGTTCAAAGAAAGTTTGCCTTTGCTTTCTTTTGTCCAAAATCACCCAGTGAGTTTCCATTACTGTCATTATGGCTGAAGCTTAAAGAAGTTTGAGCATACTAGTACTCATCAAAAACTGCGGGCAATTTACAATGGTGCAAAAATAGGTATCTATTCACTTGTCTATCATGCGAATTTGCAAGAGACAGTTCATGTTTTTGCAATGGACAGGACAGAATAATAAAGCTTTAAGGTTTATTTACCTAAGGTTTGCATTCACCTCCATTAGAATTAAAAAAAGTGAAGAAGACATTTACAGAAGTTCAGGGGAATACACTTATTTTTTCTTTTTCTTTTCTTTTCTTTTTTTTTTTTGAAAGATAATTTTCTGCAATTAAGTAGCAACATGTTTGAAAGCCCTTGATAAAAATGTAAATATTTTTATTTGAGTCATTTTAGTCTGTATATTTTGCCACAAGAAAAATTGCCACAAGTTTACTTATTATTATTAGTTTATTTATAGTGCTGTAGATTTACACAGCACTGTACATATAGTCAATAGAACAGATAAAAATAGATAAAAAAAAGCCTGCCGATGGCGTACATTCTACAAAATAATAGGACATATTAATACAAAGAAGGCAACACTTCTAATTACCTCAACAATCTACAAATCCCAGATTGTGTAGGATGAAGCCATAGCACTTAAAGTTGTATCAAACTGGTACAGTTGTGTAGTGTAAAGAAACTTATATGACAGCAATTATCCTTTATCCAGCTTTCTTGCATGTTTTTTTCCTAACAGTGAAAAATAACTAAATATTGCCCTCTACTGTTAACTACAAGCCTGGCATGTGTTAAGAGCACTACGGTACTTACCGGTTGCTGTTTCTGGTTTTTTTCCTACTGCAATTTAACAAGGATGCACAAAGTGTTATTTTAGATGCAGAAAGTAAATTCTCCAAGCTCTTCACAACCTTACATAAAACACATGCAAAACCAGCATCACCCTGCATTGCTTGGCATTTTTTAAAGATCACACATAACCTGAGATGTTGGTTCAAGATGCTGGTTCAAGATGCGGTTCCTAGATGAGCGCAATTGTATTTTGAAACTGAACTAATCAAAACCTTTTTGTCAATCCTACCACCCACTCTGCACATTCCATTCCCTTTCCCACCAATTTCCATTTCTTTCTCCCAAGAAAGACCATTCCATGGCCAATTTGGAAAAGTCTTTGCCCCTTATATTTCCTCCTTAAAGATGCCCCACAACTTGTGATATGTCTCTGTTTTGTTATGTGTACCAGCTCAGTGCTCTACTAGAAGGAATAGGAATGTAAAACATAGGCTGCATCTTCCCTGCAGAAATAATCCAGTTTGACCCCACTTTAACTACCATGGTGCAATGCTCTGGAATTCTGGAGAATGTAGTGTCACAACAAACTACAATTCCCAAAATTCCATAGTATTGAGCCATGGCAGTTAAAGTGATGTGAAACTGAATTATTTCTGCAGTGTGAATACAGCCATATTCACAAATGTTCTTGTACTTGACCAGAAAGGTACAGCATCACCCAAAATCCACAAAACAGTGATCCCTTTATTGAGCCAACCAAAATGCACACATTATACATGTTAAACCTTTGAAGCTCCACTGGCATCTTCATTGGGCAAAGGTGTTAAAATGATACAGGAGAAGGAAAGAAGAATGACAAAGTCATAGCCCTGCATTTGATCAATTTGTGACTACAACATCTTGACCAAATGCAGAGCTATGATTAATATGTCAATTTTTTTCCCTTTCTCCTGTATGATTTTTTAAACACTTTTGCCTAACGAAGAAGCTTCGAAAAGTTGCAACATGTGTAATGTGCATTTTGGTTGGCCCAATAAAGGTAGCACTGTTTTTTGGATTTTAGATGATGATGTACTTTGCTATATAGCCAACACAGTTACCTCTGGATATATTTTCTTCACCAGAAAATATTTTGACACATCAAGTGGCATACCCTTCAACTGTCCCAAGTCGGCAGGTAAAGACCCAATTAAACTTCTAGCATCCTACTTTTTCAACTGCTTCAAAAATGTCCCAATTTCTCTCTCCTCCTCCTACTTTTTCCCTTCATCCTCACTTTACTTCAGATGTGGTACACTGAGTTCAAAAGTAGAAATGTAGTTTGTTCTCAATTAACTCATTAGGATAGAAAGGAGGAAGATGAATCCTGCCCTTCCCAGTAGTCTTATGCAAAAGCAAGCTGCTGCAGCCTCTCCTAGCCTGTCTGTTGTTACTCATCAATAACTTTTGCAGTATTGACCACACTCTCATGTTGCTTGGCCACATGTGTTCCTGTTTTCATCTGTGAAATGTCAGGGGGTATAAGACACTCCATCAGAAAGAGCTGTCAATTGCCATGAGATTCTTCTATGGTCATTTTCCAGCTCAGCCGTGTTGGAAGACCTACAGATTCCTAAAGAGAACATGTTAATCAAATCAGCAAATAATCAAGCCTGCAAAAGTTGAAGCTGCAAATGTGGACGGCCACCTGTACTTGGACATACCGGGAACAGTGAAAGGAAAAATGTCTCACCAAATCTAGACATATCTCCCCTCTGTATGAAGAATCTAAGGCAGGGGTAGGCAACCTTTTTGAGCTGGGGGCCGGGTTGCTATCCCTCAGACAATTGGGGGCCCGAAGCGCAATAAATAAATAAATAAATAATTTTAAAAAAAACAAAAAAATTTTAAAAAATGCATGCACACTCTCTCATCCCCAGAAAAGCCATGGCAAAACCCCTGTGGAGATTTTGCCAAGAAAATCCCAAGAACAAGTAATAACAACAATAATCAATATCATCATGGCAAGTGGAGGTGGTGGCGGTGGCAGGACCGGCCTGGGGCCGGTCCAAAGGCCTGGTGGGCCGCATCCGGCCCCCGGGCCTTAGGTTGCCTACCCTTGATCTAAGCAGTGTATCTGACATGGATGTAGAGTACATGTTTACCATGCTACAAGGTGTGGCTGCAAAACTTGATGAGCCAAAACCAGTTATTCTACTTTTGCAGCCTTGGGTTCTTTCTGCTGAGGAAATTCAATATTTATTGGGCACATTGGTAACTTGTATACAAAGCACTGAATTGGAGTCTGAGACCCAGAAGAAAAACCTACGGATCATTGGCTTGAAAAACTTGGAAGCTGGTATTCCCCTAACTGAATTTTCAAATACATTTTCTATATGAATTGTTGGTATGTGGATATCCCTTGTAGCACTTTTGAGACTAACTGAAAGAAAGAAGATGGCAGCATGAGCTTTCGTAGACTTCAGTCTACTTCCTCAGATGCATTTGGTGGCTTTTTTTGGGTTGGGTTTGCCTTTTGAGTTTCAACTAGAAATCAAGACAGCCTAACAATTTTCCAATGCTAAATGATGGTTTGGGTCTACTCTAGTTGTTGCTCACTTTCTCCCTTTGACTTGAATTGCTAGGCAATGGGGAGAGCTGCAGTAGAAATCAGATGATGATTTTTCCTGGCTATACAAAGGAGGAAGAGGCAATTTATCAATGTAAGAATGCTTGCAAGGTGATAAAATCTGAAGTATTACATAAAGTATCCGGCTATATTCTTTGTCTTTGTGGATGGGGAATTTTAAAATTTACGTTGACTGAGGCATTGTTGTATGCCTCCAAGTCAGATTTTTTTTTACTTATGGGGACACTAAAGTGAACTTATTGTAGGGGTTTTCTTGGCAATTTTCTTCAGAGGGGAATTTGCCATGGCCATCCCTCTGAGACTGAGAGAGTGTGACTTGCCCAAGGTCACCCAGTGGGTTTTTATGTTCAAGCGGGGAATCGAACCCTGATCTCCAGAATCATAGTCCATGCTCAAACCACTACACCACAAATCTTTTCTTACTGAGCTGAAAACCAGGACTGAGGTTCAATCTCAAGTCCAACCTTACATTCTACGTTGGCTGTTTGATGAGAAAGTGTGTCATGCAGTGGGTTTCATGGCAAACTGGGGATTCAAACCCTGGTCTCCAGACTCATAGGCTCAAACCACTACACCATGTTGTCTTTCACCAGTGCTTTGATGTTGTTGTTGTGGGCCTTCACATTATTTCCAACTTATGGTTTTCTTGCATGGTTTTCATGGCAAGCTTCTTCAGATGGGGTTTGCCATTGCTATGAGGGAGGCTGAGAGTGTGTGACTTGCCCAAGGTCAACCAGTGGGTTTTTGTGGCTGAGCTGGGATTTGAATCCTGGTCTCCAGAGTAACACTCCAACACTCAAACCACTACACCACACTTCTTCTCCCTAACCAATACTACTTAACTCTGGAGCCCAGGGTTCAATTCCCAGCTCGGCAATGAAACCGACTGGGTGACCTTGGGCAAGTCACACTTTCTCAGCCTCAGAGGAAGGCAATGGCAAACCTCCTCTGAAGTTCTGAACCAATCTTGCCAAGAAAAGCCCATGATAGGTTGACCTTAGCATCACCATAACTAAATGCTTAAGGAAAGGGAAATGGCCTCTAAGGCTGAGTAGAGAAAAAGCAAAATGTTAAAGCTGCAGAACAATGGAACATGGACAATATCCTGCAGTTCATGCATTCTCTATAGGAAAATTACAACATATTTCTGCAGGGCCACCTAGATAATAAGGATACTCATTTCTTCCATCTGCAGTAGTCTATGTTATCCTTTGGGGGCAGCCTTTTAAAACATCACATTTACTTAATCTTTCAATCTAAAACTCCATCAAACCACAAGATGGGATAAAGCTAGATAAAATGCCAGTTAAAAATTAATATCACTAAGCCATTCGGTAATGGCAAAATACAGATGTTTCTGCAACAAACACACACCGCCTTCCATGTTAGAAAATGTGAACTCAGACACCAGGGTTGCTCATTATTAAAAAGAGGGGAAAGTCCCTCCTTATGAAAGCTAAAGAAATACATAATCCAGTCAATCTCATAACAACCCTCCCCAAATTAAAATCTAAATAATCTCATTTTTTTCATGTTTCATTTTTATGCAACCTCCCCCCTTCCTCTCTTATCATTAATTCAGTAAATACTTTTAAATCCTAGGATCTAACGGCCCATATGGCAAAGTGAAAAGATGTAAATATGACAGAAAATGTTGTTGTAACCCAGATAAATTAAAAAGAATGTGGAATTACTTACAGCATTATGCGTGCTTCTATTTTAAACATTCCAGATGGAGAGGAATGTGTTGTTGCTCTTCTAGAATACCACTTGTAACATTTATTCTTGCTGTTTGCAAGCACTATTCCAATCACATCCATCTACCAATCAAACAATGGTTCAGCATAAAAATCAGGAGGAGAACAAACACAACCTTAAAGTGATAGAGATAACTATCAAGATAACAGTAATGTGTAAGAGTTTGGTTTCTAAATGCCCTTTGATTATGTTTTATTTCTGTTTGCAACATACCTTGCAATTGCCTCTAAATAATTAAGATACCACCATGAGCCAGTATAACCTAGTGGTTTGGGCTTTGGACTATAACTCTGGAGACCAGGGTTCAATTCCCAGCTCAGCAATGAAACCAACCGGGTGACCTTGGGCAAGTCACACTCTCTCAGCCTCAGAGGAAGGCAATGGCAAACCTCCTCTGATGTTCTGAACCAATCTTGCCAAGAAAACCCCATGATAGGTTGACCTTAGCATCACCATAAGTTGGAAATGAATTGAAGGCGCACAGCAACAACAACAACAGCAATAAGAAGCAAAACTAAGGTCCAAAACATGCTACAGAAATAATCTAGGTTGAGACCCCTTTAACTGCCCTGGCTCAGTGCTAGGAAACCCTGGGTGCTGTAGTTTTGTGAGACATTTAATCTTCTCTGTCAGAGAGCTCTGGTGCCATAATAAACTACAAATCCCACTATTCCCTAGCACTGAGCCAGGGTAGTTAAAGCGGTCTCAAACTGGATTATTTCTGCAGTGTGTTTTGGACCATTGATATAGAGCCAGCAATATTCTCCAATGGGGCATAAATACCCTAAAGGCACGAGATCCTGTCTGATCTTGGAAGCTAAGCAAGATCATCCCTGGTTAGTACTTGGATGGAAGACTGCCAATGAATACCAGGGGCTGTAGGCTCTATTCCAGAGGAAGGAACTGGCAAAACCACCTCTGAGTATTCCTTGCCCAAGAAAACCTTACTAAATTCATGGGGTCACCTACTTCAACAGGCAACTTGAAGGCACACAAATACATATATTCTCCTATAATAGAAACTATTTTCAGTTTTTCATTATTAAAAAGGGTAAATACTGTAGTTGAAGTCTTAGATGGAAAAATTGAGAATGATTGTACATATTTCTTGCTGAGACAGTTCTCATTTGTATTTGTTGCCATATAATTCCCCCTAACCCTGCCACTTTTGATCTCCCATTCACAGGAATTCACTGGGAGTTTCAACACTGTCTCTTGTGCAAGGAACAAGGACAGAAGCTTTTAAAACAACAACCCTCAAACCGCATGTGTTAACCATTTTATCTAATATTGCTTTGTTAGCAGCAACTGGTATCTCCCATGTCAGTGGTATGGTGATAGTCCAAACTTTAAAGGAGCTATCCAACATGCAGATACTATTTTGGGGATAGAGTTCAGGACCTTAAATAGCTCCTTTAAAGTCTGACTCTGAACAAAACCCAGGCTGGATTTGCTCTCCCACTGATGATGGAGCCTCCACCCATCCCTGCACACAATTGCTGAAAGTTAACAACTACTGTTAATGTAGTGACTGCTGTACTTTTTTGCATTTCTTTTCTCTTTTGCCCCACTCACTTAAGCAAGAATTTGCCAACCATGGCAGCACTCTGGGCAGCTGATGAAGTATACAGCAGTCCATAAAGGTTTATGCCAAATAAAACTTGTTGGCCCATATGGTTGTTTTCTGCAACAGACTAACACACCTGTTTGCCTATCACGTCCCGTGAAATTATTTCTTTCACATCCATCAAATGTGCCCAATTTATGAAGTGACCACAATACCCTCTGCTCTGCCAAGACATACACACGCTTTCTCATGGTTCAGACCAGGGGTAGGCAACCTTTCCCCTTTAAGGGCTGAGGGACTTCAGCTCCCAGAAGTCTCAGCTATTTTGGCCAATAGTGCCATGTTGGCCAATAGCTCCTGGGATTCTGGGAGCTGAAGTCCCTCAGCCCTTAAAGGGGAAAGGTTGCCTACCCCTGGTTCAGACTGTGCCTTTGAAAAGTAAGCTGTACCTCTAGAGTGAAGCATCTGCCTCAGGATGTGCCACAGTGAAAGGACTTTCATTGCTTAATTTGTTGTTGTTGAACATTTGCTACCAGAGAAGAAGTGCTTGTAGGATTGTCTTCCTCAAGTATCGGAAAAATTTGACTGGGTTTGGGGCTTTATGCCCTGTGACTGTGATGGGTAAAAGGGAACCATGTGTGTCTCCTCTTGAGCCAACAAATGATCTTGGACAAGCACTGGTTTCTGCAAAGAGAGAAAAGAGTGGCCCAAGCAACACGATAATGGGGATATAGATAGAAAGCCAGCATGTTGTGGTGTGAACATTGGACTACAACTCTGGAGACTAGGATTTGAATCCCTGCTCAGCCATGGAAAGCCACTGGGTGATTTTGGGCAAGTCACTCATTCTCAGAGAAAAGCAATAGCAAAGCCTTTTTGAACAAATCTTGGCAAGAAAACCTTGTAATAAGTTCACCTTCGGGTCTCTGTATGTTGAAAACAACTTGAAGGCACATAACACACCAAGGTAGAATTTAGTCAGGCGGATACAGATTGAGTCTCCCTTGTCCAAACTGTTTGGGACCAGAAGTGTTCTGGATTTCAGTTTTGTTTTTTTAATTTATTTTGAAATATTTGCATATTCATAATGATATATCTTGGAAATGAGACCCAAGTCTAAACATGAAATTTGTTTATGTTTTGTATACACCTTATATACAGAATATTTTTGATAACTTTGTGCATGAGACAAAGTTTCTGTACATTGAACCATTCAGTAAGCAAAAGTGTCTTCTATCTCAGCCACCCATGTGGACGATTTTTGATTTTGAAGTATCTTAGATTTCAACATTTCAGATAAGGGATTGTTGTTTGTGCCTTCAAGTCATTTCTAATTTATGGCAACCCTAAAGTGAAGGTATCATGGGATTTTCTTGGCAAGATTTGTTCAGAGGAGGTCTGCCATTGCCTTCCCCTGAGGCTGAGAGCATGTGACTTGCCCAAGGTCACCCAGTGGTGGCACACTATGGCACACTGGATAAGAGATACTCAACCTGTAGTACTTCCTAGTGCAGATGTCAATGAGGATAGTGTTGTTGTTGTTCTTGTTGCTGTGTGCCTTCAAGTTGTTTCCAACTTATGGTGACCCTAAGGTGATCTTGGCCAGCTTCTTCAGAGGTGGTTTTGTCCTTGCCATCCTATGAGTTTGAGATGGTATGACTTGCCCAAGGTCACCCAGTGGGTTTACATCACCGAGCCAGGATTCGAACTCTGATCTCCAGAGTCCTAGTCCAACTCTCAAAACACTATGCCATGTTGGCTCTCAGGGGTAGTGTTATACGTGTCTAAAAGAAAGGGTTGGGACATTAAAGTTTTGAAATTCCTGCTTTTTATATTTATCTTTTATTCACTACTATGCCTTCATCCTATGCTGGCTGCTACTATCCAAAGTGATAAGTGAAGAGATAGATGCCATCTGTGTCATTCTGGAGGTGTGGTCATAAGTGCAACAGAATGCCAAAGCCAGCATTACACGGCCCAGATAAATTTGTTTGCAAATGCTGCCGAATCAGGATTAGGCTTTAAATGTGCCAAACCTCGGCTCTTGTAAAGCCTAATTTCTGATTAAATAAGCTTTTACCAATCATTATTTGCTATGTTCACTACAATTTCACTTTTAGGGACTCAGGACTTGAATCTCTCACAAATAATTACTTACTCCCCAATCTCTTATTATCCCTTCCTGTTCATTCCAACCAATCCTGGTTATTTTAAGAGTGTTTCAAAACATGTATTAGGATATCAGTCCAGAGCATCTGTTGATTGTACTGTTTTTAATACTATGATGTTCCGAATAATATTTTCAAAAATTTTCCTGGCTAATGTATTTTGCAGAGCTTTCCTTGCATGCATTTACCTGTGTTTCAAGGCACAACTTCTGCTTCAGATAAGACAATAGTAATAATTACATTTGTTCACATGTTAATCTCTGTTAGGAATCTTTCCAAATTGGAATTATCTAGATTTTAATAAAACCTTTTAAATCATTTTCAGATAAAATTTGGCTGGCCAGAAAAAAATTGGAAATATGTCAATGTATCTGCTAGAATTTGATGACATGCCAATTCTATCCTATGCAGAAAGAGAAATAAATAAGGACTATGCCTAAATCCAATCATTAGTCCTAACTACAACAGACCCATTGAATTAATGATAATGTGGTAAATCAACACTTGAATTGAGTTTGTGGTTCTACTCTAGTTGAGACTACTAATTCAGCTCTATGGTACAAAATATGGAGAATTCATCAGCATTATTTTAGTTTATGATTTTCTGCCTTTACACAGCCATTGTTACATAATGGAGACAAGAAGCAGCAGTGGATAATTTTGGTATGATCTTATAAATGCGACAATACATACTGAAATCAGAACTCACAACCACTGTATCATTTTATACAGGCATACCTCAGTTAACAAAGCCTCTGACAGTGAAGCTGCCTTTTATAAAGTCTTTTGATGCTTACCCTGTCCCACTTTTCTTTCTTATCCTCTGTCTAGCTGGAAGAATTTAAGCAGCAGAGGACAGGAAGGTGGTCTGGAGAAATTCACACTTTCAATGTTACGTTGCAGCAGCTTATCTGTAACAAGCAATGCAATAAAATTTAAGATGGGAAATAATAGGATTCAACTCTAGCTGACCCTACTGTAGCTGTGTGTGCCTGTCCACAACAGGCAAGGTAACCACTAACTGCCTCCAAAATCCTTTAGTAGTAAAACATTACCTTGCTCACTGACTTATTTTTCATTCTTAATACAAACCTTAGCTTCTCTGATCATTTATTTGAGGGGGAGGGAAAGAAAACGGGCTAAATTTTATTTGAAAAAATTCCTCCAAATATTTATGAATCCCCCAATTAACAAGTTAGTACAATTATTGTTTCCTCTTCTTCCTCATCTTTTTCTTCTTCCTCGTCTTTTTCCTCCTCTTCATGCATTTATATCCTGCCTTTCTCCCAAAACTAGGACTCAAGGCACCTTATAAAAGTAAAAGAAATAAAAATAAAAGAGCCTGCAAAGATGTACGTTAACATGAAAAAGGTTGTTGTAAACCTATATGTAGCATTAAAACCATTTATAGAAATCCATAAAAGACAAAAGTCAGTAAAAAAATAAATAACCACTATTAAAAGTTTTTGCAGCCACTTCCTGCAAACCTGTCTGAGCAGGAATATTTTCTGGCAGAAAGACAGCAAGAAGGGAGATATCCTACCCTCTTTAGGGAATTCCAAAGCCTGGGTGCAGGCACAAAAAAGGCCCTCTCCTATATCCTCCCCAAACATAAGTTGGCAGAACAGAAAGTAGCGCCCCCTCCCCATAAATTTGGGTACGCTCATACTGGACGAAGCAGCTCTTCAGATAATAAAATAATAATACATAAAAATAAAAATAATAATTATTTAATAGACATCATTATTTTGAGACACAATTAACAAACATAACAGACACAATTCTTTTTTTAAAAGAAGGGGCTGTCCACACAGGCCAAAAAGCACATGTTCCCTCTGGTCTTGTGTCGTTCTGTTTGGATAATGCAAGTCAAAATCCCAGGGTCAGGATCAGACCAGATGCTGGCAGACTGGACACAGTCTGGTGGATCTGGCCCTATCTTGGGGTAACCAGCTCTTAACACAGGTCAGTTTGTCCCCCAGTTTGTTGCAGAGTTTCCTAGAAACTCACCGACAAACCCCATCTGTTTAAATGGCCACATGCTCTTACCTTTCTGTTCTATAGAGCCTACTGGGAAGCTCCTTGTCACTGTGTCTGATGTGGATATGGGGCACCTGGCCACATAAGTGAGATCAGGTGCCCTGTTCCTGTGTCAGACATGGTAATGGGGGGCTTCTCAGTAGGAACGATGGTACTGAAAGGTCAGGGGCGCACATTGGTAATAGGTTTCTAGGCCGATGGTGGGATGGGCATGTAAACACCCACCTGTCCTTGCATTGGCCCAGAATAGCACTGGCTCAGCCCATGCTTTTCTCTTCTCGGGATCGAAATGTCTTTGTTGTTCCTTCCTTACCTCCCAAATGTCTTACAGGTAAATAGTGTTATTTTGATGTGTTACATCCAAGCTTTGAGCAGGACATGCTTTCCAAATTAACACATGCTATGTACTACTGCCTTTATATGCTCTGACTCTTGGCTCTCTTTCCATGCAGCTTCTTCTTCACTCTTCCATCACCCTTCTCCTGCAAACAGTAAAGGTGCAACAGTAGAGTCTGTCTCCTCTGACTTGGAGGGCACAATTCGTATCATATTGAACACTGAACACAGGAAAGAAAAGGCTCTCTACTGTCAACTCATTTTATTTTCTGTCTGTGGGTTGGTTCAGATGTAATGAAAATCATGTTTGCGATGCCAAACTATAGTTTGTTTAGAGAAAAGTTACTTATGGAAAGTTATTTTGTTTTAAAGTTGTCAAAGAAAGCCCCCAGTAGTTGTTATGATACTTGCGCATTTAAAGGTGGCTCTGTTTGCCTACTTCTTAAAAGTGATGAAAATAGCACTCATTTCAATTAATGTGGGAGTAGGGGAGAATCTGAATGCTACAAGATGCTCTCCTGTGGCATAAAACACACCTTTCTCCCATTCACATCATTGTGTCACCCAAGTGCAAAGCAGCATCAGGCAGAGCACAGGCCAGTACTCAACTGGTTTCTACTCCACCATTTAGCAAGGTCCCAACACCATAACTATTTATTGTCACAACAGCTCCGTTGGCTGTTAGCTTGTTTCTGAACACAATTCAACGTGTTGGTTTTTGACCTATAAAGCCCTATATGGCTTGGATCCAGGTTATTTAAAGCACTGTATCTCCCTTTACGAGCCCATTAGAGCATTAAGAACATCAAGAGAAGCCCTTCTCTCTGTCCCACCATCCTCTCAGGCTCATTTGATGGGAACAAGAGAGAGGGCCTTCTTGGTGGCTGCTCCCAGGCTCTCAAACTCCCTCCCTAGAAATGCCAGGAAGGCCCCATCCCTGCTCTCCTTTCAGCAGCCTGTAAAAACATTTTTGTGCAATTAGAGCTTTTGAAACTAATGGGTGTTGGGCTTCTAAATGTTGTGTAATTCAGATTTTAAGGTTTGCATAGAATTTTTAGAGCTAGCATGGTATAGTGGTATGAATGTTGGACTGTGACTTCGGATACTAGGGTTTGAATCCTGGCTGTGCCGTAAGAACCCCCTTGGGCAAGTCACACACTCTCAGCCTCAGAGGATGGCAATAGGAAACCCCCTCTGAATAGATATTGGCAAGAAAACGCCATGATAGGTTCACCTTAGGATTGCCATAAATCAGAAATGACTTGAAGGGACATAACAACAAACAAAATAGAGTTTTAAATACATTTTATAGGCCAGTTTCCAACATCCCGTTCTTAGGCAAGGTACTGGAGCAGGTGGTAGCTTTCCATACTCCAGGGGATCCTGGATGAGATGGATTAGTTAGATCCATTTCAGTCTTCTTACAGACTTGGTTATGGACACTTGGTGGATGACTGACGCAGGGAACTGGACAGGGGGACTTGTAGTTCTGCTGGATCTCTCAGCTGCTTTAGATACCGTCAACCATGGCATCCTTCTGAGTCTCCTATGTGGGATGGGATTTGGAGGTACTTGTTCTACAATAGCTTCATTCCTTCCTGGAGGGGTGCTCTCAGAGAGTGATGCCAAGGAATTCCTGCTTGACCTCTTGGCTATTGGCTTGTGGAGTCCCTCAGTTTCAGTCTTGTCCCCTGTGCTATTTAATATCTGCATTAAATCTCTGGGGGAGGTTGTCTGGAGTTTTGGGGTCAGGTGTCACAGGAGCTTATGATACCCAGCTTTACTGCTCCTTTCCACCCAATTCCTAGGATGCTGGTCCTGTGCTAAACCAGTATCTGGCAGCTATAAGAGACTGGATGAGGGCAAACAAATAGAAGTTTAGTCCAGACACAATAGAGATGCTTCTGGTCAGTCAAAAGACAGATCTGGAAATAAGGATTTAGCCTGTGATAGAGGGGGTTATACACCCCCTGAAAATGCAGGTTCACACTTGGGGGGTACTCCTGTTATGTCACATTCTTAAAAGACGCAATAGCAAAGTTCATCTGAAAAAATCTTGCCAAGGAAACCATATAATACATTGACCTTGTGTATGTGCGCCTTCAAGTCACTTGTTGACTTACAATGACCCCATTAAATTCATAGGGTTTTCTTTTAGACAAAGAATACTCAGAGCTGGTTTTGTCAGTTCCTTCCTTCCTCTGAAATACAGCCTACAGTCTCCCATCCAAATACTAACTAGGGCTGATCCTCCTTAGCTTCCAAGATGTTACTTGGCCACATGTGTCCCAGGTTTCATCTGCAAAATGTTGGGAGGGTATGAAAATGATGTGTTGGTACATACCCTGAACGTTCATTTTCTGGATAGACACAAAGAGTGGTGCCACTAGATTGCTGACTGGGGATTGTTGCATCATGTCCACTAGTGGTCATTTCCAAGCACAATTCAAAGTACTAGTTATGACCTATAAATCTCTATATGGCTTGGGTCCAGACTATCTACCTGTACTACCTTGGAACTCACGTTGCAGGAAATGCAGGATATTCACTAAAGAAACAAAATGCAAGTTGCATTCTATAGTCAAGTGACGAAAATGCACTCCATAAAGAATCACAAAACTTTTATTTATGAATATATATTAATAAATAAATAACAAACAATATAAAGAGGATAACATTCAGAAAATACAGGTCTCTAAAGTGCTTTTAGACATCAATATAAAAAGACCAGGAGGGATCAAAACATTAACACTTTTACAGACATATTACAAAATATTTTCCTATGACATTTTACAAAATAGCATTATTTTATTTCTGGTTTCTATGGCTTGAGTTTCCCCTTTAAAAATGTTTGAGTTCTGTTATGCATAGCAAGTAACATTCAAAAACGTAAGAGTTATTGCATATTGAAGCAGACCTCCCTTTAGCTCCCTTGCAGCTCATCACACTTGGAGACCCAATACCCAATTCTGCTACGTCTTCAGGTCTCCCTTACAGCTCCTACTGTCTTTTTCATCAACTCCAATTAGCTACAGGTTGCGTCTCCCTTATTTGAAATGCATGGCACCAGAAGTGTTTTGGATTTCGGATTTATATATATATTTTTGGATTTTAGAATATCTGTATTTGCATACACATACAAAGATATCTTGGAGATGGGACCCAAGCCTAAACACAAAATTCATGTGCCATATATATCTAAAGGCAATTTTACATAATATTTTAAAATAATTTTGTGCTTGAAAAAAGTTTATGTACAGTGAACCCTCAGAAAGCAAAGGTGTCACTGTGTCAGCCACCCATGAAAAAAAGTTTTGGTTTTTAGAATATTTTGGATTTTGGAATTCCAGATAAGGGAAACTCAACCTGTATTCATTTTCTCCCACTGAAACCAGCACTGAAGGGAGGAACTCACTAATTATAAATGTGCCACATCTCTAAGGAAAGCATTGGCACTAGAATAATTTATGTGGGCTGCGGAGAAAAGCACATACAGCAACCTTCTGCATCCCTGCAGCATCTGTATCATATTAGTGATTGTAAACACAAGATATCTTGATGCAGCAACTTCAAAGCAAATAAAGGGCCTCTGATATGAACACATCATTCTGCGCAAGCAAGGTCTCCCACACTCTCTGAAAGGTTAGAGAGTCCCCATGTGATCACTTGTTCTGCTCTATGTTCTAACATAGGCTGAGGTTTTCCTGATAGTTTTCTAAAGGTCAACAAAGCATTCTCTGACACAAAAGAAAATGGGGCACTTGGGTTCATGTATAACTCCATGTGGGATCTGGGTATTGGGAACAAGGCCCTAATCAGGGGCGGGAATTTGGAGACCAACATACCAATGGTAAAGAAGGCTAGGAACTGCTATTCAATAACATCTGAAGGGCCACACAGTTCCTGTTCCTGACCTAGATCTAGATATTTGTCCCAACAACAGCAGAGCAATTGAACTAACAGAACTTACAAATATTGACTTGCCAAGTTCCTATTGATTTAACGAGTCCATTCTAGTTGAGACTAAACATTGGAATTTGCCCAGTTTGAATTGAGCATGCCATGCTGGTGCAATTGCTGTTGAAATTCATTCATCTATTTATTCAGTTTATACCCTAGCTTCTCCCTGCCATGGGATCTTAGACAGCTTGTAATAATTTAACAATAAATGCAAGCAAATTCTAACAAAATGAAATGCTGTAAACTTAATCTGATATACTTAGGCAGCCTTTCCAAAGATGTTGTCCTCCAGATGGGTTGAAACTTCCAGCTATTATTACCATTGACTTTGATATTTGGAGATAATGGGAAATCTTGCGGTCACCAGGTGTGGGAAGTTCAACATGTAAGGTGGATGCCCAGCTGGTAATAATCCAGCTCCTAAGTGGGGATGGACACACTATGGTTCTCCAGACAGTAGACTGCAAATCCCATGAGTCCTGGCAAGCATAGCCAGCAGGGAGGAATGAGTTTAAGATCAACACTGTCTGGAGAGCCACATGCTGGATTCTGTTCTTGCACCAACATATTTTAATAAAGTGGTGCACAAAGAGTATTCTTTGCAGTTTTGTTTGCTAGGAAGAGTGGGAAAGAATCAGTCTTGGTGTGTATTTTGACTACATAATGTGCATTTTCAAAACTCTTTTATACAAAAGGGTAAGGTAGCATTATTATAGCTCTTGGTGCCTGTTCTGTGACCTCTTATTCAGACCCCACAATGAAGTTTAGAGTGCTTCCAACAGTACAGAGGAAAGCTCTTCTTGTTCTACAACAGCAGCTAATATTAGAAACAACATATATATAAATATTTAAAAAGTAAGTCCATGAGAAAAATTCCTTAATCTGTGGTCAAGCAATTAGAACCAAGCCAATATGCACAAAACTGAGGGCATCTCTTTAAAATGTGAAGATCTCAAAAACTTTCCCGGAGTATGCACTCCGTATGGGGTTGATCCTAATAAAGATATTGTTGTACCATGGATTGTAGAGCCCAGAAATCCTCCTTGTTCATAAGGATTATCATCTCTGAAGACAAAACCAAGCTCAGCTTTATAATTATCATCACTTGGTTTAACATCCAGGGTTTTTTCCCCTGTTATAGAACGGAGCATTATTAGCGTTTTCTGGAACTGCTAATAAAAGGTGACTTAGTGTGACATGTTAAAAGGGAGGAGAATTCAACTACATCTAGTTATTAATTATCTGGATTACAAATAAATAACTTTAAAGATGAAAAAATAAACAATATCTTGGGCAGGTTCCATCTGCATGTAAACTGTTGTATTAGCTAACCTAGCTGAGGAAAAATACTAATAAATATTAATAAATATTCACATTTCCAAGCACTGATAAGAACTGCTTATCTTATTTTATGTCTATGGTATCACATCTGCCCTCTACCCCCCACCCCACCCCACCCCGGCCCCACACTTAGCGCTCACTGTCTTTTATTTTTGGATGTGATGCTCCACTCAGACTCTGTCTCAAAGTGCTGCTCTTTTTCTCCTGCTTTGCAGTGCTGGAGAGATCCATTGCAATGTCTTCAGAATTGTCTATGGAGCTGAATTTGTCAGTGAAACTTCTCTCCTGTTCTTCTGGCTTCATTTTTAATTCCTCTTCGGTGTGCTCAGATTTCCATCCACCATTTCCTTTTTCCTCATTTTCAGGCTTCCTTGGAACATCCATTGACTTCTTATGCATTCCTTTACAAAAAATAAGACAACAGACCACAATAAAAGTGAGTGGCAAGACTGGTACTCTTAATCTGACCAAAACACATTCCTATTAATTATTTTATACCAGTGATGGGAAACATAGCCAATGGTGGCTGTTAACTTCCATGGCAATGAGGTGGCTATCCAATCTGGGTTTTAGTCAGAATGTTAAGAGTCATCCAAGACTTTGAGGATAATGTTCAGCACCCTGGATAGCTCCTTTAAACCTTAACTGCCCCACTGAGCTGAGGAGGTTGTTGGACAGCAATTGCTATCATTTCTCACCACTGGCTATGCTAGCTAGCTATGCTGAGACTTGGAAGTCCAACATCTGGAGGGCAACAACTCTCCTATCATCCCCTACAATTAGCTCTGTTGACTAGGGTAATGGGAATTGCAATCCAGCAACATCTCCAAGGTCATGCTTCCCCATTCCTAGTCCAAAATAACCTAATTTCATATACTGGTGAAGGTCCTACATTGCCTAGGGTAGCATAATGCCTGCAGAATTCTGCCATGGCTACCTTCTTAGCATACACACTCCCAGTTTTGTGATGATAGCCCCCATGAATGACCATTCTTTGGCTGGTGGAGAGCAGGAGTGGTAAGAAAGAGTCTGCCTATGCCCTATAGCCAGACACATATGGATGACATCTTCAACTGAGATCCAACAAGTCTTAGTGGAAGATGTTGTGGATCTGTGTTCAGGGAGCTAGTTCAGCAAAATCATGACTGGGGGAGCTTTGGTCATTGTGGAGGGTGAAGAGAATACCAACCTCCACAACAACAACAACAACGAATACATACATAAGGGAGATGTACACTTGTATGTCACAAACAGGATTCCAACCACTAGAGGTTGAGAGTGGGAACTTTTTTTGCTCCCAGACCCAATTCCAATTTGGAAAGGATGTTGGTGACTGCAGACTAGCAGAAGACAAGATAAGAGCATTAGGGACAAGGTCCAAGTTGGTGGGCAAAAGAAAAAGGAGTGTAAATAGGGAAATAATTCTTACCAATTGGGACATTTTCTCAACAAACATTGAAAGCAAAACTTAAGAGTCTAAGTCCATGCAGTGGCTTTTTGGTTTCTCATCCTCCCCTTCTCTGCACTGTCTGTTTAAGGTGGAGTGGTCGAGTGGCCAGCTTGAAATTGCTTGAAAATGTCATGCAAGCTTCACCTGCTAAAATGCCATCTTCCTCGTAACTATCAAAAGGTATAGGAAGGTTGTCTTCTAATTCATAATAATAATAATAATAATAATAATAATAAATTTATTTGTATCCCGCTTATTGCCAGACAATCCAAGCGGCTTACAATAAAACCTGTATAACATATCCCCAAAAAGAAAAACCAACCCACCCCCTAATCAACCTCTACTGCGTTCCTCATCCATCAACAACTGATGGGGCCACGAGAGGAACGCAGGAGTCAAGAAACTCAAGGCCGGGGTGATTAGTCTGGGAAGGCTTGCCGAAAGAGATCCGTCTTGACA
>CM034701.1:376693286-376708495 GCA_020142125.1 Phrynosoma platyrhinos | reverse complement strand
TCTTTGTGGCTCTAAGAAATTCCTCCCAGAGGACCGGAGCGCGCAGGGAGGATTGTACGGGAGGAGGCGATCTCTGATACAGCTTGGACCCAAGCCATTTAGGGCTTTAAAGGTAATAACCAATGCCTTGTACTGGGCCCGGAAGCGAATAGGCAGCCAGTGGAGGGACCTCAAGACCGGAGTGATGTGGTCCCTCCTAGATGTTCCTGAAACAAGCCTGGCTGCCATATTTTGAACTAATTGTAGCTTCCGAACCTGGCAAAAGGGTAGCCCCATGTAGAGCGCATTGAGGCATGAGGTTACCAGTGCATGCACAACGGTCTCAAGATCCCTTACTTCCAGAAAAGGGTGCAGCTGGCGTATCAGCCGAAACTGATAACAAGTGCTCCTGACCGTCGCATTTACCTGATTCATGCAGCTGGCATAATTGTACAAGACCTTTCTTGTGGTGCTTTCTGAAGAATGCCAAAGGCTTTTTGAACATTGTATTAATAGTATTATTGTACTGATATCTGTTTATGAGTGCTGTTTGGTGGGTTTTGCCCTTTAGTATATTAATTTCAGTTGTTTTATATAATCAGTTAATTTGATATCTATGTTGGAGTGATCAATACATCTACTGACATGCACATAGTATGTGTTCCCAAATCTGCAGTGCAATGCCACTGTACATGATTCCACATCCTGCAACAGTTTGATTGGTTCCAAGTAGCCAGAGCTATCCTACCCTTTGACCAGCAGATGCTATGGAGCAATGGTGTAAGCCTTCCAGCTTCCCCCCCCCCCCCCGAGTTCCTCGGCTATTGGGAGGACAGACCTGTGTATCCACTACACTTTATCTAGAGTCCCTGAACTATCCGCTGTGTGATGGAGGACTGTATCCAATTTCCAATGATGAAGAACGATTCAGCTACAAAGTCAACTGGTTTCTGTATATGGAATGGAGAAAGGATGCCATTTTATACACCCAACCAGAAAAAAAATGTTTTAGGGTGGCCTTGCAATTAGCTGTGCATACTGAGATCCCATGCAACCCCATCCATGGAAAGGGAGCAGTGGATTTTCATATAAACTGCGGTTACACTGTGGATATCAAAAGACAACAGTTTACTCTACAAAATGGACCCTATCCTGCAGGGCACACAATGGGAGAAGTGGCATCAGAATAAAGCTGGTTTTATCCATTCGGACAAAGTTCCTAAACCTAGGTTCATTTACACTTAAGAAAAGGGCAAATGCTGCTTTATAGAATAATGTCTGGATTTTATGGTGAACTTCTGTTTATCAATGCAAAACCAACTTTATCTCTCTCTGTCTTTATCTCTCGTGAAAACTGACATGTGATTGAAAGCATTTTAACTTACATAGTTCTGTCCTATTGTATCCTGGGATTTGTAGCATGGTGAGGTCCTTAGGAATTCTTTGATAGAGAATGCGAAGTGCTGTAGTGCAGGGGATTACCTTACAGCATATTATGATTATTATGATGATATTATTTCATCATCATCATCATCATCATCATCATCATCATCATTCAGTAAGACTATTCTATTCTGTTGTTGTTGTTACCCTGTTTTTTCCCAGTCCAGCATGCATTGTGGCTTACATAGGTTAAGACAGATGCAGCTTTAATACTAAGATTTATGTAAGTGTTGACTGACCAGTTAACAACAGATTCAATGTGTTCACTTTAGCTGGGATTAGCAATTGGATTTAGACCATTTTGTAAGAATTATGATACAATTCTATTGCACATGCTTTCTATTGGTCTCAATGGATTTGTATCCAAGAAGAGTGTACAAGCAGAGAGGGACTGCTGCTTAATGGGAGAGTAAATGGTTTGCAGACAGAAGAGTCCTGTTTCAATCTCTGGCAGTTCCAGAGGACTGGTAGTACTCCTGCCTTATAATCCTCAAGAGAAAAAACAAAGCCTAAGGTGCTAAAGAGTATGCCACTGATATAATGAAGTCACTGGACTCTATTGCATACAAAAGTCTAGATTTTTTTTTTAAATTAAAACATGTATACCTTACATAAATAAACTGTAAATATACAATGCAATTCAGCAACTTAAAAGTAAATATATAGTTCTGGAATATAAAGTACTAAATTTTCAAGTACTAAATATAAGTATACTTAAATATATAAACATATAGGACAAAGATAAAATGTATTTATTATCTTAATACACAACAGAGTCTAAGAATTCAGTTCTATCAGTTGTGTGCTCTTTAGCACTGCTGAGGTGGCATCAACTTGCACCTATTGCCCTCCTTCTGTTCTAAAACCCCAGACAGGCATTGCCAGTCTGTATGGACAATGCTAAACTAGATGGACCAATGGTTAAGACAACTTCTATGCTCCTCTGTATATACATCAGAGATTTGGAAAAAAAGCTAGGTTGGGGGTGCATCTTCCAGAATTCCACAGCTAGTATAGACACTGCTGTCCAAAATGTAGTTCAAAAGGTAACATTCCAAGCTCTGGTGTACACTCCAGTCAGTGATGTAAACTCAAGTTGGACTCAGGTTGCTTCAAGGATTCAACTTGGATTTGACCCTGCAGTAAATTATGCATTGACTTGACTCAAGACTTGTATATTTTTAGCAACTGAGGGGCCATACAGATAGGTCCTAAGGGGCAGCTCCGTGCCGCCCCTGGGAGCGCCGGATCAAGGCCACGGCGCCGTGGCCTTGATCCGTTTTGTTGCTGCTCCCAAAAAAGTTGCAAATGCCACTCCTTTTTTGAGCGGCGTAAAGCCGCCCTTACTGCCGTGGCTCTTCCACACTGCTTTGGCACAGCATGTCTACATGCTGCACCAAGGGAGTGCCCTGATGCCGTGCACTGTGCGGTGGGGCGCACAGCATGACATTGGCGTCGGAGTGGAGTTGAGGTGGCCAGCATGCAGTTGCCTTGCCCCAACTCCACCCCCAGGCCAGCCCTTGTGGCCAGTCTGTACAGGCCCTGACTTCCTTTAGCAACTTTATCCAGAAACAGCAAACATGTTAGGCAATGGGCTTAAGGTGGAGGTTGAGATCCCTATTTCAGCATGTCTCCATGGCACATCAGTGGAGTCTTCTAAACCGCTTGAAAAGCTTTAGAAGGATCCTTCCATTTCAAGACCATTGCATAACATGTTTGCTCTCAACTGCAAATGATTTTTATCTGACTTTGTGCACGTCTTCTTGATTTTGTAATTACTGAAATCCACACATGCACACATACCACCACTGCCTCCCTTTTTTTCTGTTAAAGTTGGCTCCCAGACTTGAGACTCAATTTGAGACTTGACTTGAAAGTCTTCTTGCAATGACTGGAGATGTGACTTTAGTCTTAGAGTAAAATACTTGAATACATCAGTGGTATTTCTCTCCCACTCTCATACATACACACTCAGTCACACACACCATTATAGGTCCCTTGTCACAGAGATATCCAACTACCGACTGTCAGGATTGGATGACAGATTTTACCATCACTGCTGTAGCAGCCACAACTAAAGCACTTGTAAGCAACCATTTGGAAGTATTTCATAACCTCTGTTCATGTCTTCTGTACCATAGTTAAAGAATCGTGTGAGGAGGTGAGGCATGTGCTAGCCCAAACCCCTTTGCCATTATTCTCCATAAGAACAGAGCAGCCACCTGAAGAGGACAGCATCTGTTATACATGGAAACCCTCACTCAATTTTTCAGTGGTCCAAATCTCCATCTTGCCTCTTAGAGGAGATGGTCTTCAGGCCATCACTTTCCACATATGGAGAGCAACAGTGCACTTACCTCCTGGTCATATAATGCATGGGGGAGAATCAAGCGGCCCTCCAGATGCTGTTGGAATGTAAGTTCCAGCAGCCCTAGCCAGCAAAGCCAGTTGTGAGGAATGCTGGGAATTGTAACTCAACCTTTGGAAGGCAGCTTGCTTCTCAACCCTGATACAATGCCAGAACGCCATTATAAAGAAAGCAATTTCTACACAACCCAACTGGGTAATGCATAGGGTGAGGTGTTTCCTTACCAAGCAGCCAAGGAGCACAGGAGCCCACAAGCCCACTTTTGGCAGAGTTGATGATTGATTCTGGAAGTGGGATGGAGTGTCTCACCATGGCTCCGTAGAGGCCATACTCAGCCATTACGCTGCTGCGACCCCAGCACTTCTCACGCTTCCGCCACTTGGCTCTTCGGTTTTGAAACCAAACCTTTTGGGTGTAAAAGCATACCTGTATTTTTAACAACAGAATATCTGCAGCTACATTTACATGGAGATTGAGAGGAAGAAGAAGAAGAAGACAAGAAATCAAAGCCATTAGGCCAAGAAAATATAAATGTGTTCTCTTCCAGAGGGACAAAATAGCTTGAGATCTACTGGTAGATCTCCTTGTGATCTGTACTAGATCACCAATTTCTTTCTAATTCACAGTAGCTTAAAACAGCAAGAAACAAAAGAGCTAACCCCATGCTGCTCCCTCAATTTAAGTAATTCTCAAATGTAAAATAGGAGTATTGATGATGATAATAATGATAATAATGATAATGATGATAATAATAATAATAATAATAATATTTATTTATATACCACCCTTTGGTAAACCAATCAGGGCGGCTAACACATTAAAACATCATACAAAGTAAAACAGTATACTCCCCTCCCCCCTTAAAAAGTTATTAAATCAAATTACAAAATTAAAACAACAGTTAAAGTACTAATAAAACACATGCATATATGGCAATCATGGGGCTCGCCTGAGGAGGGGGAATTCCCGAGGCAGAGTTCCCGAGGCCGGATAATCTATTCTGGAAAGGCTGATAGTCTGTTCTGGAGTGCAGGGAGGAGGTTAGGGGAATAAAGTGGCTGGAGTCCAAGACAGCAGCATTCCCAACCAAAATATCTGTTCCAGGTCCAACTAAGAAAAATTTTATTGTGTTAATGCTGCATTTTGAACAACTATTGGGTAATCCTTTCTGACACTGAATCCAGAGGTGCTTAAGAATTGATAGTGATCAAAACAATAAGAGACAATGCAATCAGTGGTCTGATAAGGAGTATGAGAAAGTCAAACAGACTTTCAACCTGATTAACACTATTTTACCAATGCAGTACACACTTTTGGTTTCTCTTCTGACCTCTGATCATATAACAACAACAACAACAACAACTTTTTTTCTACATATTTCAACAGGCGAAAGCAGTCCTTTCTAGCTGTACACATTTTCTCAGAGCTGAATTAGAATCAGATGGCTGAAAGATTATCCATCCCAGGCTCGTGCCCTATACTGTGGCAGGATTTGCTAAGATAAAATCATTCCCAAGAGATATTTATCCAGGCTCTCCTTAACCTCATGAGTGACACATTCAATGACCATTATTTTTTAGTGGAAGGGGTGGTGGGTTAATGCCTCTTGTGACATGCAATCACAGCCATCAATACATTAGGCACTTTGCTCTGCTAAGTGCCTTAGTTTTCAAATCCTGAAAATGGTTTGGTCATTTGTGTGAAATAAGAAGGCTTCAAGACACACAGGAAATCCCAAGACTAAAGGAACTGGTCAACGATGGACTATTGCAGACTGCCAGAAACAGTGCACATTAAATTGAGGCACTGCCCTGTCTCAGTGCTAGGGAATCATGGGAACTGTAATTTATTGTGGCACCAGAGCTCTCTGACAGAGAAGGCTCAATGTCTCAGAAAAAAAATGCAATTCCCATGACTCCCTAGCACTGAGCCAGGGCAGTGCCTCAATTTAAAGTGCACTATTTCTGGCAGTCTGCAAAGGCCCAAAGTCTCCAATCCCATTTCAACCCCATTACTTTATACAATGCCTTGACACAGTATGCACGCAATCTTTATTTATAATTATTTATCAGGCATCAGGTGACATACCTGTATCCTATCCTCAGGGAGTTCCGTTTTCATAGCTAACATTTCTCTGGCGTACACATCGGGGTAATGAGCTTCATTGAAAGCCTTTTCCAGTTCTTCCAGTTGATGGGCAGTAAAAACAGTCCTACAGGGACAAAAAGAGTAACATAGTCAGGATAGGTACATTGCACTTGTTCAAAGCATGCACCACTCATATCAGTTATATATCCAGGAAGGAAGGAAATTGGTACTTTGCCAGATGAAAGAAATTAGCATGAATATTTGTTTAGATCTTATGTATGCATCCAACAGGTATAATGAGGGTCACCCTACCAATAGCCAGAGGGAGAAATTGTGCTGTCATAAAAGGGCAGCAAAATGTTATTCAATTTGTACTTTCCTCCCTACTGTCAAGGATAACACAAGGTACTTGTGGGATTTTCTGCCTCATTAGCCAAAATAATGCAACTTTGAACACTATGCACTTTGACCTGAGAGGTTGAAAGGCACTATTTGCTGCTCCACCTCAAGCAACAAAATGTGTTGGGCGAAATCTCTGTACAATGAATAATCAATATTCATTCCCTGCATGATCTGATGGTCCAAGAAACTGATGGGAACTGAAGTCGATGATGTCTGGATTGGATGGTTAAGGAAGGCTGCTCTGGTCACTGGAACCTGAGATGGTTTATAACCACTCTACCCAGGTTTTTTCCATTGGTCCATAGTAGATCTCAGGCTAACTATGAACTATTTGTGACCTGTGAGGTTAATATAACCTATGTGGTACACAGAGTTTGGATTTTTTTAAACTATACCTCCCAAAATCCCCCAGCCAGCATGGATGATTCTGGGAGCTGTTGTGCTCTGAAGGGAGAGACTGAGGAGATGTAGTTATGAGAGGAAAACCTGAAATAATCTGACAGTTCCTGGGTTTTGCTCACACATTGAATATTTTGAGCTTGGCTGTTTTGAAAAACAGTTTCATTATGAGATTACCTGATGTATTCAGAGCTTGGGAAAATTACTTTGTTTGGATGACAGCTCCCAAAACTCACAGGACCACATGATCAGTAGCCATGCTGGCTGGGAGTATGAGATATGTAGTCCAAAAAGTAACCTTCCCCAGCTCTGGATGTATTTGTTTATTGCATTATCATGAATAATTTCATATGTAGTATTGTGGTTTATTTGAGTCCAATATCTAAAAAGCCATTGCTTCCTCACTCCTTAAAGCTTAAGGTTTTCAGGATAGATGGGATGGCTTCTGTGTCTCAAGCCTCAGAACTCTCTTGTATAAAATAAATCACCCAATGATTACCATCAAAAGGTCATTTTTTCCCCAAACATCTACAGACCAATATTTTTTTTAAAAAACAAATTTATACAAGACAGAAACACAAAATGAGTTGGGGTGAGTGAGAGCATGGGCATGAAAGATAGAGAAGGATCCTCAAGAAGACTAATTCAATACATAATAATTCAATACATTATACAAGGCTAGGAAGATACTTGCTATAGATTCAATATCATTTATATATTTTTACCTATGCCGCCGTTTCTTTCTCTTGATCTGAGCATCAGAAGTCTTCAAGTTGTTCTTGTCACCTGATAAACTGTCTTCATCTTTTTAACATTTTGATGGGAGAGAGGGGGAAAAGATATGGATCAAATCTCTTGTTCAATTATTTTTATTTTTATTGTTCAGTTATTTTTATTCACTTTTATTTTAACTATGTATATCCTTTTTAAAATAGCAGAGTATTTTTCCTTGCTCACAACATTAACAAGTGGCTTACAACATTAAAATGGGGGGGGGGGGGAATCACATCAAAAAATACCAATAGAATCCATAGAAACAGCAGAAATGATTGCAAATATTTGTAATGAAAGTAATGAAAATCCATTCAGTTTTCAGTGCCCATCAAAAATAATGAGGGAAGGTGGTGACCTCATATTCCAATATAACAATGAACCGACTTCAGCCTTGTGGTATCACCTTTTCAGTTAGGACCCTGAACTATGTGATGCAAAAGACATTACTAAGAAGAAAATATTTCTCAAGGGAGGAATTTGTTTTGAGAACCAGAAATGAGCCCAGCTCATAGTATTTCCATGCAGAAATCCTCTCTTGATTAGTCAAAAGCCTTCTTAATTTCAGCAGCATAATTCTAGAACAGCAGAAAGTTCATTTTATTGTTACTGTTGTTAAACGGTTAGTTGTTGCCAATTTATCACCAATTACTGGTACATTCAGCTGTATCTTCTGCTCCCTCCTATTCTAACGGGATGGCATCTCCAACATCAGTTAATAGCCACTGTTACAGTCTGTTTCTTAGGAATGTGTCTATGTGTTTGTTTGTTTTGCATGTGTGTGTGTGTACATGCAACAGGTACTCTATGTGTCCCACTATGCCATCACCTAATTCACAGGCAATCTCCCTGCCAGCCCATGCCGTGGCAATAGCCAAGGAAAAGGTGGGCAGATGATTGCCATTCAGGGCAGCAAGTAGGGTTGGCTAGTGGCCAGCGCTGATTAAAACCACTCTCTCCAGTCATTAGGAATATAGGTCAGCCCTATCCATCTCCACTGCCAGGCAAACGAAATGGGTGGGGAGTGCTGGCACAAACACTGGATTTTCAGCACCAGGAGAGCAGCAAGAACAGATGGGCAGCTTTCTGAGAGGCCAAGGCGGGAGTAGAATTATAGAGGCAACCCAATTTGTCTACCAACTGGGCCAAAAGAAAGAGGAGAGAGGAGTATCCAGAGAGAAAAAATCCCGTTGGTCTTGGAAGGAGCATCTCTGTAATGCAACAAAATGTTATCCAGTATTCTCTCCCCCCCCCACTTTAACATTTCAGTAAAGTATAAGGTGAGTTGGTACAGAAAAACAAGAGACGGTAGGAAAGCTATTGCTTATTTCCAACAGGTAGAATTCTAAGACATAGCCATATTAGTCTGGAAAATCAGTATGTAAAGGGATCTGGCGGTACCTTTGAGACTAATTGAAAAATAGAAGTTGGTAGCATGAGCTTTTGTAGACTTGAGCCTACTTTGGATTTACATGTGAGGAAATAGGCTCAGGTTTACAAAAGCTCATGCTACTAACTTCTATCTTTCAGTTAGTTTCAAGATGCTGCAAGATCCCTTTGCATACTCCTTTCAAACAGGTTACTTCCAAATTCCTTAGCTCCCCAGTAGTTCATGGAACAGTTTTTCTTCAAACAAAAGCCTACAATCGTATGAAAGTAGAAGACAAGACTGTATCTCCAAACAAATAAAACACTGTAAGACTAGAGTACTAACACACAAAATATATGTGCAGTAATTTTCAGAACTCAGTAGTCTTTCAGTGCTCCTTTTTTCCTTCTTCTTCACTGATATTCTGATTCCTAAATCAGCATCAGCACTCTCTCTCTGAGATTGCTAACTCAGGCAAGGCATTTATTTCATCTCTTCCCTGGAAAGGAAAGTGGACATCAGATACACAGACAGGGAGTTAATTTTCTCTGGGGATATCATGCACTATTACAGCAGTGAATTCCACAATGGAATAGGCAAGGCCAGTTCCATGGGTCTTTTCTACCTCCAAATGTGCAACCTCCAAATGTGTCATATTACAACTATCATCACCCCCAGCCAGCATGGCCAAAGGTTATCCTAGGTGGGGATGATACATGTTGTGATTCTATAAGCTGGAAAAAGGGAAAGGTTGAGAAATGCAGTTTCCAGGGACCTATTTTATGCAAAGCAGAGGTTCTTCCATTGAGTTGTGGGCCAATTCAAAAGCTGGTTCAATATCCTCTCTTGGATTGTTCTTGGAATCCTCTCAATGATTGCATTCAAATTAGTGTTGCACCATCAGCCAACTGTAAATGAATCTCAAGTCATCTCCCAGTTCTAAGAAATAGGTTTTGGATGTAGACTTTGGAAGCTGATATTTGGCACAACATGCCTTTTGGGTCTGTGGAAGTAGTTGACCACTGTTGATGTGCTGTGCCTTCAAGTTGTTTCTGAATTATGGAAAACCTAAGGCTTCTATCTGTCTTGTTGTGAGTCTTTAAGTTGTTTCTGACTTGATCAAGCCTAAGGGAAACCTATCATGTGGTTTTCTTGGCAGGATTTGTTCAGAAGGTTTGCTATTGCTTTTCCCTAAGGCTGAGAGTGTGACTTGCCCAACATCACCCAATGGGTATCATAGCCAAGCTAGGAATCGAACCCTGGTCTCCAGAGTCATAGTCCAACACTCAAAGCACTACCTTGGCTCTCAGTTGACCATTACTCCATTCTGAAATCTTGGTTGTTTTCAGTGCTACTGAAATAAGTTGTTTGAAATAGTATGAAGGGAAAGAGAAAGGCTTTGATGATCATGTTTTCCCAAAATACAAGTAATCTTGCTGTGTTTTTGGGAGTGATAGAGAATGGCTTTTGGTCAAAGATGTGACTCGCGCAAACACAGAAAACTTCCAATAGACAGTTGGACTGTCTCTGTTGGCATATGAGATGGAGCCAACAGGATTAGCAACAAACTTTGGTGGAATCCGTGGTTAATTCAGAGAGAGAGAGAAGCCAATGCTTACTTGAAAGTCAAACCCACTTGAAAACTTAGGCTCAAATTCAATGCACAAGTTCTGTTGTTATTTGCTGTCAAGTCAAGTTCAACTTATGTCAGCCCTACAAATGAGAGAATTCCAATAGCCCCAGTCATCAACTGCTCTGCTCAGGTCTTGCAAACTCAGGGCTGTGGCTTCCTTAATCGATCACAGTTTCTCATTGCCTTCCATCTTACCAAGTATTTTCATCTTTTCCTGTGAGTCATGTTGTCTCATGTTTACTTGGAAGTAAGTCTGATAAAACTCAGTGAGGTGTACTTTGCAGATGGAGGACTGTGTTGCAGATTCCAGAAAGATGGGGAGTGGTTATTGTTATTCAACAATGGCAAAGGAAACACACATTCCCCATGCACAGAGAAGCTCTGTCACCTTCATCATTTCATATCTCAATACAAAACAAGACAAAGGGCAGGCTGCTGTGTTTCCTGGTGGTACCCATTTAATACAGGTTACTGGATCTGTGAGAGCCAGTATGGTGTGCCCCCCCGCCACTGAATCCCACTGGTGACCTTGGGCAGGTCACATGCTCTCAGCCTCAGAGGAAGGCAAAAGCAAACCCCATCTGAACAAATCTGCCAAGATAACCCCATGATAGGTTCGGCTTAGAGTCACTATAAGTCAGAAACAACTTAAAGACACACAACAAAACAGGTAAAATCTGCTCAGACAGCAATTCCTAACACAGGTCTCAGTGGGGTTAGTGGTACAGGTATCTAACAACAAGAGCTGTACTTGTTGAATATGAACTGTATTTGTTCATATCACATATACAAACGTATGCAGCAAAACTCCAACAGCCACTGTAATGAGAACGTGGTGGGATAGGAACTACACAACAAGAACACATCCAGAACTTGAAAGTTCATTTTTTTGGGCTATGGTTCCCAGAATCCTTCATCTAGTAGCTGGGCTGATTTGAGAATTCTCCCTGCAAAGCTTTGCCTCTTCCTCATCTACTATTTTGCTGCTGTAACTTCTCCCCAAAATAAATAAGGTGCTGACTTTGCAAATGCACATAACGCAGTCAGCCATTCTGTCTTTTAGATACAGCTGGGTTAGCAGAGTTTAACTGTGGGGGGTTTCAGACTGCCAAAAATAGTGCAAATTGAGTCCACCTTTAGGGTTAGGGTTAGGGAATCATGGGAACTGTATTTTATTGTGGCACCAGAGCTCTCTGACAGAGAAGGCTCAATGTCTCAGAAAAAAAATACAATTCCCATGATTCCCTAGCACTAACCCTAACCCTAAAAGTGGACTCAATTTACACTATTTCTGGCAGTCTGCAACCCGTTAGTGCAATTGCTAAACCATGCAAGTTCAATATTTTATGAAGAAGCTTACTGGTTGGCGAAGGACTTTCATACTGGGCGCCAGGCACTGGATGCTGCTGTTTGCTGGACAAAGGGGCTGCAGGATACAAAGAAAAAAATCTGCTCCTTTTGATGGGTGCTGCATTAAGAAGCTACTTTTAGGGCTCTGTGATCAACAGGGATCAACAGGTGATCTTTTGGCAGAAAGCAGCAGCCAGAACAGGGGACCTTCTCTTTTTATGATTGATGCTCTTGCCTTGTAAAAGTTAACTTCTGGACGACAATGCCCAGAATCCACCAGTTTGGGGGTTGCAGTGGCAAAAGCAATTTTTAGATTTTGGTCAAGGAGCTTTTCAAGGCACGAAATTTGTCTAAGAAAAAGGAAGGGAAACAATGAAGAAAGTTGCTCCAAGAAGAGATACTGAGATGTCTGATTTTCAAAATCCATGGTGATCCTTTTCCACACAAAATCTGTGTAGTAAGCAAAGGAGCTCTACCAGATAGGGACATGTGTATCTCTGTGTGTTTGTGTGAGTGCGTGCATGTGTGTGCATTTTCCCATGGGTACGTGTCTGTACAAAGAGATGCTTGCCCACCATCATACTTGATCTTGTAGTGCTTTGAGACTAACTGAAAGAAAAAAGTTGGCAGCATGAGCTTTCCTAGACTTAAGTCTACTTCTTCAGAAGAAATAAGGATGTAAAATTCAAAGATATAGTCATGTTAGTCTGTAGAATCAGTATGTAGAGGGATCTTGTAGCACCTTTGAGACTAACTGAAAGAAAGAAGTTGGCAACATGAGTTTTTATAGACTTAAGACCAAATGCATCTTAGGAAGTAGACTTAAGTCTACAAAAGTTCATGCTGCCAACTTCTTTCTTTCAGTTAGTCTCTAAGGTGCTACAAGATCTCTCTACATACTGATTTTACAGAATAACACGGTTATATCTTTGAATCATACTTGATGCTTCTCTTAAAAGTGCCTTTATCCCTCACAAATGCTTCTTGCTACAACACACCTCTTGGGGAAATTACTTTTGGGGAAAAGTTTCTGGAGTTAGGCATTACCAAAATGTAACTTTCCTAAGTTTGGCAAGAGCCATAGAAACTTCCTAATGTATTCTTGGGGTGCATCTACACTGCAGATAAGTAATGCCCTTTGAGCACCACTTTAAGTCAATATAAACAATGTATACCAGGCACCTGAAAAAGACCTCAGGGCCTTTATTTCTAACATTCAGGCTGCATCCATGCTGCAGAAATAATCTGGGTTGACACTGCTTTAACTGCCATGGCTCAATGCTATGGAATTCTGGGAACTGTAGCTTGTTGTGGCCCCAGAGCGGAGCCTTTTGCCTTCTCTTCCAATATAGAGCCGGTGCCTACCCAAAACTACACATCCCAGGATCCTATTAGGATGGCAGTTCAAGTGGTGTCTACTGTGTGTGTATGTGTGTGTGGTGTGTGCCTTCAAGTCCTTTTTGACTTATGGCCACCCTAAGCAAACCTATCATGGGGTTTTCTTGGCATGTTTCTTCAGAGGAAGGTTTTCCATTGCATTACCATCCTCTGAGGCTGAGAGAGAGTCTGATTTTCCCACGTGGGTTTCCCATAGCCGAGCCAGGATTCGAACCCTGGTCTTCAGAGTCACAATTCAACACTCAAACCATACACATACACACACACCAGTATCGATGCTCCCTTTGGATAAGATAATGAGAGTCTCCGACTTCGTTGCATGTGGATGGGAAGGTCCATCCGACACCCAGAAAAAAGTGGGACATATTAAAATAAATGACAGTACTTGCCCATAGGGAAACCATATTTGCCCATAGAGAATCATTGCAGAATACTTGTCCATAGGGATACACTGGAGAATACTTGCCCATAGGGAAACATTAGGGAATACTTTCCCATAGAGATACACTGGAGAACATTTGCCCATAGGGAAACATTAGGGAATACTTGCCCATAGGGAAACATTGGGGAATACTTGCCCATAGAGATACACTGGAGAACATTTGCCCATAGGGAAACATTGGGGAATACTTTCCCATAGGGAAACATTGGGGAATACTTGCCCATAGGGAAACATTGGGGAATACTTGCCCATAGGGAAACATTAGGGAATGCTTTCCCATAGGGAAACATTGGGGAATACTTGCCCATAGAGATACACTGGAGAATACTTGCCCATAGGGAAACATTAGGGAATACTTGCCCATAGGGATAATTGGGGAAATACAGCACTTGCTTATAGGGGAACATAGGAAACCTCTCCAATGTTTCCCTATGGACAAGTACTCTCCAATGATTCTCTATGGGCAAGTATGGTTTCCCTATGGGCAAGTACAGTACTGTCATTTGTTTTAGCACGTCCCCCAAAAAGCTTGTGTTCGCAGCCTTGGGTCCCTTTTTTGAAAGAAAGGCGGCATAGGCATTAAACAAACAAACAAACAAACAAACAATCATACTAACCATTCAAGAATGACTTCAGGAATGCCTATATATGATGAACCAAAACTTGATGTTAATAAAACAATCTTTCCATCAAGCCATAAAATGAAATGAAAAGAAACAAAAGCTGGGCTGTCTTACCGGAGATGTTCTCCTTGTGCTTCTCGGCTCCGGGCCCATAGGGATGGGGATGATGGTGGTGGTGGTGGTGGTGGTGATGGGGATGATGGGTCTGGTGGTGCTGATGCTCCGGACGGGGCTGCAAAAAGGGGATGTGAGCCGGCAAAAGGCAAGGAGCCCCGGAGGGCTGTTGCGTGGCGAAACCGCACAGGAACCCTAAACCCAGGGGCAAGGGGCTGCCGCCACTGGCTAGCCCCGTTGCCGCCCCACTCCCTTCGCAGCCTGAGGCCGGGATGGCGGAGGATGCTGGGGCTTGTTGCAGCTCGGCTTCCAAGCCCAGGAGGTCTGTGATGGCGAAGCCCCTCGTGGATCGCAGGGGTCCCCCTCCTCCTCCGTTGCCCAGGGGGCTCCCCAATCGGCCCTTGGGGTTGCCCCCGGGGCTGGGGCTGGGGCTGGGGCTGGGGGCCAAGGCCTTCCCCTTGGCGCCCCCCTTGCCCTCCGAGGCCTCCTCCCGGCCGGTCATGGCGGAGGACCAGCGAAGTCGGAGCGCCCTCTTGGACCAAGGATGAGGATGATGGACTCTGGACGCCGATCAAGGATGAAGGAGAGGCGCGCCCGCGGTTTTTATTCCGCGCTCCCAACTCAGGGAGCCAATCAGAGACCGGGGAGATGAACGGGGGTGGGGCTGATGAGTGGTAGGTCCCAGTGGATGGGTGGATTGTGGGCCTTCCAGTCCTTGCCGGCGCATGGTGACCCTAAGGCCAGCCCATCCTGGCAAGATTTGTTCAGAGGGGGTTTGCCCTTTGCGATCCTCTGAGGCTGAGAGAGTGTGTCCTGCCCAAGGTCTCCCC
>CM034701.1:376640818-376685961 GCA_020142125.1 Phrynosoma platyrhinos | reverse complement strand
TGATGTTTTACTGCTGTGATGTTTTATGATTGTAAGCTGCCCTGATTGTGTTGCAGAGGGGTGGGGTAGAAATAAATTATTATTATTATTATTATTATTATTAAGCTACAGGAAAAGAGATTCCACCTAAACTTTAGGAAGAACTTCCTGATGGTAAGATCGGTTTGACAGTGGAACATGTTGCCTTGGAGAGTGGTGGTGTCTTCTTTGGTGGTTTTCAAACAGAAGTTGAATGGTCATCTATTGGGAGTGCTTGATTGTGACTTCCTGCATGGCAGGGAGTTGCATTGGATGAGCCTCAAACTATGATTCTGTGATTTGATGACCACCACTTTCTATATTTTTATTTTGGATTGTCTCATCACAGGATTTTCAACACAAAAGGGATTTGGGGATGGTTTACCATTAACTCTTTCTGTGCAGTACTAACAAGGGTTAGCTAATGTGCCACTGCCTATGGTGATCACTGCACTAAACTCTTATAGTGCTGCTATTCCACTTTTACTGCTCTGTCTGCTTCCTGTAGCATCCTGGGGTTTGTAGTTCAGTGGGGAATTCTAAATAATGGGGTGGGGGGTGTTCAGCACCCACCTCAATAACAGTATCCCAAACAGAGCAACCTGTTAATTTGTATGCTGTGATATGTTGTTTGTTCATATATATCATTTCTGTTTAATCATTATTCAATGAGGAATGATAACAAAGAGAATTTGTTTATAGGACAAAAAAATCACACTGATAAAGAGGAAGATAAATGCTGTTAACATTGCAAACTGTTACTAAGTGATTTGTTTGTATGAATAGTATTTTTGACATAGTTTGTAAATAATGACTGAAGAACCATGAAATGGTTGAATAATTCCTGATTTGCCATCTCTGGACTATATAGAACTCCTTCCACACATCTCATGTCAATATGTGAAGGACTTTTTTCAAGAATTTAGAACAGCAATAGGTTTTATTGTATTATCACATAAAAAACTTTGGGTTGTTGGTAGGAGTTTTGTTAGTATCATTTTATTTTATTTTTTAATTTGGGATACTGAGCGTTATAAATGCCTTTCCCTAAACTGAAAATCCCAGGATTCCACAGGAGGCAGCCGTAGCAGTAAAAGTGGAATAGCAGCACTATAAGAGTATAGTGCAGTATTCTCCGTTGTTTCGGAGATCCTCCACCAGTGTCATCCCCCATTACTCCTTCTGCAGAGAAGCTGTTTGGCATATTTATTCGGGCATCTCAGCAAAAGCCTGTCTGACCTGGGAGACCCTATTAGCAGCACTGCTTTGGTGAATATAGCCTCTCACCACAGAGAAGCAAACAATAGAAATAGCATTTACATTTCTACACTGCTTCATACTGAACTAAGCAGTCTCTCAGAGTTTACAATGTGTAAGCCAATTGCTCCCAACAAGCTGGGCATTCGTTTTACTGACCAATGAAAAGGTGGAAGGCTGAGTTGACCTTGGAGCCCCTCAGGATCAAACTCACAACGTTGTGGCTTGCACTACAGGCATTTAACCACTACACCACCAGGGCAATCCCGTTATGAGGGGGAGGTAGTGCCAAGGTGTGCCACTTTGAGTATCACTTTTAATATCTGTATCACTGAGCTATAGCTCCCTGTCATGCAGCAGGGGTATGGAAATATTAGGGTGGTGGGATGGGATGGGACGCTAGACTGCCCCCTATACCAGGGTCCCGGATGCCCAGATGCATCAGGTCCCCAGTCAATTTGCTGGCTGCAGTTTCTCCAGCTGGCATTTCTGCCAGGGATCTAGTTTTGCTGTTCTTCCCATACAGGTGCCAGCTTAGTGCCAAGACAAGAGCTCAGCCTAAGCACTGTCTTGAAGCACTTTTGACGTTGTTCTTTCGCTTCCTCCCCTGTACAGGGAGGGGACAGAGTCTAAATCCCCTTTGATGTTGCTGTTTTTGGGTGTGCCTTCAAGTCATTTTCAACTTACAGTAACTCTAAAGTAAAGCTATTGAGGTCTTTTTTCTTTCCCAGTCTCCACAAGCTTTAGCTAAAACAGGGGTCGGCAACCTTTTTTGCTGGCGGGACGAAGGGGGGGAATGGTGCTGGGTTCGCCCATGCATGCACATGCGCACAACTCCCACCGTTGTGCACATGCGTGCACGATGCGAGGTGCTATTTTGGCTTCCAAAATGGCGACCACCTTTGTGCGCATGCGTGTGCAAGCGCGGCCACCATTTTGGAAGCCAAAATGATGTCCCGCGTCGTGCGGAACAGCGGCAGTGGCAGCAGCAGCAGGACCGGCCACGGGCCGGTTTGAAGGCCTCAGCGGGCTGAGTTCAGCCCATGGGCCGTAAGTTACCAACCCCTGAGTTAAAACATATACAATCATTTGATTTTGAGTTCCTGCATGGCAGAGGGTTGGACTGGATGGCCCTTGTGGTCTCTTCCAACTCTGATTCTATGATTCTGTGATTTAAATGTCAGGTTCATAAGGGTATGATCTTTATTTATTTGTTCATTCAAATATTTACTGTTGTTGTTGTGTGCATTCACGTTGTTTCCAACTTGTGGCAACCCTAAGGATACCCTATCATGGGGTTTTCTTGGCAAGATTTGGTCAGAGGAGGTTTGCCATTGCCTTCCCCTGAGGCTGAGAGCATGTGACTTGCCCAAGGTCACCCAGTGGATCTCATGGCCCAGTGGGGAATTGAACCCTGGTTTCCAGATTCATTGTCCAACACTGAAACCACAACTCCATCCTGGCTCTCTACTCTTTCTTATATTCAAGGATCCCAGGGCAGTTTCCAATAAAAAAAGTTTAAACAATTTAAAAGCTAAGAATAATGCTCACTTGAACACATAAAAATATCTTCAGGATTTAAGAAGAAATATGTATCACTGTGATAAATTAAGTTGCCTCTTTTACAGAACTCTGTCTCCTGCCCCAATATATAGGATGTATTCAAGGACTGATAGGCCATTTGTGTATTTTTTTGATGTTTCCTCTGCCATAGCAGGCAAATGATATAGAAACTCCTGCTTTTACTGTCATTTCTTGACCACTTCCTATACAGTTGGCCCTTTGTATCCACAGATTTTTTCATCGACAGATTCAAGCATCCATGACTTGAATTTTTTTTAAATATTTTAATTCCAAAAAACAAGCCTGGGTTTTGCCATTTGATATAAGGGACACCATTTTACTACCCAACTGTATATAATGGGATTTGAGCATCCATGGATTTTGGTACCCACCCAGGGTCCTGGAACCAAACCCTAGCAGATACCATGGGCCTACTGTACTTTCTGATCGCTTCTTGTGTGATAGTACTGGGCAGGTAATGTGTAGAGGCCTTGATCAGGTAAAAAATGGGTGTTAGAACCCATGACAGAGCAAAGGGAGGGCAGTAAAGTTAACAGCAGCATCTGGAGAAGCACCAGACCTGCACCTTATTACTTGAACCCGAATTCAGCAATTATGTCTAAGACCCCTGAGCTAGGATCTCTTGGACACTGCCACTCTTGAACTGGGCCCTGTTGAAGAACTGGCATCCTTGTGTTCATCCCTACAAGCAACATACCTGCCAAGAGATAATGAACTGGTAATGCAGTACAAGGATTGCTTCCCTATTGATGATTCCACTCTCCAGCAATGAGAAAGCAATGGGAAAGTCTGGGACAAATCATTCAGATATAAAACTACAGTGGACCCTCCACATCCACTGGGTTAGAACCCCCATAAAAATGGGAAAACTGCAAATTTTAAAAAAAATCACTGTGAGTAGGTAGAAAGGAAATTTATAGATGGAGGAGAGAAGTGGAAGTAAAGATGGAAGATGAAGGCAATGGATGTGGAAAATTGGAGAACTGGGAATTAAAAGGTGAAAGGTTGGATGTTAACATAAGGATGGTTCGAGAATGGAATAATTTAGAAGAACTTAGAACTAATTTTAGAATGCAAGAATGTATGATTATATAATTCTTTGTATTAGTGTATGGTAGTTTTGTTGATGTCGTGCCTTTTTTCTTGTTTTGTCAGTTGTTTTTTATATTTTTGTGATATGATTGGTATGTTTTATTTTGTTTTCTTCTGTTGTGTGTTTTTTATTTTTCTTGCAATAAAATTTATTTTTTTTTAAAAAAATCACTTTTTCAAAAACTAAAGATAATAGTTCTCTAGGAATCTCTAGGTCTTCCAGGGCAATTCTGTGGTCAAGATCTGCCAGACGTTGACCATGAAATTGCATTGGACCTACACATGTCTGGAGAAGTGTTCTCTCTAGGAATTTCTAGGTCCTCCATCATGACTTTTGGCAGAAGTTGGCCATAGGGTTGTAATGGAAGACCTAAAGATTCCTAGAGAGAATATATTAGTTAAATCCATGAATAGTCAAATCTACAAATGTCAAAGCCAGAAATGTGGAGGGACAACTGTATATCTGCTTGCTGGAAGAAGTTCCCCGGCGGTGGTATCTATCCAGGGTTCTGAAGTGTCTACTCTAGCAAATGTTGCATCTGAGTGCTGTCTCTCTAGAGTCCACTTTTATCATAGTCTTGGAATGCCCCATGCATTGTGGTATGCAAGGAGATCTAGACAACAACCAGTATGGTATAATGATTTGGGTGTTGAACTAGGATGTTGTAGACCAGAGTTCAAATCAAAAAAGGGAAATATAGCGTATGTACTCTTACACACAGAAGGTCTCTAAACTGAGTAACATAAAAAGCTAATCAGGAAAATCAGGCACTTAACAATACTACAAAAACTACTTTAAACCATAAACTGCATGAGTTTATTACAATAATATAATTTTAGGTATCCAGTGGAATAATGAAACTATAAAAACCATCTAGAAAATGATCACACAGTAAAAATATTGTAAAGTAACCATAAGGTGAGGCTGGAACACTCTCCCTTGGAGTCTCCTTCTTTGGAGGGTTGAAACAGAGGCTCAATGGCCATCTATTGATTGAGAGTTCCTGCATGGCAGGGGGTTGGACTGGATGGCCCTTGTGGTCTCTTCTGACTCTATGATTCTATGATCTCATCTCTAAAGCTTAACAAATCATCAAGGGAACAATCAGAAATAAGAAAGGTAATGTCTATAATACAAATGCGAGTCCATATAAAGAAGATATAAAATTCATATAGTTTATGATGTAAATTTTATAAGCCTGCATCTGAAGAACCTATGGCTTGAAGAAATACTGGAAATAACTTTAGAACATGAGGCTTAGAAGCCTATGGTTTTAAGGAACTGGAAGATTATTATGTGAGTTTATGGTTTAAAGATGTTTTTGTAGTATTGTTAAGTACCTGACTTTCCTGGTTAGCTTTTGTTGTTACCAGGGTTCGAATCCCCATTCAGCCATGGAAACCCACTGGGCAGGTCACACTCTCTTAGCCTCAGAGGGAGATAATGTCAAGCCCTATCTGAAAAAAATCTTGCCAAGAAAAACCCATGATAGGTTTACTTTAGGATTACTGTAAGTTGGAAACAATTTAAAGGCACACAACAACAACAACAAATATTTTAATGAACAAATAAATTAAGATCACAGCCTTATGAACTTTATGTTTACATGATATTATATGTTTTGACTGAGCCTTGGGGAGAGGTGGATAAGAAATAAAATTTATTGTTGTTGTTTTAATGGCTGATTTAACTTAGAAGGATTCAACATGGGAAGTGAGGTATTAAATCAGCAAGCTACCTCCACTCTCTTTGCAGTGCTGCCTATGCTATTTACACAAGTTCCTCATATCCATTTTGCCTTTCCCAATTTTCTTGAGTATCGAATGTAAAACTAACATGGGCTACCATGTGCAGCTTGCTAAAAAAACCTCTCTCTCTGGGTTTCAATCCTGCATTAATAGCAGCAGGAGCCACAAGTGAAACATGCCGGACAAACTCAAAGGCACTTTTAAATCAGAATCTGCAAATTCCGCAGCCGGGTGCGTTGTTTTTATTGGCTGCCAAATGAAACCAGCTTGCCAGCTCTTCAATGTGTCTTTTGGACTCATGGGCAACAGCCCTGGCCAAATTCACACTGGGATCAACATTATTTTTAGTATCTGTGAAATCTATCAGTGCAGATGAGAGCTGGTTGATCTCAGGCTTTCTCCTGGTTCAAACAAAACCAGCAAAAGAGATCTTGGGATTCACCTCCAGCCACATGCAAACAAACAAGCAAACAAACAAACAAACAAACATGGAGGGGGGATTTTCAGTCATTTACTCTCCTGATTCCATTTCTTGCACCTGGACTGCATTTTCCCTACTTCATCTGTTTATGCAAACGATTTACAAACAGCTTACATCAAGTGCTCTAAAGCAGATCACTTTTTGATTTCGTCCTTTTCTGCTAAACATGCAGATTAAACAGGGGTCTTCTGATAAAGATAATTACAAGAGGACTGCGTATTAACTTTACATTATTAAAGAAAGACCCAAATCTCCCCTTGCAAGCTGTTCCAGGGATTAGCAAAACAATAACTTTCATTTAGGGTAATTGTGATGTGAATGGGCTTGGGTTTTATGGTTTTGCTTTTGACGATTACTTTTTGATCATTATTATTCTTGGTTTATAAGAGAAAATCTGGAATCTCGTTTCGAATTAGTCAGGTGTGAAGGGGGGGGAGCAAAGAAGGAGTTAATATCTTTCAGACAGACTCCTTAATGACAACAATACTATTAAAGCTGCTGGTAATTTTGCTAACAGCTCTACTTATCCCATATTAGGACAAGAGAAATAGCTGATTTTTTAAGATGCAACATTAAAGGACAGACAGGTGGCACGAAACAGTGCATTAGACAAGACAAAATGTTCAGTGGATGAGATGGTTGAGCCTGTCCCATTCCATGGTTTCAAGACTGTTTAAAACAACAACAACAAACACATCTGCTTGAATAGAAAGGATCCACTCATAATTTATTTGAGCTGCCATCCATTTTTCCAAAAAAAAAAAAATTGACTACTCTGTCTTTGACGTAATGGATTGATAACATTTTAAAGGTATTTGCCTGTTACCAGTATCTCGGCAAACATTTTAACATCTTGAAATGATACTTTGTCTTTATAAAGCTTATTTACCATTAAAACCTTTTCCTGTAAGAAATACAGGCTGGAATCCTCTTGGTAAGTCCCAACGAAAGGAAGGTCAATGAATCAGTTCTTGAATGGCGAGTCAATCCATAGGTAAGTCTAATTTATTCAGCGGGTTTACTTTAGTCAAAGAGCCAGCATGGTGTAGTGGTTTGAGCATTGGACTGAGACTCTGTAGACCAGGGTTCGAATCCTGATTCGGTCATGGAAACCCAATGTGTAACTTTGGGCAAGCCACGCTCTCTCAGCCTCAGCAATGCAAACCTCCTCTGAAGAATTCAAAGATACAGCCGTGTTAGTCTGTAGAAACAGTCTATAGAGAGATCTTGTAGCATCTCTGAGACTAACTGAAAGAAAGAAATTGGCAGCATGAGCTTTCGTAGACTTCAGTCTACTTCCTCAGATGCATTATGCATGACCACGCAAGTCTACGAAAGCTCATGATGCCAATTTCTTTCTTTCAGTTAGTCTCAAAGGTGCTACAAGATTTATCCTCTGAAGAAGCTTGCCAAGAAAACCCCATGATAGGGTCACCTTAGGGTTGCCATAAATCGGAAATGACTTGAAGGAACACAACAACAATTACTTTAGTCAAGAGTAACAACAGAATTTAGGCCAAAATATTCTAGGTGTATTTTATTAATACAATTATTAACACAAACTTGACACTTTTAATGAAACAAAACAAAACAAAAACAGCTACAAACAACAATCATTCAGCAATCAGACAAACAAATATTAAAAAAATAAAAAATCAGGATGAATCTTCCTTTCCCTTCAGCGTTGGTTTTTACCTGTATACTTTATACCCTTCAAAACCATTTTGGTAATATATTTCTTTATCTTTTAAAAAGTAATTTTTCTATCTTTTCAATTTCATATCAACCTTTGAAATTAGAGACCCCCAGACATTATTTGTTAAATTTAAAAAATCAAATTCATTACAACCATTGTAAAATATGTAGACTGGTATATTACTTCATATAATCTTATAGTTTAGTGACAAAATATTTAATATCATATTTAACATTTTCCATCCCTGGTACATTACCTATCTCAAAATGCTTCCAGAACTTAAAGTGGTAGATTTAATCTATTTTTAAGGGGGGGTTATATGCTTGTTGTACTATTTGGGTTTTGTGATTGATTTTACATGTAAGCAGCCTTGATAGCCTTGGCTAAAGGCGGGGTACAAATAAATTATTATTATTATTATTATTATTATTATTATTATATCATCCCAAGATTAAAAGCAGCACTAATTAATCAATGAAAGGATTTCTTGATTGATCTATTAAGTGGAAGGTTGGAGAAGAAAAAGAATTAGGAATTACGTTGGAACCACTTTATAACCTTTTGTAACATCTTTTAAATTTTATGAACAAACAATGAACCAATAACTTTCATATCAGTAATCTTGGGTTTAATTAATATATAAGAGATTTACATTATGGATTTTAATCACATACTATAAAGTAGGCAACAATAATGGTTGTGAACCCCTGCGCACTGACCTGTGAAAAACCCAGAAAGAAAAACCTACCTTTTAATATTGTTTTTCTGTATTTTGTTCATAATGTTGTGCAAGCCTTGCCCACATAAGCCGCCATTTTCATAAAGCCAGCAATCTCAGTGATCTAAAACTTACTTGAGCTGCCCTATCAGAGTATGGAAAAGTTACTTTTTTGGACTATAGTTTCCAGAATCCCCCTGCCAACATACCTAATAGTGTTGTTTTTTTTAAAGGCCATAGTTTCAAGCTATTATATTCCCTTATAATAAGGAACAAAGGGCAATCCTGTAGGGGGTAAACCCTATAGGATTGCCCTTTGTTCCTTATTATAAGGGATGTACTTTATTTGAGGTTTGGGAAAACCTGTCCCTAATAGGATTGGTAGAGTCCCTTATTATAAGCAATACCCCCTATTTAAGGGTTGCAAAGCTATTTCTTTTATATAGACTGAACAAGTTGCCAAAAAAAAAAAAATCCTGTATTTTGGGGTATGGACCCTACAAAAACCCAGAATTTTCATTTATAAATGTAGACAATGTGTTTTAATTTTACAGAGAAATTACATAGCTAAATGAACTGAACTCAATGCTTTTATTTGGTATTTTATTCAGAGATGTAGTCGTGTTCATCTGGAATGTCATTGTGCAAAGGGTTTTGATAGCATCTTTGAGACTAACTGTGCTGTGCAGAAGATGTTGACTTGGGCTGCATCTGCATTGCAGAAATAACCCTGTTTGACACCACTTTAACAGCCTTGGCTCAATGTTATTCTGGGAATTGTAGCTTGTTGTGGCACCAGAGCAGAGCAGAATTCCAATTCCATAGCACTGAGCCATGGTTGCTGAAGTAGTGTCAAAACAGGATTATTTCTGCAGTGCAGATGGAGCCCTGGTCTACTTCCGTGTGTGCCTCTATGAAAACTTATGCTACAACTTCTTTTGCACAATTAGTTTTAAGGATCCCTTTGCATATGGGATGTAGGTAGAACACAAACTTCTTAACATCAGCTTCCTGATGTTCAACACTGTACATTCTGACTGTCCGTTCATTGGTATTTTGAAAACATGGCAACAATAGTAGGTGTCTACTAATGTGGTGTTATGGTGTGAGTATTGGAATAGGACACTGAGAGACCAGGGTTCAAATCCCTCCTTAGCCATGGAAACCCACTGAGTGACTTTGGACAAGTTACACACTCTCAGCCTCAAAGGAAGACAAAAGCAAACCCTCTCTGAACATACCTTGCCAAGAAAAATATAAGATAGGGTTGCTGTAAGTCAAAAATTACTTGAAGGCACAAAACAACAACCCCTGATTTTACAACAGGCCTCCAATTGGCTTTTTGTGGTTTATGAGCCTTACCAACCTCTTCCACAAAAATCTGGAGGAGCCTGCCCACTTTTCAATATTCTGGCAATTGCGCACTCTCAAGACATGTACATAGGGATGTGCTGTGTATATTTACTTGTCTCCATTTTTGTTTTGCAGGGAAGGGAAGCTAGCTTATATTGATCACGTTCACTTTCCTGGTTTGTTGCAACCCAACCGTTATGTGGAAACCAAGAGACTTTCACTGCTAGTGCCAAGGCAGGAAAATCTGCTGTAGTAATTAGAGAAGCGGTAATCCGGTCACCGGCCACAACAAATTTCCTGTCCGACCAGATATTAGTGGATAAACCCCTAATTTTTTTTTCCTTCTTCTTTTGACGTGACACCAGAATCAGCTTAATTTCAGCAGTTCTATGTCCCAGGCTGAGCTCCTGGAATTGGTGGGGAGGGAATGAAGCAGCCTTAAATATGCATATGGCCAAGTCATTTGGAAAGTTTAGGGATAAAGCACCTATAATTGCTCCTAATCAGTTTATGGAACATAAAAGCTCAAAAGCGAGAGAAAGCCGATCTAGAGAGAGGAAAGGAAATCAGAGTTTTAAATCTCTTCCCTGCACTTTAGAGCAACAGAGAAAAACACACATACACACACAGAGATGTGATTATACTTATACATCACAGGGAGACAGATGCAAATAAAAATGTGCCCGGCAGTTAGACGTAAACAAGCACATGGCTTGCAAAAATGGCCCAGGGATTTTGCAAGTGCAAGCCCATTGTGTCTGCTCCTTTGCACACTACCTGCCATGATTTGGGCATGACCCTGGGGAAATTACACTTTCTCAGACTCAGAGGACGGCAAAGGCAAAAACTCCCTCTGCAGAAAGTTGCCAAGAAAACCCCCTTCTTAGGGTTGCCATAAGTCAGGAACAACTTGAATGCACAGAACAACAAACAACAAGCTATGATTCTGAACTCTTTATTTAGATGTGGGTTATTATAAATTATTTTAGAGTCTTCCTCTTTTGCATCAATCCAGGCACCTGTCTGAGCATCCCCCTTGTGCATTTTTTCCAAGCCCAACAATCCCCTGTTTGCTTTTGTGCTACTTTTCCCATTATTTTGCAGGCTTGTCTCTACCAAATGACAGGAGAAAGGGAAAAAAAGGGGGTGAGTGGGGGAGAGAGGGACCAGAAGTAGAGCATGCTCTGGATTGAGCCTTTTGACAGTAAATCAGTTAAAGGATCTCTTGATATATGCTCATCAGATAGGATTATCTGGAATTAAACTAATCAGTAAATGTTTCTCTCTGCTCATTAATTTTTGCAAGGGAAGATTTTTTTCGGCCTGTTCTTCGACGCCAAAAAAAGATGGTTAATCCCTTAAAGAGCAGTACATCAAACATCGCTCCTCGCTCTGATTTTCTGGTGCCACGTGGATCCTCTCGTGTGGAACAATGAGGGTGGCCATGCTAGTGTTAGCAGCCTTGGATTTGGATAAATTGCTTTTTTGGATAAATACTTTGTCCACTTTTAAATCCGAGTTAAAGACCACCTTGTTCAAGGAGGCATTCCCTGGCATTTTCTGATCTACATTTACTTTTTCTGTCATTTGGGTATACAGTGGATGTTGTTATTAATTGTTGTAATTGTTTTTTGTTTTAATTGACTTTTATTATTTTCCCTATTGTTTTGTACTTAGATTGTACACCTTTGGCAGATTTTATTCTGTTTTATGCTTGATTGTCTTTTGTACAGCGCTGTGTACACTGACAGTGCTCTAGAAATAAACTTTAATAATAATAATAATAATAATAATAATAATAATAAGTGGACTACAGAACTCAGACTCCCTCAGCCAGCATGGCTTCTGGAAACTGTAATCTAACTTCCTCAAACTCTGTCTGGAACTTTATTACCAATCACCGTTGTGAAAGTAGGGGAGAAGTGGAGTTGACTTGATCCAGCCCCAATCCATTGTGATAATCCTGACCAATTAGAGTTATCAAACTTCAAAATAAGGAGTAATCTGGTACTGTGTGAGTGAACATGACAAATAACAGGAATTTCCCCCATCTTGGCTAGATCCATCAAACCTAGCCAGTAGACAAACCATAAAATCATACAGTTGGAAGAGACCTCAAGGATCATGTAGTATAATCCACTGCCATGCAGGAACTCACAATCAAAGCACCCCTGACAGATGGCCATCCAGTCTGTTTAAAACCTCCAAAGAAAGAGACTCCACCACACTCTGAGGGAGCATATTCCACTGTCGATCAGCTCTTACCATCAGAAAGTTCTTCCTAACGTTGAGATGGAAACTCTTTTCCTGTAGCTTGCATCCATTGTTCCAGATCCTACTCTCTGGAGCAGCAGAAAACAAGCTTGCTCCATCCTCAATATCACACCCCTTCAAATATTTAAAAGGGCTATCATATCACCTCTTAACTTTCTCTTCTCCAGGCTAAACATCCTCAGCTCCCTAAGTCGTTCCTCAGAGGGCTTGATTTCTTTCACCATTTTAGTTGCCCTCCTTTGGACACGCTCCAGTTTCTCCACATCCTTTTTGAATTGTGGTGCCCAGAACTGGACACAGTATTCTAGGTTAGGTCTGAGCAAAGCAGAATAGAGTGGCACTGTCATCTGAATCTTATGTGGCAGTAAGAAGTGCCAGGTGGAATAAGGGACAGACCTCTTTGTACTTTTAATGGATGCATAGAAGAGGGCATTTCGGCAGGTTCCGCTTGCATGACTGCTGAAATATCTTCTCCTAGCCAGTATGGCACAGTGGTTTGAGCACTGGACTATGATGCTGGAGACCAAGGTTCAGTTCTCAGCTCAGCCATGAAACCCTCTGGGTGACCTTGGGCAAGTCACACTCTCTTGGCCTTAGAGGAAGGCAATGGCAAACCTCCTCTGAACAAATCTTGCCAAGAAAACCCCATGATAGGTTTGCCTTGGGGTCACCATAAGCTGGAAATGACCTGAAGGCACACAACACACACACATGCAACTATTACAGAAGTCCCATCTCTTATTTTACCTGGCAATCCTAGCAGTGTCACAAAATAAATGGGTCACACTTTCCTAAAATTGCCACCTTCTTTGGCAGGTCTCCTGTTCTTGCAAGGGCTACTTGGTAGTTAAAAATTTGAAATGTCCCATCTATTCTTTCCTTGGATCTGCAGAGATGGAGAAAATTATGAAATGGAAAAAGTGTGCAGATATACATTTTTCTCCCTTTCACAGTACTCAGAATTGGGCTTTCCAGTCAAAACAGCATGCTGGAAGTTTCAGGCTGGGCAAAAGAAAGTGCTTCTAAACAGACTACACAGTTCTTTTATGTATTTTAGTTACTAATTAAAATATTTATATCTTGTTCTATACCAAATGCTGGATTCTCAAGGCAGTATATGTTAACATCTAACCAATTTAAACATTATTAATCATGAACAGCATCTAAAAAGACTAAAAACTTATTAAACAATTAGATCAAGACAGTTAAAATCAATTTTAAAAAGTCCAGCAATTTGAAATGGTAACATTCACAATTTAAGAAAAATCAAGTACATCCTAAAGGCTTTCATAAAGAGTCATGTTTTTGTTGTTGTGTGCCTCCAACTCCTTTTTTTACCTATGGTGACCCTAAGGTGAATCTATTATAGGGTTTTCTTGGCAAGTTTCTTCAGAGGGGGTTTGCCATTACCATCCTCTGAGGCTGAGAGAGTGTGACTTGCCCAAGGCCATCCAGTGGGTTTTTATACTTGAGCAGGGATTTGAACCCTGGGCTCCAGAGTCATAGTCCAATGATCAAACTACTACACCATGCTGGCTTTCATTTTTACTCAGTGCCAAAATAAAGCCAGGGATGTTACTAACTGCATATTTTCTGAATATCTTGATTTGTCAGGGACAGTCCCAATTAATCCTCTAAGTTATCCCACTTTCTTCCACTGCTTTTAAAATGTCCCAGTTTCTCTCTCATCCTGCCACTTTCCTCCTCCGCTTCCTCCGCTTATTTCTTTTGGTGCAAACAGAGTTCAAAGTGCAAAAGTAATTTGCACTCGACTCAACAGGGAGGAGAGGCAAAATCTTGTCATTCCTTGTAGGCTCAGACAAAAACAAACTCCTGCATCCTGTCCAGGCTTGTGTGTTTTTCCTTATTAATAACTTTTTCCATCTTGGCCACACTCTGAGGTTGAATGACCATACATATCCTGGTTTCCAAATGTTGCAGTGTATGCAAGCAAGCTTCTAAGGGGAGATTATTCTACAGCTGGGATACCAGACTAGAGGAGACCCTTCATTCACTAGTCTGTTTTTCTCTGGGAATAAATTTGCAAGTAAAGGGCGAGACGAAGAGCCACATTTAAATGGTCCTTCCCCCTATGCTAGTCTATGGTAACAATTCAGGACCCTGGACAGATAATCTGGAAATTGAATTGAGATCTAGTTTGGGCAGGCTGGTTTACCTCCAATTTATAGAGTAGACCCACTGAACTAATTAAAAAAATCAACTGAACAAATGAAATGCCATCTTGAAAGCAACTCATTGCCCCACACCTTGCACCCCTTGCCCAGAACATCTCTAGCATAATTCTTGAAACAATAGCAGTGTGTTAAGCAGAAGGCAGTTGTTAGGAAGAATCTGATGTGCCTGAATGTTGCAAATGCTCTCTAGCAGGTTGTATTAGCCTGGAGAAGAGAAAGTTAAGAGGTGATATGATACCCTTGTTTAAATATTTGAAAGGATGTCATATTGAGGCTGGAGCAAGCTTGTTTTCTGCTGCTCCAAAGAATAGGACATGGAGCAATGGATGCTAGCTACAGGAAAAGAGATGCCATCTAAACATTAGGAGGAACTTCCTGACAGTAAGAGCTATTCAGCAGCTGAACACACTCCTTTGGAGTGTGGTGGAATCTCCTTTTTGGAGGTTTTTAAACAGAGGGTGGATCTGGATGCTTTGAGTGTATCTTGCTGCATGGAAAGAGGTTGGACTGGATAGCCCCTTGTGGTCTCTTCCAACTCTATGATTCTATGATTATATTCCTGGAGGCTAGTTTTACAGACCCTCATTTTTCCTAGAGTGCAACCTCTCTCGATCGCAGACCAAAATGCTGTTTGTATCCATGCTAATTTTCAATCAACTTGATCTTGCTCATGCATGGTTGATTCCCATGAGCTGATCTTAAATTATAAAAACTTTTCTGTAGTCAATAAAGTGATCCCTATTGAGAATGAGGACCACCCCCTATGGTCGAACATGACTTGACAACCTTGTCAACGGAGAATACCTTTACCTTTATTGAGAATGACAAGCATCTGGTGTGTCTGTGCTTCTATTGGAAGGTCCCCCCTTGATCAACATACTTGCTTGTGAGTAAGTGTCTTCCTTGGTTGGTTCAGGATCCATCTGCTATACCACGTTCCAGAGGGGATCCAGCAGAGTTCTGGTATTCACCCAACCCTATCACAAGTCATGTTTGATGGACCAGGCCTAGCATTAAACAAAAGGAGACAACTGCCTCATATAGAAAATGTTGAGGAGCTGCTGCAACAGCAGCATTCAATTGTTTCTTTTGAGCTCCTTGACCTTTCATCACTCTTGAAGGACCACAATGTGTGTGCTGGACCACTTCTCCTGTATACCTTAAACTGGTCTGGGGCTTTTAGGTTTGGGGCTTTGCCAGTGCTGGAGTAAATTCAGCTGTCAATAAAAAGAGCTTCTCTACATAAAGTAGAAGGGAAACCATGACTGGTTATCAAGACTGATAACTCAGAAACATTGTGTGCCTGGGAAGAACACTGAGAAACATACACCAATACCTTCAGATCCTGTTTACCAGCTTTCCAGAGGTTTACAACTGACTAGGCTGTGGAAACTAGGATGCTGAGTACATCTTTGGTCCCAGGTGGAAAAGAGCCACCTCATGGGATTTCTGATTGTTATGTAGTTCTTCTGAAAGGCTAGAAGGAAATGGACAATGATGTGCAAGTTTTCTGGCAGCCTGCAGAATTCCAGAAACATCAACTGATAGCATCAGCATTAACCAGCATACACTAAACCAGGGGTAGGCAACCTTTCCCCTTTAAGGGCCGAGGGACTTCAGCTCCCAGAAGCCTCAGCCATGTTGGTCAATAGTCCCATGTTGGCCAATAGCTCCTGGGATTCTGGGACCTGAAGTCCCTCGGCCCTTAAAGGGGAAAGGTTGCCTACCCCTGCACTAAACAGTCATCTATTTAAAAATAAGAAGGAGGAGGAGGAATACTTGTGTTTTTGGCTTGCACATCTCATGACAGTATGTGTGTGTGTGTGTGTGTCTTCAAGTCACCTGTCAACTAATGGTGACCCCATTAATTTCATAGGGTTTTCTTTAAAAAGGAATACCTAGAGGTGGTTTTGTCAGTTCCTTCCTCTGAAATGTAGCCTACAGCACCTGGTATTTGTTGGTATTTCTCTTCCAAATATTAACCAAGGCTGACCCTACTTAGCATATTCCAAGACCACACAGAATCTAGTGCATTTAGGGTATTTAGGCCAGTATAAGGCCCATTATAAATGGTTTGGGAGAGTGGTTATTGTCTGGACCGGTGAGCCCCTGAAGAATACTCATATGGTGGAAAACATAGAGGCTGATTGCTTTCATGACCTGCTTGTGGAAGTTTCTAAGGGCCACCGGACTGGATAGGCCTAGAGGAAATTTATTTTTGTGGAGTTACAACTTCCAGAATCCACCAGCTATCATGTTGGGATTCTGGGAATTGTAGTCTAAAAATAACCTATCCAGTGCTGGAACGTGGGGAGATGAATACGAGGCAAGCAAAATGAATATGAATGGAATATGCCTCAATATGAACTGGGGAGAGGAAGTCATATATAGTCATTTTTAAATTAAATTTTAGACAATGTAGTTTTACACTGGATGACCTTGGGTAAGCCACACATTCTCAGCTTCAGAGGATGGCAATGGCAAACCCCCTCTGAAGAAAATTTGCCAAGAAAATCCCATGATAGGTTCTCCTTAGGGTCACCATAAGTCGAAAATGACTTGAAGGCAAACGACAACAAAAATTTTACATTTGATTTAGAGATAGAGGGATATGAAGAGAGATGATGATGCAGAAAGGGAGTGGGGGAGAGAAGAAAGGGGGAAGGTATTTCTTCCCTTTATAATTAATATTATTAATACATTTTTGAAGGATCCCAGCAGTTGCTTGCACACTCCCATTCTAGCTCTAAAGGTATTTTTGTTAGCCTCATTTTCAGTGTGGCCAATAGACATCCCTCCTAATTCCTTGTAATAGATTACTTTCTTAAGGCGTTTTGTCTTTGATTAAAAACAGAAGAGCAGTCATGATTTAAATGGACTTGAAGAGCAAAACATGTGTTGACACACTCGACTTTTGCATCTGGAGTGTCACAGATTAATCAAACTGCTGGAAAGTGGAAGAGCAAGACAGCTGTCAGAGCAGTCCTGACTAGATCTTTTAATTAATTCTTGGAGAAATTCAATGGGGTGGGGGTGGCAGGGTTGGAAAGAAGGAAGAAAATGAACATCCAGCTCCTAATGTGGCAAGAGACCCAAATCATTGCATTTATATTGGTGAGATATTTTAGAACCAGAATGTGCAATCTCAATGCACTTAAAGAGCAATCCTATACAAGACTGCAATCCTGTTCAGACTTCCTTGGGGGTGTTTCATTTAATTCAGTGGGACATACTTCTAAGCAAAGATATATAAGAATTCACTACATAATTTGGGCAATTAAGACAAGATTGTCACTGTATCTAAATATAATTTCAGAAGCATTTCTTCTACTTCACACTATCCAGAGTTGTAATTTGTTCAAGATGTCCATAACGCATTACTAAAGATTTCAATAATTTGGTTAATTGCTGGTATTTACTGGATGCATCTTTTAACAACATATGACCCCAGTGGTAAATTTAAAGTGATCAATTTTGAAGTGCAGACCTTCCTCATGACAGTCCATATAGGAGAGGTGATCAAAGTATGGCCTGTGGGCCATACGCAGATCCTCTAGGGTTATTTTTGTGGTTTCTAGGGCCCACTAAGGGTCAACAAATTGCCAAAAAAGAGGGGTTTTTTTGCTCTGAAATGTCCAAACATGGTCTCTAGGGGGTGTGGATGACATTTCTACCACATTTGGAGCCCCTGGAACCCTCTGGAGTCAAAATAAAATGTTGTAAAAATCTCTCCCTCCATTTTGTTTGCCTCAAAATGCTCCAAAATTCCCTCTAGAGACCCAAGAAGCCCCAAACATGCTCCCATGTTCTCTAGAGTGCTTTGGGGGCAAAAAGGTTTATATATATATAGATATATATAGAGTGAGGGGGTGCTACCTTCCAAAGTCTGCCCTCTAGTCTTCCAAAGACATATTTTTAAAAATGAAGTTGGCAATATTGATCTATTTTTTAAAAACATTTTTTGCAGTTTTCATCTCCACCATGACCAGGTCTTGTGTAAAAGCAAAGGATCTTGCCAAATAAAGACTGTGGAGGTTATCAGACAGGGGGACAAAGGACGGGAGCGAAACAGATTGCTCCCGTCTTCATCCCATTCTTATCACATGATTGTATGAAAGATTTACAAACAAGTCACACTTATCCTGTCATTATCCTGTCAGTGAAGTGGATTATCCTGTCAATGAAGTGAATGAAGTGGAATTGTCCTGTCACTTTTGAATAACAGAAACTTCTGTTAATGAAAAATGACAGGACAATTCCACTTCACTGACGGTATAAGCATGACATCGTATGATAACCTGTCAAGCAATCGTGGACAATTCCACTTCACTGATGGGATAATGACCACATTAGTGCAACATGATCTGATAGTCTTTCACGTAATCTAACGAAAGGATGGGAAAGGGATGGGAAAAGGACTTCTTTTTTCCCATATGATAATCTCACTTGCTTAAACAGGTTGAGTGTCCCTTATCCGAAATTCCAAAATCTGAAATATTCCAAAACCCAATTTTTTAAATGGGTGGATGAGATAGTGACATCTTTGCTTTCTGATGGTTCCATGTACTCAAATATATGTTTCATTAGCAGAGTTATAAAAAAAAGTTGTATAAAATTACCTTTGGGCTATGTGTATAAGATGTACGGTATATGAAACATAAATGACTTGAGTCCCATCTCCAAGATATCTCATTGTGGGTTTTTTTGTTTTGTTTTGTTTTGGGGTTTTTTGCTGTGTGCCTTCAAAGACAAACATATTATGAGTTTTGGGTTTTTGTTTTTTGGGTTGTTGTGTTTTTTTGTGGGTTTTTTGTGTTGTTGTGTGGGGGTTTTTTTGCAAGATTAGTTCAGAAAATGTTTGCTATTGCCTTCCCCTGAGGCTGAGAACATGTGACTTTCCCAAGATCAACCAGTGGGTTTCATAGCCAACCTGGGAATTGAACCTGGTTTCCTGAGTCATAGTCCAATACTGAAACCACTACGCCACGCTGGCTCTCATTATCAATCATATACATAAATAAATACAGGCATTCCAAAATCTGAAATCCAACACACTTCTGGTACCAAGCATTTCAAATAAGGGAGGTTCAACCTGTAGCATGGTGCATCTCTTGAGTCCCATTTCCAAGATATCACATTATGTAGATTCAATACCAATACCGATACCCCCAAAATCCAAAATGCCACTCGTCCCAAACATTTCAGATAAGGGAAACTAAACCTATAGTGAATTAGAGTTGAAGGAAGGGACAGCAGGAGCTGTATTTAGGAAGACCTGAAGATGTAGCAGAAGTAGGTGGTGGATCTCCAGCTGTGATGAGCATCAAGATAGCTAAATTGATGTCTACTTCAGTTAACCTTACAGAAGACCTTTTTTTTTTTTCATGCAGCAAGTTCACCCAATTGCTCCATCTTACTATTTTAACCTTTCCTCTCCCAATGTGTTGATTGATTCAAAATCATCAAGGTCATTAGTGAGACCCTAATAGGAACAGTGTTTTCCATTATAACAAAAGAAGAAAAATATAAGCAGTACAAAAGCTTTGCCAGGGGTCTTTGAGGTGTATACAATAGCTGTCATATGAATTAAATCAGCTGTCTCCAAAGCAGCAAGCCTGTTGCAGTCAGCATGCAGAAACTCTACATGAACTGATAGTTGGTTACTTCCATATCAGTAGGGTGCTGGATTGTCTCTGGATTTAGACTGAAGTGTCTACTTGATTAAGGTGTTGGAGCCAGTTCCTAGATGCCTCAGGCGGTGATAAAGGACAGCAAGACTCTTGCTGTTGTTAACTGCCCTCGAGTCAACCTCAATTCATGGCAACCGTGTGGATAAGAAATCTCCAATACTCCCTGTCCTCCACTGCTCTGTTTAATTCTTATAGATTCGTTCCCTAATTGAGTCTAGCCATCTGCTGTGTGGTCTTCCTCTCTTTCTACTACCCTCAACCTTTCCTAGCATTATTGTCTTTTCTAATGAATCATGCCTTCTCATGGTATGGTCAAAGTATGACAGCCTCAATTTGATCATCTTTCAGGCTTGATCTGTTCAAAGACCCATTTGTTTGTCTTTTTGGCTATGAACAGTATCCTCAGCATTCTTCTGAAGCACCACATCTCAAATGAGTTTTTTATTCCCTGTTTTCATTGTCCAGCTCTCACATCCATACATAGTGATGGGGAATACCATGGCTTGGATGATTCTAACTTTAGTGCTCAATTGTATATCTTTGCTCTTTATGATCTTGTCTAGTTTTTTCATTGCTGCCCTTCCCATTCCTAGTCTTCGTCTTATCCCTTGACTGAAGTCTCTGTTCTGATCAACGCTTGATCCAGTCTGTTCCAGGAAGTGGAGGAGACAATTGCAACCAATTCTTCCTCCCCCATCCAGCTCCCAAGACCACTTTCAATTAAGTAACTATTTCTGGGCACAGAGGGGTACTGCTTACTGGAGAAGCAATAAAAATCCCCCTCCATACAATGAATCAGAGTCCCATCCATGAACAGAAAGAGCTTTTCTGTTCATGGAATGACATGCCTGGCACAACCTTAGCTGTATAATATTACATTGCAAATGTCCCTTTGGGGGTATTGCTTGAGACAGTGGTGGCAGCATACCTGAAGATCTGTTTGGGAGATATGAATGGATTAATTTCAGTCTGAATTCAGACATGGTCTTGGAACACAAAGCCAATGTATTGTAATGGGTGAGTATTGGGCAAGACTCTGGGAGGCCAGGATATGAATCCCTGCTCAGCCATTGGAAACAAACTAGGTGACTGGCAAACCTCCCCTGAATAAAGTTTGTCAAAAAAATCCTATGATAGGGTCACCATAAGTCAGAGTCAACTTGAAGGCATGTAACACCAACAAATCTCATTCCAAATGTATTTTTAACCAAATCATTATGGGTTTCAGGGTTCCTGGCAATTGCCTAGCTTCTGTTTGGTTTCCCCATCATCACACAAAGATGGAATAATACAACAAAGGCCAGAAATGACTGAAGGTGATTTAAACTTCAACTGCCTTTCATAACAACTCAAGATTAAAGTCCCATTTCTGGACTGATTTTTTTCTTCGGATAGAGAAGGATAAACTGTGCCCTCAGCAACATCATGATGTGCAACATCTTTACATGGAAGCCTAGAATCATAGAATTGTAGAGCTCAAGGGAACCCCAAGGATGATCTACTTTAACCTTCTCTGCATGCAAGAAACCCACACCTATAACATCTCTGCCAGATGGCCATCTAATTCTATTTTATGTCTTATTTACAGCTACCTCTGACTAGCTATAATTGCTAGAAATGTAGAGAAACAGACTTAGAAAGAAATAGTATTTTTAAAAAAGAAGCTTGAGCTTTTAATAAAGCAGAGAAAGTTTTAAAACATTACGATGACAAACACACAGTTCTTTTGAATGAATTATATGAATGAATTAAATGAATTATATTCCAAAACAGTTAAGCCATCAAGGAGGAATAAAACATATTATTCACTTTCCCCATTATAATCTCACTGTTTTTGTAAACATCTGTCACCAAATATAGTTTCAAATGATATCATAACAGAGGCTTACAATTAATTAATTAATAAAATGGAAGGGATAATTGTACAGTATGCAGATGATGTGATGGTAGCGGTTGCTAATCCAGTTTAATCTCTGGTCAACATTTTCAATGAAATTAACAACATCAGTAAAATATCAGCCTATAACGCAAGAATAGGAATCATGCAGCCCTCCAGATGTTGTTGGACTGCAGCTCCCAGCATTTCTCAGCATTGACTATGTTGGCTAGAGCTGCTTGAAGTTGCAGTCCAATATAACTGGAGGACTGCAGGATTCCCTTCCTTGTTCTAAGGGCACCCAATTCATCAGTTTTTCAGGAGTAATAAATGCACCTTTCCTGTCATAAAATATTGGGAAGTTGGTGTGATGGGTTATATAGTAGAAATAGATATTGCAGGGTGATCTCAAACACAGGTGGTGAGATACTGGGCTCAAGCAGACGGGGCTAAAGGCCACTCTCACCCCAATCCTCCTGGGACCATGATGGGACTGCGGCAACCAGACACCACGGTCCTCAATGGGTCACATTCAGTGGCCCCAGTGTGGCCCCCATTCAGCCTCTGCGTGATCCAGGGGCATGCGTCATGTGCACGCCCCACTCCCAGAATGCTCCGACAGTGGCTGTCTATTTGAGGCCAGTGCTGGAGAGGAGGCAGGCATGTGTCAAGCCTGTTCAAGGTTGTTTCTGTAAAAAGTATCTAGGCATAACAACAAAGAAGGGGCATTATGAGAAGGAGAGAGGCAAATGTGTATATTAATTATAACGAATGAGAAATGAGCCCACCATGATTTTGAAATTGTGCACAGTTTAATTGGGCAATGTTAACATTTGCTGTTTAGTTCTGACGGTGAATGCCTCTGGAATGGATCTATAATTACTGAATAAAGGTTTTCTGAGTTTTAACTACTGAAGCCTGAGTTTCTGAACCTAGTGAACCTGCTGGACTTGACACAGTTGTGGATTTGGTAGAGGTCAGAAGATTAAATATGCTACCACCATGACAGCTATGGTTGTGTGCATACCTGTTGTATAGTGAGTGACCTGTACATTTCATAGGATTTTCTTAGGCAAGGAATACTCAGATTTTGCCAGTTACAGGTCTTGCCAGTTTCCTCCTCTGAAATACAGCCAGACCTTGGTATCCATGGGGATCTGTTCTGGGCCCACCTACCCCCACCTACCGATACCAAAAAACATGGGACTCAAGTCCCATTGTCCCTAATGGTAGTGCGATGTGTATGGCCACACTAGCGGCCATGTGCACATGCCACCATTGGGAACAGGGCTTGCCATCTACAAATGCTTAAATCTGTGGATGGCAAGCCTGTGGATAATAAGGCCCCACTGTATAGCCTACGACACCTGGTATTCATTGGCAGTCTCTCATCCAAGTACTAACTAGGCCTTACCCTGCTTAGCTTCCAAGATCAGGATCTGGTACCTTTAGGGTATTTACTAATGTAATATCTCAGACTTATTAGTGGAGCTCTTCTGTCAGTGAGGATAATCTTATAGAATGGCTGAAACAGGACAGAGCCATGGGTGTGATACAAGAAACATATTTATGCCACCATCTAGATCAGCGGTTCTCAACCTGTGGGTCGCGACCCCGGCGGGGATCGAACGACCAAAACACAGGGGTCGCCTAAAGCCATCGGAAAATACATATTTCTGATGGCTTTAGCCACTGAGAAGTCGCGCATCATGCTGCTGAGGAGGGAATTCCCAGTGCCTCGGGGTCCTTCAGGGGCCAGAGGCGGAGCCTCCTGACGCCTCCGCTCCGCCATCACCGCCGGCTCCCTCCCTCTGCCGCCATTGTTAAAGGGAGCTCCCCTGAAGGAGTGAGAGAGGAGAGTGGCTTCTTTTTGTGTATACAAAGAGTAGGGAGCCAGGGGCACGCGGCCGCGCCTTCGCCAATCCGCAGCCGCCTTACAACTCTGAGCATTAGGCGCCCGCCAATCCTGGAGCGGCATGCAAAAATGGGGTGTGAGGAGGGAGGGGGGAGGGGGGGGAAAGAAGGACGGAGAGGGGGAAGATTGAAAAAGAATGAGGCACCTTGCTTCTTCGCATTGTGTTGCACCGCCTGGGAAGTTTTGGGCCAATTAGGTTGCCGTAGGGGACACACACACACACACACACACACACACACACACACCGACCTCAGGATGTTAAGAAATGGAGGAAGAGGAGAGTGAGTGAGTGAGTCACGTGTTCAGGTTTTGTGGAAGGAGTTTTTAGGTATGCTCAGGTGAAAGTGTTGTTCTTGTTGGTGTGTGTGTGGCTCCAAGTTGTTTTTGACTTATGGTGACCCTGAAGGGAAGCTAGGATGAGGTTTTCTTCAGAAGGTGTTTTGTTTTTTTGGCCATGGCCATCCTCTGAGGCTGAGGGAGTGTGACCTGAGTGTGGGTTTGTATTGCTAGACCAGGGATTTGAACCCTGGCCTCCACAGGGTCATAGTTCAGTGCTCAAACCACTAGGCCACACTGGCTCTCACTCCCTTTCAAAGGTGTTTTTGGATTAAAGTTAAATAAATAAAGGAGGGGGTCTTAAATTCTTTTGTTGGCGTGAGCCTTCTTAAATTGTAAACTGTTGTTTCTAGCAGATGTGACCGTAAGGGGAACCTGTCATTTCGGGGGGGGTTGCCATGGCCATACTTTGAGGCTGAGAGAGTGTGACTTGACCAAGGTCTTCCCCCCCCCCTTCCCATGGGTTTTTATGCTGGAATAAGGGTTAGAACTCTTGATTTTTAGAGTTATAGTCCCAAAACTCAAACCACTATGCCACACTGGCTTTTACTCCCTCTCAAAAGTATTAGTCTCAAAGGCATCTTTGGATTTACAAAAATTAAATAGGAGGAAATCTTAAATGGTTGTTGTTGTTATTGTTGTGTGCCTTCAAGTCATTTCTGGTTTATGGCAACCCTATAATGGGGTTTTCCTGGCATTTGTTCAAAGGAGGTTTGCCTTTGCCATTCTCTGAGGCTGAGAGAGTGTGACTTGCATAAGGTCATCCTATGGGAAGCGGGGGGACGCTCCACAGTCCATAGCAGACCATTACGTGTGTCCAGCGCTTGCTGACGTCATCAGCGGGCGGACGCAGCAAGCGCCGGAGGACAGAAGCCTAGGAGGCAGAGTTTGGGGTCACCACAACATGAGGAACTGTATTGCGGGGTCACGGCATTAGAAAGGTTGAGAACCACTGATCTAGACCCCTTTGATCCATGGCCATGGTCCCATTGATGCCACAAATTTATAACATTCCCATACTTGATGTAAGAAAATTCCTTCTCATTGACATCAGTGGGAGAAAAATAATAATCAAAATCATTTTAAAAAATCAATAATAATTATGCTATGGTGCAATTAAGCATCTGATCACAATATTGTTGTTGTATGCCTTCAAGTCGTTTCTGACTTACGGTTACCATAAGGCAAACCTATTGCAGGGTTTTCTTGACAACTTTGTTCAAAATGGGTTTGCCATTTTCTTCTTCTGAGGCTGAGAAAGTGTAACATGCCCTAGGCCACCCAGTGGGTTTCCATGGCTGAGTGGGGATTTGAACCCTGGTCTCCAGAGACTAAACTGAGGTTGTCATATTTTGGTCATCTCATGAGAAGAAAGGAAAAGACAATAATGCTTGTTAAGGCAGAGAGCAATAGAAAAAGAGGAAGACCGTATTCCAGATGGATAGACTCAATCAGAAAAGCCACAGCCATGAATCTGCAAGAGCAGAGCAGAGAGGTTGAGGAAAGGGTGACTTGGAGGTCTCTCATACATAGGGTCACCATGACTTGAAGACAATTAACAACAACAACTCCATTGTTGTAGTCCAGCACTTAAACTATTACACCACCTTGGCTCTCTGATCACAGCATACCACAAGAAAAAACCCTACATTCAGAGATAGTGATTCAACAGGGAGGCTAATGAGGATTTTTGCCTTGTAGACTGAATCATAGACTGAATGAATGGAGCAGAACCAACAGCCACTGCTGTACAGAAAGGGCTTTTCTACAAACCCCAAGGAGGAATATCCAAGAACACTCACAGTTATTGCAGTCTCCTCTTTCTCCTGTACCTAGTAGGTAGCAATGAGGCCAGAGGCCAGTGGCTTCCATATAGGGGATGAATTAAAATCTACTTTGACTTAAGACGTCAAATTAATGCTGCTCAAAGCAGTGGTCCACGAACCGGTGCCACATGACTTATTGTCTGCTGGTCAGCAGTGAATTTCTAGAAAAGAAAGAAATAGCTGTAGTCAATGGGCACAGATATGGTGCTAGTCCCTGGCACAGTGTGGAAATAAAGCTTGCTGGTCCCCCACATCAGAGACTAAGGGCCTTTACAGACTGCCAGAAATAATGCAACTTGTGGCCACTTTAACTGCCCTGGCTCAGTGCTAGGGAATAATGGGAACTGTAGTTTTTTCTGAGACAATGAGCTTTCTCTGTCAGAGAGCTCTGGTGCCACAATAAACTACAGTTTCCATGATTCCCTAGCACTGAGCCAGGACAGTTAAAGTGGACTCAATTTCTGGCAGTCTGCAAAGGCCCTAAGAAGTACCGCTTTAAAGGACCTATCTAAGGTGCTATATGAGTTTCGTGGATAGTGTTCAGAATCCCACATAGCTCCATTAAAATATGAAATGATTTTTTTTAAAAAAAAAATTAAAGTGCTTTTATCTTGTGAGCCACCCTGGATCCCTTTATGGGAAAAAGGCAGCATAAAAATAAAATACGGTAACTAATAAATAAATAAATAAAATATAAATCTACTCTGGATTCATCACACCCCTGACATGGAAGCCATTGGCCACAGTGGAGGGGAGGAGGCTGAGGCTGAGTATTTGTGTGGCCTCACTCCATCCCCCTCTCATGCCTTGATAAAAACCTTCTTGGGCATTTTGGTCCAATGATAATCTCCTTTAGATGCCAACTATTGCCCAGCCACCCACGTGAACCATTTTGAATTTTGGAATATTTCAGATTTCAGAATTCCTGATTAGGGAGAATCAAGCTGTATTGCTACTCATCATCATCATCATCTCCTCCTCTCCCTCTTCCTCTTCCTCTTCCTCTTCCTTCCCATTATCATTATTTATATCCCACTCTTCCCCAAAACTGAGACTCATGGCAGCATACAAATTAAAACAAGTACAATATAGTTAAGAATACAAAAGGTCAACATTAACCTAGAATTAAACTATTAACAATACTAAAAACAGTAACAGGGGTAGGCAACCTGTCCCCTTTAAGGGCCGAGGGACTTCAGCTCCCAGAAGCCTCAGCCATGTTGGCCAATAGTCCCACATTGGCCAATAGCTCCTGGGATTCTGGGAGCTGAAGTCCCTCGGCCCTTAAAGGGGAGAGGTTGCCTACCCTTGGTTTAAAACATACAATTAAAATGTTTAGGGAGCTTAAAAAGCAGTAAAGTGGAAACAGTTTAGCATGCTCTTACAAGATCTTCCTTTAGAAACTTTCAGTTCTCAAAATCCTATTGAAATTTTAAAAAGGTTTTTGCCCATTGACAGAAAGACAGCAGGAGAGGGCCATTCAGCCGCAGCCACTGAGGAGGTCCTATCATGCATCCTTCTATCTGTTATTCTACTCTCCAAGGCACAGGAACCCTCTTGGGGTGCCTGAATAGCTACTCTGAATGGTTCTTTCCCTTTCAGAACCTCCTCCAAACCAGATGTGATTTAAGAAATGATCTTGACATTCTCAGATTTGTTTCCTTTATTTCCAGAGAGCGGTAAAATATATGATGCTCCCTTTTCACCTAACCAAATGGGAATATGCCACTCTTCATAGGAGCCGCACCTGGGGTTGGGAGAAAGGATGAGCCATCCTCACCAAAATCTCACTTCCCAGAAACATTTCTAATTCTTTCCTAGCCATTCTGAGAAATTTAATTTCACATGGATTTAAAGATCCCTGTTTTTCCAGTATGTGGTCAATGCCAAAGCCCATTCTCCCTCATAGTAATCCTGTGACACCAGGGATTGGGGATATTAGTTAAAACATCATTAAATACATACTTTTTTGCTGTTGTGTGCCTTCAAGTCATGTCTGGCTTATGGCGATCCTAAGGTGAATGTATCATGGGGTTTTCTGGGGGCAAGAGTATATGACTCGCTCAAGATGGGTTTCCATGGTCTAGCAGAGAATCAAACCCTGATCTCCAGAGTCATAGTCCAAGACTCAAGCCATGATTACACCATGCTGACTCTTAAAACACTGATGTATGTAGACACCACTGGGAAAGATATAAATAGATTTTTGGTAGAACATTATGGTGTTGCCATGCATGCATGCATTACATGAAAAGTAACTGTAACAGCAACTAATGGCCTAAATCTAGCTGCTAGTTTCAGTTAGAGTAGACCCCTGAATCAATGGGAACTTATTAAATCAACACTTGTGTATGTTCAGTTGATTCAACAAGTTTACTCTAGTTAGGAGCAGCAATTAGATTTAGGCCATGATATTTGGAGCTGCTTACAAATTCAGATATGTGTCAAAGGCCCAGCTAGTCCTAAATGTAGCAAGATCATCATTTTTAGTTTTTTGTGGGGTTTTCGGGCTGTTTGGCCATGTTCTAGAAGAGTTTCTTTCTGACGTTTTGCCAGCATCTGTGGCTGGCATTTTTTTCTCTGAAGATGCCAGCCACAGATGCTGGCGAAACGTCAGAAAGAAACTCTTCTAGAACATGACCACACAGCCTGAAAAACCCACAAAAAACTATGGATGCCAGCCATGAAAGCCTACGACATCATCATTTTTAACTTTGACCAGATAGATAGGTCCTGATTTATATAGATCAGAGGGAATGGAAACCACAGGACAATTTGCCCCATACATTTGTTTCTTACCTTCTTCCAGTGCCAACACTCCCTTCCCCATCATACTTTTCTTTGAGATGCTAGGAGGTACACGTCCATCTGGAAGAAAGCTTAGCATCCCTCACCTCCAGTTCCCCCCTGGCCATCCAAAATTACATCCTTTGATCTTATAACTGGATGACATTGTGTTTAATTATCTGCTAAGACTAAAGTTAGGGATGTGGTGGGTTAGTGATTGAGATGCCAATTCAGAAAATCAGAAGGTTGGCAGTTCAAGGCCCGGGTGCTACATGATGGGGTGAGTTCCTGTCACTAGTCCCAGCTTCTGACAACCTAGCAGTTCGAAAGCATGCAAATGCAAGTAGATAAATAGGTATCACTTAAGTGGGAAGGTAACAGCATTTGGTGCAGTCATGCTGGCCACATGACCAACGTAGTAGTCCTCAGACAATGCTGGCTCTTTAGCTTAGTAACAGAGATGAGCATTGCCCCCTACAGTCAGTTACGACTAGGCATTCATGCCAAGGGACTACCTTTACTTTTACCTTTAAGACTAAACTTAAACCAAAAGTTGGAAGAGTTATTTGTTGAACTACAACACCTGGGACCCCCTGCCAACATGGACATGGTACACAACATGAACAGGATTCTGGGAGCTGTAGTCCAAAAAAGAATTCTTCAAAGCACTGGTTTCTGCCACTGTCTTATCCTCTCAGGTCCTAAGTTATTGGAGATTGTGTTTAGCTAGTTTCCAATTCTGAGTAACCAGAAATGATTTTTTTTTTAGCAAGTCTGTTTCTACTGTGCAAGTCCGTTTCTACCATATCTATCCTCTCTTACCATGTCCCAGTCCTTCCTTATCCCATTATCAATGGTGCAGTTAGGTCCTTTTAGACCAGAATTAGGAATTTTATAGGGAGTGAGAGGCTCTTTAGATGATGCATATTGCTCCATTTGCTTCAAAATCTGTCAAATCAACTTTAAATTAGCTTCTATATTTGGGGGGAAATCCATTCAGCTGAGGCAGGCACTGGATTTTTGTTCCCAAGTCCTGCCCTGGTAAAATCATTACCTATAACCAATCTGTTCTACAGGATGAGTCTCCCTTAGCTGAAATGCTTGGGACCAGAAGTGTTTTAGATTTTGGATTTTTTCCAGATTTTGTAATATTTGCATATACATAATGTGATATCTTGGATATAAAACGCAAGTGTAAACATGAAATTAATTTATGTTTCATATACACCTTATAAACAAAGCCTAAAGATAATTTTATAGATAACATTCGGAATAATTTTGTTCATGAAACAAAGTTTGTGTAAACTGAAACATCGGAAATTTCTGTCTCAGCCCCCTATGTGGACAATTTTGGATTTTAGAATTCTGTATTAGATAGATCATATGGAAGCTAGTGATCAGCAATACATCTAGATGTTCTGTTTGTTTTGTCGTTAATTCAATCAAAATATTAAAAAACCAAACTATCACTAGTGGCAGTGGGGGTTAGAAAGTGGCAGAGACCATGAGATTTTAATGGGCATGAAATTCAGCACAGCTCAAAATCTGGGTCTGATTTTTTCCATATCTCCCGACCAGCTCATCCATCTCTAATTGGCATGCACTGGACTACAAGCATCCTCAGAAATACTTCTATATTAATTATTTTCCAAGTTTGATAGCTGGATAGCTTACCAGATGGTATTAATTTTCAGAGTGGAGTACCCTCTTGTAAAGCAGTGCTTAGAGTAAAAAAAGTTGTTCAATCTAAAAATTAAAATAGACATATGACCATAAGATAACAGTAGCTTCTGTCACATCTTGACTTCACCAATAGCTGTCATTTTCTTCCAAACACAGTCTGACATTCCAACTTGAATTAACAGTTGTGCATTCCTGCTTCCAAGGACTAAATTCCTCCTGGTAGTAACAGCTATATGTGTGCACCATCTTTCATTCACTTCAGTGGAAAATGTCCTCTCTAATTGTGGGAGACAGGGAGTTCAGAGGCTTCTTGATTTTAGTCCGAACTTTGTTACAACTTCACCCATTGTTTCTCTGAATAAACCAACTCATTTCTTTGCCTCAGCTCATCCATCTGTGCAATGGACATAAAATATGACTTCCCAGCTTATGATTCACAAGAACACATGGAAGCCCAGCAGAGGTTCAACAAGTCTTTTGTGTCAATGCCCATGTGGAACTGCAAAAATGGCAGCAGGGAAAAGGCTGGAGCTCCAGGGAGGAGGTAATAATGGGGAGCATAGCTCTCATATTTATTTTATTTCATGTTTATCCCAAATTTCTCCCACAATTGGCACTCCAGATGACTTCCCGTGATTAAAAATAAATACAAAATAGGACCATGTATAAGTCAAAATGTATAAAGTATTTTTAAAATGCAGGGACTGTTCACACAGGCTAAAAGAAATGGTCTTGCCCCACTATAAGCCCTACCAGTTCAGATGATGAACGTGGCTGAAATGGGAGAAAAACAGTATCAACCTGCGCTCCAAGGCTAAACAATGAAGCAAAAAACATCCCAGTTTGCTCCATTCCAAGCCAGAAAATACAAATTATCACACTGTGTGGACTGCATGCCAGTGCAAAAGTGGTCAGGAGCAGGAGCAGGCACCCTAGGCCAGTTGAGTTGCAGGGCCCATTTGCTGGCCATAATTTTTTTGTTCTCGCCCACCCACAAATCAATTGCACAAGCGTATGAGTGGGCATCTGCACAATTGACCCATTGTACTCCCTAGGGAGCAAAATGACAACAGAACTTTAACAGAACTTCATTTACGACTGGTGAAATTTACTCCACCAGCCTCTACTTACAACTACAGTCACTCCTCTGTTTTCACAAGTGAATCCGTTCCGCTGCCCCCATGAAAACAAAATATCACACATATTCAAGCCACACAGGCTTGAATGGGCGCACACCCCATTTTAAGTCTCCCCTCTTGCTGGTCTGCGTAAAGTGCAGACCGCGGACTTCAAGTCCGCAAATACCGAGGGCCGACTGTATATGTTTTCAACTGCAGAAGCCAAAAGGACCTGGAATACGACTGGACTTTTATTGAGTAATTTTGTTGTATTCACAATTTGTACGGATAATGGATGGTATTCACTGTTAACCATATGGTGTTATGGTATAATATAATTTTAATATCAAGTTTAAGTAGTGGTTTCATTTATTGGGACATATATTACTTGGGGACATACAGTACCTTGGTACTTAGTTTCTCCCTTCCTGAATAAAAATCTGTAAGCATGTATTTTTGGCTTTTTTTTTTTTTTTTTTTGGTCTTACCATTTGGAATCAGCCCGATTAGGGATTCATTTTTATTGCTTTTTTGTCATTATTATTTAACAGCTGCACATTAATAACAACTCCATTTATTGGAGGATTTGAGTTGGGATTGCTATAATAAAATATGCGGATTTATACTGGTCACTAAAAGAACTCTCTGCAAAAGTAGAATTTCCCTCAAGTGATTATGAGTCCAGAACATATTGTTTTTGCTCCGAGCGGCTGCAAAGCCCCATCACTGCTGAGTATGGTGACAGATGTCTTGTGTTAATGTTGAATGATTAAATGTCATCTCTGTAGCCACTCCCTATCTATGTGGCACCAAAGCGCATCGTCTGCGCAATCTGTCTTCAATCTGTTCTTTTTGCTAGAAGCCTCAAGTGTTGCTGATTGTCAAGGAACTGACACTACAGTGCGATCCCCACACACTGTTTCTAACAGACAACCTCTCTTCAGAAAACTGCTGCAGTTTGGGAAGGACATCTCACTTATTCTTCAGGCATTTACCGACACTGAAGGTTGCCCTCGCAGATTTAAAAATAAAAGAGGCAGAGGAAGAAAATTTGTGCACATTGAATACTTAAGACTAAGGACGTTATCACACGGGGGCAAATCTGCTGGTTAATCCACACAAATCCCAAACAGAAACTGGATTTGTGCCCCGCATTTTCACACGACGTCGCACAGAAACTGGACAGAAAGTGGACAGAAACTGGTGTTAACCAAGATCTTTTGAAATGCAGTTGTTTGGAGGAAATGCAAATGTGAAATTAAGGTAATTTCGCATTTACTGTAATGTGAAAAGCAAATGCGAATTTGGGAGCATTTCCCTGCTTTTCCGATTGTTCCAGTGAGCATTCCTCTATCTGCGCATGTGCAAGAAGCTCATTTCTAGTACATTTACAGGCTTTTCTCACTTATGTGTGAACGTTAAATGTGCTTACTGTAAATTCGCAATTAAGGTAATTACGTGTGAAAGCCATTTGCGGAATCAAGGTTTATTTTCCGTTTATTTTCGGAATGCCTCATTTCCACTTTATTATCGCTTTCTGGCCCACGTGTGATAACGTCCTTAGAGCCTACTGCTTCTTCTGTATCACAACAGTATCATAAGCACACAGCATACAATGACAAAGCCATGGACATCATCACTGAAAGTTAAGTCTAGCCAGAGTTTGGGATGTTACATTTTGGAACTACAGCTCCCAGAATATCCAAGTCAAGCTAGTTGGAAGATTATGGGAGTTGTAGTCCCAAATAGTACCTTTCCTAAGCTCTGGCCATAGCACACATTAATATGGGTGGACATTTGCCCTAGGCAGCAAGTTTTGCATGCTATTAAGGGTTAACAGAATGAGAGCGAGATCTGGGCCATGGTGCATAAGGTGCTACTGAAATGAATAGATTTGGACAAGATCACAATTCCTGGTTATTTCACTGAGGCATATTCAGAATCGTTTTCCAGAACATTGTGCCATGTGGTGATTGGCAGGCAAAAAGTTGGTAATATTGGCTTTTTCTGTCTTAGTGCACTATGTGCACTTGGTATCATGAGACGCCATTCACAGTTCATACTAGGAATTGGGGGTCTAACATTTGGGCAGAGTCATTACACACTTGCTAATGGTAACCTGTCAAAACCATCTTTAGGATTATCAATGAATTCAGAGGAGGGAATTATGCAAAGAAATATGGACTGGCATTTCTCAATAGATGTTAACAGTCTCCAGCTATAACTAAAAGGTCTCTGCTCAAAGGAATGACACCCTTTTCACTTTGTTTGAGATTCTGGTATATAGTCAGAAGCTTGTTACTCCAAGACATGGTGGATTTGGAATTCAAAATGAAAAACTCAACAAGAACAAAATAACAACATGCAAGTATTGGACCTACTGAAGAGCTGCTAGTGTCCAGAGCCACCTTCTTCAATTCCTTTCTTTGACTGGTTGTCAAGGAACTGACACTTGACACAAATACATATTTGTGTATTACTTTCCAGGGTAAATTAAAAAGTATTGGTTATACAGTTCTCAGAATCCCTCAGCCAGGCAGGGACTCCTGGAGCTGTCCAATATTGTAGTTTAATAAGTAATTTCCCCAGACTCTGCCATTTGGGTTTAAACTTTATTTTGCTGGCACTTAATCTGAATATAGTTTATCTTTTTTTTTTTTTTTGCATTTGTAATTAATTGTGTTTAATTATTGTTGTCCTTTATTTGTTGTAAATTGCCAGGAAGATTTTAAATGGGAAAGCGGTATAAAGAATTTTTATTTTTTTCCTAATTATATTTTATTGAAAATTTTCAAAACAACAAAATAAGCAACCAAAAAAAAAAAAAACACACACACACAACCCTGTGAAACAGCCAACAACAGATTTTGTGTGCCAATTAACAAACCTCTATGGGTAATCATAGTTAATGGGTATAAAGTGAGCAAGGGAATACAGTTCTACTAAGGAGATAATGCCTCGGGAAATTGATGAAGTTCTGTTCTCTAGGAGGCAAATTGTCAAATTCCAGCACATCTTTCCAGAAGATAGTTTCATGAGGCAGAGGTCTGAGCTGTTGTATGTTGCTGTTAACATGTTCAATAAAGATAGACCAATCTTCTTGGGAAAATATATAGTCTGTTACAGAACCTGTTTCCAACAACCAGATATTTCACATTCTTTTCCACCAGTTATCTATGGTATTTGTAAGATTCCTGTCTTCCAACATTTTGCTATTTCTATCCTAGGCTGCTATAATTAAAAAAACATAATCAAGGTCCGGTGTTTCAGGTGACTATTGTCTTTGCTACAGGGTGACCAGATCTCCTCTTTTTCCAGGACATGCCCTACAGTCAACCTTCTATCCAGGAGGAATTTCAAAATGTCCTCCATTTTGAGAATGATTAAGTAGCATGAATTTATATTTATATTAGTGTTTTTTTGCTTTTATTTTGCAATGGCCTGCATTTTTCTTGAATGTCTTATATTTTGCAGTTCCTTGTTCTCCTTTGTGGTTATGACATCTGGTCACCCTGTCTTGCTATAGATGGCTAGCAGTTGAAGTCCTGGGCAAACCTGAACAGTTTGGTGTGTGATACTTTGACTTTACATCCTCTCCAGCATTTTGGTGTGGCATTCCACACAATTCCCAAAAGTTGTATGAGTGTCAGATACCATTTATGTGTGACTTTCCTTTGCTGCAGCTAAACATGATTTGTAAAGAAGAAAGGAATGTGAACGTGAGACCAACAACTAGTTTCCATTCCTAGTGATTTGTTAGGAAGCTGAACATGATTTTAAGGAAGAGAGGACCAAATGCAAAACCAACAACTAGTTTTTAAGATTTCCATTCCTAGTTTAGATTGCTGTATCATGCTGACAGATTGCCCCTTCTCACAGCGGCATAAAGAATTGTAATTTTTAAAATTCAGTATGTTCTGTTTGTATAGCAGCTAAAAGATTTTCCTTAATGGATAGGATGGTGAGGCTGATGGCTTTGTGTTCATTCTCAGAAGGTCCTTTACATTTTCCATTCTTCAGTAGGGTCTCATGCACTGCTTTGTGATTCCTGCCCTTTGTCCCTGTCTGACACCAACAGCTTGGTTTTTACGTATTCCAGAGGAAAGGCAGCTTCAAATAATCAGATTGATTCTATTTCCTAGCCCCAGATAATGGCTTCTTCTTCTAGCTTTCTAATCAAGTAAACCAATCAGTTAGTGAAGAGATTTGGAAAACTAACAGTGTCTCACAATCAAGTCAAATACCAGTTTTTGACTTGGTGCGTGGGTTGTCACCATGCTTTCTTGTACAGCGCATGAAAAGAGGCAATGTCAAAGGATCGTATCAGATATGTCCTATGGCCTCTAATCACTATTTTATCCATCTCCACACAAGATCAGAAAGCACACTTTGATCCAACCCTTTATGCCAAAGGTCAGTCAGTATGATATTGCCACCTGAACAGTAGAGTGAATATAGTGAATAACTACATCAATATCAAATAACTAAGTGATATCACTGTACTTATTTGATATTGATGTATTTATGAGCGCCACTATGGTGCGGTAGTTTAAGCATTAGATTGTGACTCCGGAGACCTGAGTTTGAATCTTAGGTCAGAAGTACCACCCCAGATCTATACCAAATTTAGAGAACATAGAACTGGTGTGTGGTTATTTCTGTAGTTCTCTTAGCTGTTTTTCCAGATCTTTATAAGGAGCCAAATGACCACCACTGATGGCAGTAAAAAGGGATAATGTTTGCCTTTAACAAGGCACCTGTGCCTTGGAAAAAAATGTGAGCAGATTACAAGCTTTGTTGGGAGCAAACTGATGGTTCTTGAAGTTATCTGGAACAGCTGATCTGCTCATAAACAAGGTGCATGCTCCCTATGTGCTTTGTTTTATATTCAGCAGTGCCATGCTTAAAGGCAAAAATCCCAACACACTGGTTTTTTGCAGCTGTACTGCCAAATTTTTGCACAGCAATTGGGGAGGGCAATTGGTTGGGTTCCATTGAGTCTTGGAATGGCTCACCCTTGTTCCATACTGATTGAGAGCAACTCTAGGATTTCAGAAATGAATCATTTCCTGGAAATGCCCAGGATCTTCTGCAACACATGTGATCCCTATGACTGGGTAAATGTACTCACTACTCTGGAATACAACTCAAAAGGCTCTACTGGTTTAAACATTACTAAAAGCAAATGTGCATGTGCTATCTGCGAAGATTTCTTGCAATACAACCTCATCTCCCTTGTACAGAACATCTGTATAATCTGGAAGTATATTGTCTTCTCAAAACTATTATCTGTTTGGCATCTGTTGCAATGACCTACTCCAATGACAAGTCACACGCATTGTACTTACACACACACACAGAGCCATATGCGAAGGACAGATGAGGGCTGCTTTTTTATATCAAAAGGGGAGAATGTGGGGAGGGAAGCTGGTGAAGATGTGATCAGTTCACATGCTTTTACACATGCCACTTCAATTCCTGAAAGGAACAAAACAAGACATCTATTAAGAGGGCACTTAACCATGTCAGAAAGCAGAACAGATTGGAACAAGGGCTCTTCAACCCCCTCAATGTTAAGTCCTCTTTAATTTACAATATTTAGGATCCTTGTCATGGCACTCAGCATTACTATGGCTAGATTGTTGTACAATTTATTTTCATTATACAGTAGACCCTTGGTATCCATTGGGGTTTGATTCCAGGATCCCCCCCCCCCATGGATACCAAAATGCTCAGGTCCTATTAAATATAATGGCAAAGTAAAATGGTATCCCTTATATAAAATGGCAAAATCAAGGTTTGCTTTTTGAAATATATATATATAAATTCCAGCCATGGATGTTGAATCCATGGGTAAAAAAACAACCCACGGATATGGAGGGCTTATTGTATTGTATATATTTGTATGGCTATCTTGCACGAAATGATAACAATAGTATTCACTGTCCCTACCTTTAGGAAGAGTGAGAAGTTTGCCTTAGAGAACAGATAATGGTCAATGTGGAGTTGTGGCAGTCTCCAGTTGTTCATTTCTCCTGGGGGACAATGCGCTATGATCCGCACAGTCTGTTCTGTGCCCTCTAAGCTAGACTGCAGATCTCAGATCATAGAATATAGAATCATACAATCATAGATTTGGAAGAGACGACAAGGGCCATCCACGCCAACCCCCCTGCCATGCAGGAACTCTCAATTAAAGCATTCCCAACAGATGGCCATCCAGACCTCCAAAGTAGGAGACTCCACCACTTTCTGAGGGAGCTTGTTCCACTATCAAACAGCTCTTACTGTCAGGAAATTCCTTCAAATGTTTAGGTGGAATTGCTTTTCCTGTAGCTTGCAACCATTACTCCATGTCCTATTCTTTGGAGCAGCAGAAAACAAGCTTGCTCCAGCCTCAATTTTGTAACTGTGCTATTGTGATCCTGTGTGCTTTGTTTGTCTGTCTATTTAAACAAGGCCATCACATAACTTTTTAATCTTCTCCAGGCTAAACATGCCCAGCTCCCTAAGTCTCTTCTCATAGGGCTTGGTTTCCAGACCTTTTATCATTTTGGTCGTCACCCTCCTCTGGACATGTTCCAGTTTGTCAACATCTTTTTGAATTGTGGTTCCCAGAAGTAGACACAGTATTCCAGGTGAGGCCTGACCAAAGCATGATAGAGTGGCACTATTACTTCCCTTGACCTAGACACTATACTTCTATTGATGCAGCCTAGAATTGCACTGGCTTTTTAAAGCTGCCACATCACACTGTTGACTCATGTTCAACTTGTTGTCTACTAGGACTTCTAGATCCTGTTCACATATACTGTTGTTAAGCCAGATGTCCCCCATCCTATATCTGTGCATTGCATTTTTTCTGCTCACATGTAGTACCTTACATTTCTCCCTGTTAAAATTCATTTTGTTAGTTTTGGCTCAGCTTTCTAATCCATTAAAGTCATTTTGAATTTTGATCCTGTCCTCTGGAGTGTTAGCTACTCCTCCTAATTTGGTGTTATCTGCAAATTTCATAGGCATACCCTCTATTCCTTCACCCAAATCATTTCCCCCGTATATTATTCCACAGGATTCCCAGAATTACACATTAACAAGTCTGGCAAGAGTACCTGACACCGTCAAGCAACTGTCAGGGCCCCCAAACCCTAGCAATGAAGATGGGTATTGATGTCATCTTAAGTCCCTAGCTGTAGGCTTACTTGGCAGTGGTAATATCAGGAATTCATTTTAATTTCCCATAATAACCCTAAACACCACTTCCCTGGGGTCATTATGAGAAATCCAAATAACCACTCACTGCTCACTGCCACAGATAAGACTGTAGCTAAGGAAGGGCTTGAGAAGTTACTTTATTGGAGTATAATTCATTGTAAGCATGATGGTTGGAGGATACAGAGAGTTGTGGGCCAAAAACAGTTATATGGCCAGACTGAGCACCTCTAGTACAGGTTGAGGCTCCCTTGTCCAAAATGCTTGGGACCGGAGGTGTTTTAGGTTTAGGATATTTATTCATTTATGGACTTTGGAATACCTGTATTTGCATATATGAATATAATGAAACATCTTGGAAATGGAACCAAACTCCATACACAAAATTCATTTATATTTCATATACACCTTGTGCAATATTTAAAAATAATTTTGTGCATGACCAAAGTTTGTGTACAGCAGCTCCTCCGTTTTCATAGGGGATCCATTCTGGACCCACCCACCCCCCTCACAAAAACGAAAAATCACCAATATTCAAACCCTATTGGCTTGAATAGCGGCACGCCCCATTTTGTCCCCCTCTGTTTGCCACACGCAAATGGGAGAGGGACGCAGACTCCAGGTCCGCGAAAATGGAGGGTGACTGGACGTTGAAACATCGGAAAACAATGTTGTCACTGTCTCAGCCACCCATGAAAAAAGTGTTGCTTTTTGGAATATTTTGGATTTCAAAATTCTGGATAAGGGAGACTCAGCATGTACAATATAAAATCACAGACATAACTGTGATTGAGAAAAAAAGAAGTTTGGATTATAGATCCATCAATCCCTGAGGATAGCAGAACTGAAAACAAAGATTGGGGAGAGATTTGGAAATATCCAGACCTACAAATTGAGATTTTTAGCCTCTGGGAAAATAAAACAACTGTGGTTCCAGTGGTGGTAGGTGCTCTGGGAACAATTCCCAACAGATAGACAAAAGAGCTAAATTAAATCAGCACACACAGGATCACAATAGCACAATTACAAAAAGTGTCACTGTTTGGAACATGCCACATTAACAGATGACATGTCACTGATTCCTAGATTCTTGGTTAGACTCCAAATCACTGGCAGTTCAAAACTTATTATGAGGTCCACATTTTTTTTCATTTTCATCGATGTTATTTTATTATTGTCTTGTATTTTATGTTAGGTTTTTTAAAAAACATTTTGTATACCATTTTGGTTTCATAAGATAAAATATGATATAAAATATTTTCAATGATAAAGAAATTTTAATACAAAATTTAACACAGGGATGCTCTTTTTAAAACACACACACACACACACATATATATATAGCTGCCTTAATGTCAGCTGGACACATACACACTGTTGTTAACTGCCTTCAAGTCAACTTTAACTTATGGCAACCCTATTAATGAGAGACTTCCAAGTCACCCTGTCATCAACAGCCCTGCTCAGGTCTTGCAAAACTTTCTGTAACTTCTTTGATTGAGTCCATCAAATAATGCTTAAGTGCACTGATAAGTGGTATAGAAATGTACTTGCGATTGCTATTGCTATAATGTAGTCTTCCTCTTTTCCTGCCATCTACTTCGCCAAGCATTATTGTCTTTTCTAGTAAGTCATGGGTATGGATGGGTGGTGGAATCACTTGATCCACCAGAATGAAATTTTGTGAATTTTTTCAAATATATTTCCCCCCTTAAAATGCCCTGTAGGGGCCCATGAAGTTCTGAAAATATACCCTATGTCCTCTAGAGTACATTTGGGGGCACAAAAAGTTTTCTTTTCAAAGGAGTAAATATAGTGGGGGCCAGTTGGACCTTCAAGATCTCCTGGAGAGCACAGTTGACCACCTTTGGTGTCGAGTATGTGAAAGCAGGACAAAGGTTTTTTTAATGATGCAACTACATTTCTATATATTTCTTCATAAATCTCCATGAACGAAAGGGCTAACTAATCACTTACCTTCCTTTGAGTCTACCTTCCTAATCTCAACCACTCAGCTACAGCTGGGTGGAGTTTATCCATCTAATAGGTCAAGTTAAAAGAGGGCAATCCATTTTCTTTCACTTTCTCTACACCTATGCTTGCAAGTTAATAATGCCTTCCCATTAATTATTGATTTTCCTGATAATACTTGTTAAAGTGGAATTAATGCTATTGTTCATAAACAAACACTCTGCTCAAAGATAGTGTTTAGTGGGCTTGTAATCAGCTTTACCCACTTTTCTTCTAATCTGATTGAAACAGATTTCCTACCCAAATCTTTTTTATTATTTTGTTGATATTAAAAGGTCACATATTCACGATCCTGCCTTCAACTTGAATTTAAGTTGCTGAGACTGACAGTTGCCATTATGGGCAGATGAACAGAAAATGCCAAATGGCTCTCCTTTTAATAAAAATGAAAGAAAAACAAGAGGCGGCAAAGGAGGGTGGTTTATAAAAAATTAAAGAAAAAGAAAGAATCGTCCATCTCTGATGGAATTCATGGGTTTGTATTTGGTATCGACCACTGGATGTATTTTCCCCAGTTTCCCAAGCTTCATGCTATGTAGCTGTTCATCATAATGCTTTTTGACCCTCTGCATTTACTCCATCATAATTATCCTTTAATACTCTTATAAATGAACTTTTAGCTTATCTTTCATTAATTCTCAGAACAAGCAAAGCACTAAAACGTAACAAACAAAACCATCTAAATAAAGTGTTTAACCCTTTGGAGAAAGGACTTCCTGGTCAAAAATAGGAAACTATACATATTTTGAAAAAGGAGAGATGCACACTTTTAAAAGTTAAAGGGTTTGATTCCACTTACAAATGTCAACAGGATTTCAAGCTGTCCAGGCTGAAGATGTCCTTCAAAACAGAAAACAATCTAAGGGTGAAGACAAATATTACATTTTCAGAGGAGGGAAGGATGTTTCTGGAAATATTTGCAGCACTCATTCCAAACATATTTTTCCTCTTCAGAGCTGCAGGGGTGTGTGTTTGCACTGTCACTTTTTAAAATATTCTTTTTTTAAATGAATAAAAAGGTGAATGGAAAACCTTTTTAAAAAGTAAAATTGATGGCTGAACCTGTGTTCGATTAGATTGCACATACCTTTGTTATCTCAGTCATGAACCCTGGAGGAACCTTGGCTTGGCCTGCAGTTAACATGAATTCTGACTTTAATCTAGGAAGTTGTTTCAGTTCCACCTATTATGAGAAGAGAGAAGACACAAACAACAGGAGCAAGTACTTACAAACAACTTTTTCAGATAGTATAATTATAGCGAGAGCCAGCTTGTGGTATAGTGGTTCAAGCGTTGGACTATGACTCTGGAGACCAGGGTTCAAATGCTGGCTTGGCCATGTAAACCCACTGGGTGACCTTGGGCAAGTCACACACTCTCAGCCTCAGAGGATGGCAATGGCAAACCCCCTTTGAAGAAACTTGCCAAGAAAACCCTATGATAGGGGTTTGGGTCTTAGGATTGGAAACGACTTGAAGGCACACAACAACAAACATAATTATAGGACTTTGATACCAATTTAACTGCCATGGCTCCTGGGATTTGTAGTTTCATAAGGCAAAAAAAACCCCTCATCTATTGTTCTGAATAATCTGAATTGTGGTTCTGGAGGATTGTTCTGTAATACTATGGACTGCCAAAAAACAAAGAAATGGGTCTTAGAGCAAATCAAGACTATGCTCTCCTTAGAAGCTAAGATAATAATAATTAATAAATAAATAAATAAATAAATAACTTTTATTTATATACCGCCCATTGGTGACCCAAGCGGTTCACAACATTAAAATAATACAGCCTAAAACCAACGTATTTCCCACCCCCACTTAAAAAACTATTAAACCAGATTTAATTAAAACCAATTCCAACAAATTTAAAATATACACTATATACAAGATGATGTAGCTGAAACTGTTGTATTTTGGACATGCTTGGCATGCTACAAAGAAGTAGGAAAAGAGGAAGACCCCATTATGGTGGATAGATTCAATAAAGGAAGCCATGGCCCAAGTTTGCAAGACCTGAACATGGCTGTTGGTAAGAGAGTGTCTTGGAGGTTTCTCGTTCATAGGGTCATCATAAGTCGAAGTTGACTTGACGGCAGTTAACAACAACATTGTTCTGAATGAAAAATTAATTTGCAAAATAAGGGCTACAAAAGGAATAGTCACAAACAGCAACTAGTTTGTGACATGGTTTATTTCCTTCGACTACATCTGTAACAAAGACCACTTTGCACACTCATCAAAGGATCAAGCCTAGTTTTGGAGGGACGTTGGCTGAAAAACACACAGAAGTAGAGAGCAAGCCGGACTCTCATTCAGGGTAGACAAGGACACTTGGCAGACATCAGTGTACACTAATTTGAGGAGAAATGATGTGGAAGTTACCAACACGGACTATACAATTAACACTTGGATCCAAAATGGTAAAGCTGCCTAACTGCGATACCTCACTATTGCACTATGTTATGTGTTTTCTTTCTTTCTTTTGTAATACTCTTTGTAATTTTGTATTATATTGTAAAATACAAATTACCCAAAAGGTTTCATGACCATTTACAATCCTTTGCAAGAGAGCTCTAGTGCATTACTAAACTACAACCCCCACAATTCTATAGGATGCAACCATGTCAGTTACAATGGTAAGAAAGTGCTCTAATTGGAGAGTAGCGTGAACCAGATCATAAGCAAGGAGACCTAGGACATTATCATACCAGCCTCCTGTCTCGGGAAAATTGTGTTTTGAAAGCAAACGGGATATACCACTTTGAAAACATTTCTTACCACACCTCTCTTATTTCACACAACTGCACTGCTTGCAAAACCTCTGCCAAGTGTGATAAGCCTCCACTTCAATCCTGGCATTACAGCAGTCAGTGCACAATTCTTCTCCTCACTATTCCAAGCAAGCTAGCTCTGTGCCTGTTGGTTTATTAATTTTTTAATTTTGCTGTGTTTATATAATTATTGCAAAAATGAATAAAAACTGTTTAATTTTTGTTTTAAATTATTTTATCGTTTTTCCCCATAATTTTACAAACGCAACAAAGATAAAAAATTTAAAACCCAACAGGCACAATAAAGATATCGTTGTTTTGATGTTATTGGATATGCTATATGGCCAACACGGCTACCCCTAGATGTTTAACAGGCACAGAGTTATTCTGCTTTGGAATAGGGAGTGGGACCCTATCCTGCCATGTGATTGCTATAATGCTGGAATTGAAGTGAAGAGGCTTTTCACACTACAATATCTATGCTATAATAGTGAGATTGAAAGCTCATTGTAGGGTTTCGACCATCAGTGAAAAGGTGCACCATAGGAACAGGGCAGCAGCAGGACAGAAACAACACTGTCAGATAAGTACTGGCTAAAGATGCTTCGATCAGAACATAGATCAGAACAGAGACTGTAGTGAATGAATAAGAAGAGGACTAGGAATGAAAAGGGCAGCAATGAAAGAACTGGACAAGATGCTAAAGAGCAAAGGTATATAACTGAGCACCAAAGTCAGAATCAGCCAAGTCATTGTATGCCACATTACCATGCGCAAATGTGAGAGTTGGACAGTGAAGAAAGTGGATAAAAAGAAAATCAACTTGTTTGAGATGTGATGCTGGAGAAGAGTGCCAAGGATACTGTGGACAGCCAAAAAGTCAAGCAAATATGTCTTTAGGCAGATGAACCCAGAAATATCCTTGGAAGCCAAGATGACGAAACTGAAGCTGCTGTACTTTAGCCACATCATGACAAGGCATGACTCGCTAGAAAAGACAATAAAACTAGGGAAGGTAGAAGGTAATAGAAAGAGAGGAAGACCACATGCCGGATGTCTAGATTAAATCAGGGAGGTTGAAGCCTAAATCTACAAGACCTAAGAAAGCAGTGGAGGATTGGACATGTCTCATCCACAGGGTTGCCATGAGTCAGGGTCAGTTTAAAGGAAATTAACAATAAAGATGCTTTTATTCTATTAGAATTCCACTTTTTAAGCTCTTGTGGTCCCAAGACTAGTTGGGGAGCTACCAACATGAACAGGAACACAAGACCAAACACCATGTAGGGAGCACTGGAGCAGCTTGGGAACTGTCCAGCAGAAGGTGAGGTTGTTTGACCCAATAAAGGAGATGCCCCCTTTTGGAACTGTTTCTCTAACAACTGGCAGGCAGAGACCAACGATTATTCACCACTTATTCCCAGGCCACACACTACTACTTAGCATCTCCTCAGGAGCAGACATAAAGGTGGGGAG
>CM034701.1:376628802-376640522 GCA_020142125.1 Phrynosoma platyrhinos | reverse complement strand
CAACCTGCCAGTCTTGCAATCAACAGAGCCAGCGTCTTAACTACTTGAGCCACCGCATCCCTCATATATATATGTAATCTCCGTTGACAAGGTTGTGAAGTTGTGTCTGACCATAGGGGGTAGTGCTCATCTCTGTTACTTAGCCAAAGAGCCAGCATTGTCATAGACTACTCTGTGATCCTGTGGCCAGCATGATTGCACAGAACACTGTTACCTTCCCACTGAAGTGGTACCTATTTATCTACTTTCATTTGCCTGCTTTTGAACTGCGAGGGTGGCAGAAGCTGGGACTATTTAAGGAGGATGCAGTGCTCACCCCATCACGCAGCACCTGGGCCTCAAACTACCAACTTGCTGATCTTGCAATCAACAGAGTCAGCATCTTAACCACTTGAGCCACTGCATCCCCCATATATATATAATATATTATTGTTATTGTTATTAGAAAGATAAAAAGACAAATAAAAAACAAGTATACATCATACAAACAAAATATATGACAATACAGGTAAAACAACTTCTTCCTCTCTATTCCATGAGTATTATTGATGCTTTTAAACAAAATCTATATTCTTCTCTTTTCTGTATTGCAACTACCTTTGTATTATTCCCCTGTATTTCACTTAAGATTTTCCCCCCTTTTTATTTCCCTCTATAGATTTGAGTTTGTAATAATATTTTCTGTAAAGTTCACTCAATTCTTAATCCTCTATCCCACATACACTTTTTTCTCCCCATACTTGTTTCAAGTACATTTGTAAGTTCAGCTAATCCTGTTCAAATTTATCTAATGATTCATTTCAAACCAAACAAGGAAGCATATCTATTTCCATGAAATCATACACCGTAAGTATCCATTCCGACATATCCGGTATTTGGCTCCTGTGCTAATCATAATTACTGGTCCATTTTTGCCTCTTTTCCTGAGAAACTACGATTGACAATGGAACATTCAGAACTGGTGTATGATCCCACCATGGGGTGATTCATCCCTTGATATTGCAACCATATTGAGCAGGATATTATTTGGGCAAGTGGCATTAGGCTGTTTGGGCTAGAGTTCACAGTAAAGTTTTGCTGCTTTTCTTTGGAGGTCTCATCAGCTATAGGATCTGAGAACAGCTAGGCCCTTTCTATGTATGATTTGTGGTATTCAACCTCCAGCAAATAAAAATGTCAATTGTTTTCATTTTAGAGAATTTCCAGAGAAGACTTTCATGTGAAGAAACTATTTTCTCTTCTTCTACATAGAATCTTATTCATTCTATGTGAGAACATGCACATTCTCTTTTTCTAGTATTGGGATGAACTTCTACCATGGAAAGAACATCAGCTTTAGAAGCGGAACAGATGACTCTTCCATGAGGGCTAATGCTTGTATTCTACCACTAGATGCTACAGTATAGTGACACCTATGGGCCATGTACAAGTATTACACAATTCAAGTATGCCAAATAAAAATACTGAAAGAAAAATACTTCTGAGTTTGCATCCAGATTGGGAATACTATACCTGAAATCACAATTTATAAGAGTGCAGAGAGCTAGTGTGGCATAGTGGTTTGAGTGCTGGATTATGACTCTGGAGACCAGGGTTTGATTCCCACTCAGCCATGAAACCCACTGGGTGCCCTTGCATGAGTCACATGCTCTTAGTCTCAAAGAAAGGCAAGGGCAAACCTGCTCTGAACAAATTTTTCCAATAAATACCCATGATATGCTCACTGGGTCGTCATAAGTCAGAAACAACTTGAATCATAGAATCATAGAATCATAGAGTTGGAAGAGGCCACAAGGGCCATCCAGTCCAACCCCCTGCCATGCAGGAACTCCCAATCAAAGCATCCCCGACAGATGGCCATCCAGCCTCTGCTTAAAGACCTCCAAGGAAGGAGACTCCATTACTCTCCGATGGAGTGTGTTCCACTGTCGAACCGCCCTTACTGTCAAGAAGTTCCTCCTAATGTTGAGGTGGAATCTCTTTTCTTGCAGCTTGCATCCATTGTTTCAGGTCCTAGTCTCTGAAGCAGCAGAAAACAAGCTTGTTCCCTCCTCAATATGACATCCCTTCAAATATTTAAACACAGCTATCATATCACCTCTTAACCTTAACCTTGAAGGCATACAACACACCCAAACTCCTAAACTCAAGTAAGTAACCAGAGTCATAGTCTCTGCAAAACTATAATAAATCATTAATAAACTTAAAACAGAGAAAATATTTTTCCAAGAGCAAAACCAATCATCGCTGTTTTATTCCCAAAGTGATGACACCCTTGATATGGATACCTATTTAGTTGTTTATAGTGTGTCACTCAGTAGTAGAACTAATGGATAGGCAGGAACCCCAGGCTTCTGAAGAGAAAGAACAACTTGGAATCTGAAAGATTATGGGAAATTGCTTCCCCTGTCCTCCTTAAATATAAGTAAAGGTAAAGGTATTCCCCGTTGACAAGGTTATCAAGTTGTATCCGACCGGAGGGGGCGGTGCTCATCTCCGTGACTAAGCCAAACAGCGAGTATTGTCAGAGACTATTCTGTGATCATATGGCTAGCATGACTGCACAGAATGCTGTTTACCTTCCCACCGAAGTGATATCTGTCCATCTACTTGCATTTGCATGCTTTCGAACTGCTAGATTGGCAGAAGCTGGGACTAGTGACAGGAGCTCACCCCATCATGTGGCACCTGGGCTTTGAACTGCCAGTCTTGCAGTCAACAGAGTCAGCATCTCAACCACCTGAGCCACTGCGTCCTCCTTAAATATTATCCCTGTGTTCATCTCTCACTGCAGAATTAATGCAGTTTGACATTGCTTTAACTGCCTTACTCAATGTATTTAAATTTGTTGTTGGGATTTGTTGTTTTATAAGATATTTAGCCTTCTCTGTCAGAGCACCCTGGTGCCACAACAAATTACAAGTCCAGGATTTCACAGGATGAAGCCATAACAGTTAAAATGGTGTCAAACTGCTTCAATTCTGCAAGGTGGCAGCAGCTTATGATTTAATGGACATGAGCCAGAATACCAATCCACACTTAAACTGTGCAGTTGAAATGGTTGTGAGTGCCTTGGCTGTGGGGCTGATTGTCAATGTGGCAATCATACACTTTTAAATAAGTTTGTGTTTTCCTTGCACCTTCCTTTGCCAATTCTATCTACAGTATATTGCTGAAAAGTTTTCATGGAGGTTTTTATGATATTCACTGAAAAGATATTGCATTCATAATAAGAAAATACCTAATTCTCCTGGAGAGGAGTTAATGCCCATAAGTGCATTGACATTAACCTGGAAGGGATAGATTATATCTAGTAATGCTCTACAGGGCTTTAAAGAAGATTAAGCCAAGAGTATTGCTAGGGCAGGTGTACTCCTCCTGATTTTCAGTAGTAATGGAAATAATATTAGTAATAAATAATGTAGTCATAAATAATCATAAAAGATTAGCTCTGTCCTGAGCTTCAAACCAAGTTGACAAATTGATAGCTTTTCAAATATTAAAATGTTCATAGATGACAAATTACACCAACTCTTTATATGTTTCCTTCATGTCCCTAACCTACCTTATTTGCTCTGTAATATGATTTGTTTTCATCAAATCCTGTTATATGACTTCCCATGATTCTGATAGCAAGGTGACATGGCCAGATCTTCAGTATAGTATTATCAGATGCAATAGAATTGCACTGATTTACACAAGGAGAATTTCTTTACACCAGTAGAATGTCTGATCCCTTACTATGCTTTACCTGAAAGAACCAGATAAACACTGTTATTGTTTAGCTTTAAGGCTATTACAATTTTATTTACTCTAAAAGCATTTTTCTAAGCAATGTGCATTATCTTTTTTTTCTAAGAGCAATAATCCCACTTCCTAGAGAATTTGCCATGATAAATACATCTCCTTTTCTAAATGCTAAATGTGTCAATACAAAAGAATAAGGCAACAAAGCTGGTTTCAAACAGACAGCTTTGGGAAGGGAGAAGAACTACACAGAATAATACTGCTACATAATCATCCACTGGTAAATATGACCTTTATGTGATCAGTTTATTCCATTTACAACATTTTACTAATAGAACAATTACAAGGCTTCTCATAATCCAGACAGTTACAAGACTTCTCAACAATTTGTCCCATGATCCAAACTGAAGAATACTAATTCTGCGATCCATCCATCCTACATAGGGCCAGCTCATACATTTTGTTGTTGTTGCTTGCCTTCAAGTCATTTTTGACTAATGGCAACCCTAAGGCAAAGCTATCATGGGGTTTTCCTGGCAAGTTTCTTAAAGAGGGGTTGCCATTGCCGTCCTCTGAGGCTGAGAGACTGTGACTGGCCCAAGGTCACTCAGTGGGTTAAACAAACAAACACCAAGTATAGAGTCAATGGCTATTTGGACACATCATGACTGCCTGATTAGTGTTTGTAAAAACATGTCAGTTGTCTCAATTTTGGAGTGTGCACTTTATATGATAAGAAATATGTTTCCAGTCTTTATGGATGTGAGATAGCAATGATACTTATCATAAGACAATCTTGTTTTCTACAAGGCAGAATGTTATACTGATTGCAGCAATCAGTATAATTAATTAACTATATTATTAATCAATTAATCAATACACATACACAATCATTTAAGATATGGCTATGTAGCATTAGCTAGAGTTTTAGAATGAGCTAGAATCCTCATTGCTTAACATATTACAAAAATGTCAGCTCTGCATCCTACTCCCCCCTCACTAGCTCAATTCAGATATGAGGGGAGATTATGGCTTCTTACTACATATATGCATATGCAACTGGATCTTGTAGTGCCTTTGAGACTAACTGTGCAAAAGAAGTTGTAAAATGTTTTCATAGACTTGGTCTACTTCCTCAGGTGTATATGTGTGTGTGTGTGGCTGGCAGCAAATCTAAGGGCCTGTCTGCATGGGCCAAAAGGTTCATCCATCAGCTCATTCTGGCATCATCGTCTCCAGATGACACACATCCCACATCCCAGCTCTGGTGTGACCAGTCTGGACACCATCCAGGAAAGGCAATGGTAACCACCTCTAAACAAATCTTGCCAAGAAAAGCCTTAGGGTCACGGTAAGTTGGAAATGACTTGAAAACACACAACAACAGCAACAACAACCTCACAAAGGACAGAGACAACCTGGATCTCAAAGTAAGTACCTCTTTGTATTGCTAATGGAATTTAAAAAAATTTTCCTAGACTTTAAAATGCTTTGTTTCCTAGAATCCACAATGCAAGAAGGAAGACTGGCTTGCAAGCCTGCATGGATATCCCTCCGTACCCTCTTAACTGTGATCAACAACAACATCTTCACAAAATGCAAGCCTGTGACTAACGTCTGTCATATTTTTTAACACCTTTGCCTGATGAAGAAGCCAATGGAACTTCGAAAAAGTTGCAACATGTACGGTATTTTATGCCTTTTGGTTGGCCCAGTAAAGATATCACTGTTTTGTGGATTTTGGATGTTATTGTACTTTGCTATATGGCCAACCAGGCCACCCCTGGAAATGTTTACTGTCTGATAAAAGCCTTATTGCATGTAGGTAAATTTTCATCTCAGTGTTATTTGACTGTATTAAATTTTGCAGAGTTTTATGGAGACTTGACTGCACCATATTCAAATCTTGTAAACATTGTCTGACTCCAGCCGAAGACTAAAGCAAAATGGTTCAAGGACAGCCTTTGCTACCTCCCGACCCCGCACCCCCCAAAAACCCGTCTCTTCTTCCACTTGCCAAGGCAGAAACAATCACTCTGTTTATTCAGTGCTTCTCATCAGATTACCCTACTTATTCATGGGACTTCCTTTAATAAAAAAAACAATGGTAATTGAAAATGAAAGGACGGTTTGGGGGAGAGGAAGGTAACTAATTTGGGCTAGGATCTGCAAACAGGCAATTTGCAAATTAATTGCCCCCAAACAATATGTTCTGCAGACAGGTTGTCCATAGAGCGAAGCTGCATCCTTTTTGTTGTCTGGCGGCTGCCTGGTCATGGGCAGTTGAGATGCCTTTTTAAAAGTGAACAATGTGTTTGCTCATGTGTGCAACAATTTAGTGGGGAAGCTGTAACGCCCACCCCGGGTGGCAAAGGCTTGCTCTGTTTGGGTCCAGCTGCCATAGCCCCCTTGCAAGAATACAGAAGCCATGTGTACGCAACAAAGCACGCTTGCCTTATTGCCCCCGCTGGCCTGAAAATGCCAATAGCATATGGGCCTTAAGGGAATCCGCTCATTTAACAAACGTTACCTTCTCCCTAGCAAAATGAAAATGTTATTGGGGCTTCGATCTACCAAGTGGCTCCAATTAAATTCCCTGGATGGTCGCAAATGGGATGCTAATTGGCTTGGCTCATATATTTTCCGCCCACCTTCCCAAGAAACAGATTGCGGCATTTTTCAGGCGACTAATCGTTAATTGAAGTAATGAATAGAGAGATGGAGGGACAGATCATTTGGGCTTGGTAAATTTAAATCCAAGCTATTCATGAAAGCATTCTACCAACTAAGTGCTTTTCATGGGAGATGGGTCCGCAATAGATTAGTTGGAGCCAGTCTCCAGACTGGGTTGAGATGCATATAACCACCCAGTTCTACTCATTCGCTATGCTTCTGTCTGTTGGAGAATATGGGGAGAGTATATTTGGTAAGGATACTCTGTTTGGGAGGACTTCTTCTAACTGCTAGATCTATCTGTACTCTAACGTAGGAGTTTTTCAGATGGGCAAAAGGGATGGGAGCATAGTGGGATGCTCCTATCAGTGTCATGCATTTGGATGAAGATTTTCAGACAACGTCACGCGACGTCATCTGAAAATCTTTGCCCAATCACACAACACTGCCCGCTATGCTCCCGTCCCTTTTGCTCACCTGAAAAAGTCCAAAGTTGTTGTTTTTAAGATTTTCAGTACTATTTAACCTTCCACATAGTAACTTATTTACGTATTTCAACAACCAATAATGTTTTGTGTTCCAAAATGGCGCCCGGAGTCGTGCGCATGAGCCCAGCGTCGTGCGTGCATGTGCACGACTCCGGGTGCCATTTTGGAACACAAAATGGCGCCCGAGTAGTGTGCATGTGCACGCGACACCAGGTGCCATTTTGTGTTCCAAAATGGTGTCCGGAGTCGTGCGTATGCGCCTGGCGTCGCGCACGCATGTGCATTACTCTGGGCGCTATTTTGGAACACAAAATGCCGCCCGAGTAGTGCGCATGCACGTGCGATGGCAGGAACCATTTTGGAACACAAAATGGCGCCCGAGTAGTGCGCATGCACATGCGGCAACGGCGGCGGCCATAGTTTGGGGACTGCTGACATAGGGTGATAGTATGCAGCCTTGCCTGACAATTGGGAACCATTTTGTTTTTCCAAATTCTGTTGGTGAAACATTCAGAGGGAAGAGGTCTTGCAGACACAAAAAGAGCCTGCATCAAATAGATCAAGATGTTCTCACTGTCAAAGATGGGGAAGACTAGATTCCAGTTTATCACAACAACTTGCCAAATCCTCAGACCCAACTTAAATTAAAGCCAGTGTTTCTCTCCTGATCAACAGTCTGCTTTGTGGATAAGTCAAATTGCAGCAGCTGTGGCTATTCAGTTCTGTCTTAATGATTAATTGAGAGCTAGAGCTTAATTGAAGAAGCGTGTTAAAAGTTAAAAGTGCCAAAGACTAGCTAAGGAGCTGAAGGTTTTGCTGAATAAACACCATAACACTGTGTTCTGCTGCTTAGGAAGCTTTGATCCAGCTTGCTTTTTAAATAAGGGAATGGCTGCTCAGCTTTAATCCAAATAACAGTTTATTTATGTGTTGTCAGGCTGCTTACATTTACACACAGTGGCAGGGTGCTTACCCAAAAGTTAAGTCTGAGTTCAAGAGAAATTTGAATACAGACTCATAGGTATCCCAAGGCATCCCAAAAATCTTCCACAAATTCAAAATACAAAGAACAATTTACTAGGCTGGTGGGTACCATAACATCAAGAATGTCTGCGATGAACAGGGACTTCCTTCTTATCCACTAAAATCCCAGAGAGAAAGAGAAAATTGGGAAATAGAAATTACAGCATGTAGTTGTCAAAGTAGCTAGCTTGGGGGTTGATTTAATGACCTCATGTAAAAAAGGTCCCAATTGGTCTAACATTAAGAATAAGATAACTTTTTTAAAAAAAAACATACAAATTTGTATCATGTCTATGCATTATTCAGGGCAGCTTCCAATAATTTCAACTCCAAATTCTATAAAAATACAGTGATAAAAACAAAAACAGTTAGGGCAGAGACCACAGATCGAGCATGACTGTTATGTAAAACAGCAGGTGCTAAGCAGGCAAAGGCCGATTGGAATAAAAAACGTCTGTATTGACTGGTGAATGACAGACAGAAAGGGAGCTATCAATGCTTTGGTAATCAAGGTGTTTCACAGTATTGGTACAGCAACTAGGGGTGTAGACACACTGCAGAATTAAAGCAGTTTGACACCACTTTAACCTCCATAGCTCCATCCTGTGGAAACATGGGAACCAGAGCTCCCTGACAAACCAGGTTGAATATCTTGCCGAGCCACAAATCCCAAATTCTGTAGGAGAGCAGTTAAAGTGTTATTTCTACAGTGCGGCTACACTCTAAGAGGGCCCAGTCTCTTGATGTCATCAACTATTCCTCCACTTTAAAGAGGACACAGAGGAGAGTCTCTGATAGAATCATAGAGTTGGAAAAGACTCCAAGGGCCATCCAATCCAAAACCCTGCCATGCAGGAACTCACAAAGTACCCCCAATGGATGGTCATCCAGCCTCTGTTTAAAAAACATAAAAGAAGGAGACTCAACCACACTCTGAGGCAGCATCTTCCACTGTTGAACAGCTCTTACCATCAAGAAGTTCTTGCTAATGTGGAGGTGGAATCTCTTTTCCTGTAGTTTGAATCCATTGCTCTGTGTCCTAGTCATTGGAGCTGCAGAAAAGAAGCTTGCTCCATCCTCAATATGACACACCTTCAAATATTAAAGCATGGTTATCATGTCACTCCTTAACCTTCTCTTCTCCAGGCTAAACATACCCAGCTCCCTAAACCACTCTTCATAGGCATCTACTGAGCTAAAGGGGCTAGGATGGCAGAGGAGGCATAATGATCACCCAGGTACCTGGACACAAGGCATTTAGGGCCTTAAACTTTGCATGGTGCTTGGAAGCAAATGACAAATAGGTAACATGGGCCTATTCTGGATCAACTGCAGCTTTCAAAGACACTTTAAAGATAACCATGTGTAAAGCGCATCACTATAGATAAATGGTTTCATATTAAGTTCAATGGAATGGGGAAGAGTTTAAATTTGTTTGGATTGCATCCTGCCAATACAAGATCAGTAATTCCATATTTTGATAGTGTAATAAGAATAAAAATGCAAGCAGTCACAAATAATATAAAAAACACATCAATCATATAAGACAAAATAAATTATTTAAATGTCTCCACATTAACTGGTGAACAAACATAAGAATAAAACAGAACAGGATGTCCAAGCTATATCAGAACATGGTAGAATAAATTATTTTATACATTCCTTTGTTTTCCCTACATGTTTCTATATCATACACATTATTACAAATTGAGTCTCCCTTATCTTGCATTCAGCCCCAATATAGGAAGGAAAGAGAAATCTGATGTCTGTGATATCCCTTTGCTTAAATATCTCAACAGTTTGCAATATTGCAGATAGGAACTTATGGGCATGTGAATGACCACTATAGGAAACAGGTGCAACATATAGGACTGTTGCTCTGATCTAGCAGTGGTCTTCTTAAGAGATTAGTAAATTGAGAAAAGCCACTGAAGATATTTTTAATGCATTCTTCTTCATCTGTTCATCACTCACTTTTCCCGAAATGATTTGCTTGTAGTGGCTATATCTAATTGTATCCACTAGATGTCAGAATCCTACATATAATGACAGACTGAATTACTGTACATAGTTGCCAGGCTTAAACAGGCTCTTTTTGTGAATCCAGTTCTGTTTCAACATTTATGCATATGTGTGTGTATACACACACACACATGTATATTCCAAAAGAAAATCAGCATGTGCTTTATAGACTATAGCAAAGCCTTCGACTGTATAGATCATTAAAAGCTATGGAATGCCCTTACTTGGGAGTGCCAACACATCTGATAGTCCTAATGAGGAATCTGTACTCAGGACAAGAGGCTACTGGCAAAACAGAACATGGAGAAACAGAATGGTTCTCAGTTGGCAAAGGGGTCAAACCAGGCTGCATCCTTTCACCCTATCTGTCCATGTGGCTGTCATATTTTGGCCACATTTTGAGAAGCCATGACTTGTTAAAAAATACAATAATGCCAAGAAAGGTAGAGGAAGGTAGAAAAAGAGGAAGGTCGCATGTGAGATGGATGGACTCTATGAAAGAGATCATTCGTATTAGTATTCCAGCATTCTCTGAAGATGCCAGCCACAGATGCTGGTGAAACGTCAGAAAGAAACTCTTCTAGAACATGGCCACACAGTCTGAAAAACCCATAAAAAACTATGGATGCTGGCCATGAAAGTCTTCAACTGCACATCATTAGTATGAGTTTGCAGGATTTGGGCAGAGCAATAGAGGATAGGGGGTCTTGGAGATGTCTCAGCAGCAGGGTCACTGTGGGTCGAAATCAACCTGAGGGCAGTTAACAACAAAAGATCGTATTGCTATACTCTACTGCCTATGTTTCCTACTGGAAACATATATGTGTGTGTAACAGTATGTAGAGAGATCTTGTAGCCCCTTTAAGATGAAAGAAAGACTAAAGACTAAAGAAAGAAGTTGGCAGCATGAACTTTCCTAGACTTAAGTCTACTTCCTCAGATGCATTTGGAGTGCACAGTGTCACAGAGACCGTACGGTGGTCCCTCCACATTCCCTGGGGTTAGGGGCACAGGACTCCCATGAAAGTGGAAAAACTGCAAATAACAATACCACAATGTTTTTACCTGAAAGAACACCTCTCTAGGAACCTCTAGATTCTCCAGGGCAACTCTCTGGTCAACATCTGGCAAACATTGACCAGAGAATTGTGCTGGATGAGCTATAAAAGCCTAATGGAGTGTTATCTCTAGGAATCTCTAGGTCCTTCAGGGCGACTTTTGGTTAAAGTTTGACCATAGAGTTGTGCTGCAGGACCTAGATATTCCTATAGAGTACATATTAATAAAATCCGTGAATAATTAAATCCACAAAAGTCAAAGCTACAAATGTGGAGGGATGAGTATATATGTGTCCAGTAGGACACACATCCAGTAGGGTACTCCTGTTACTGTCATTGTGACGTGTGTGTGTGTGATAGGGTTGCCATATGTCCCAGAAAACTGGGACACTTCTGGATTGAAGGGTGTAAAAAATGTCCCAGTCTGGCTGGGCATTTTAGACCCACAAATCCGATTCCTGCTTTGTTCCAGGCCACATTTTATCAATCTCTCATCAGACTGGAGATTGACAAAAAGTACCTGGAACATAGCAGCAATAGTCAGCTGAACTTGGATCCTTCCTCCTCACGTGACATGAGTCATATCTCCACCTCAGGCGGCAGCAAAGATGGTGGCGGCTACAGTGCCGGGAAGGAAGTGCTGCCAGTGGATGCAGGCAGCCCTGAGTGTCAAGTTGGAGGTGGCCGGCCACATGGCCTACCTGGGCTG
>CM034701.1:376604931-376620842 GCA_020142125.1 Phrynosoma platyrhinos | reverse complement strand
TTGGGGAAGAAAAAATGCGTCTTATATGCCGAAAAATATGGTAGATATCAAATAATTGGAAGCAGAAGATGGAGAAGCACCATTCTCTCTGCAAAAACAAGACCAAGGGCAGACTGTGCCACAGATCATGAACTGCTAATATCAGAAATTAGAGTAAAGCTAAAGAAGTACACTAAATCACTGTTAATACAAAATACAATATAAAGAATACAGAAATTATCAGATGTACAAAAGAGATGAAAGAATGACAGATTCCTTGAATGGAGAAGCTTTTGAAGTAGAATATTTACTTTCAGAAAACAAAGCCTGTGTTTTACAGACTAAGGCCTTTAACTGTGTAGATCAGGTGTAGGCAACCTTTCCCCTTTAAGGGCCGAGGGACTTCAGCTCCCAGAATCCCAGAAGCTATTGGCCAACATGGGACTATTGGCCAACATGGCTGAGGCTTCTGGGAGCTGAAGTCCCTCGGCCCTTAAAGGGGAAAGGTTGCCTACCCCTGGTGTAGATCATGTAAAACTATGGATTGCTCTAAAGCAGTGGACCCCAAACTGTGTTCTTTAAGAGATTTTGGACTTCAACTCGCAGAAGCCTCAGCCATGTTGGCCAATAGTCTGGGATTTGGGAGCTGAAGTCCAAAATTCCTTAAAAGAGCACAGTTTGGGGACCATTACATCTAAAGGAAATGGATGTACCACTTCATTTGATTGTCCTCATATGTAAACTACAGTGGACCCTTGGTATCTGCTGAGGTTTGGTTCCAGGACAACCCCCACCCCCCATGGATACCAAAATCTATGGATGCTCAAGTTTTATTATATGCAACAGCATATTAAAATAGTGTCCCTTACAAGAAAATAGGAAACTCAAAGTTTGCTTTTTGGATTTTTTTTTAAATATCTACAAGCTATGGGTGATTGACTCCATGGAAGCAGAATCCATGGATATGGAGGACTGTTTGTATAATCAGGGCAAGAGGCTGATGAAGATATACCTTGGCTTACTCATCAGTCAAAATAGAGACTGTTGTCAAAAACTATGAAGGAACTAGATAATATCCTCAAGTGCAAAGATATATAATTGAATACCAAAGTAATATTTCCAATTTCTATATATAGTTAGGAAAGCGGAACTTTGAAGAAAGCTGACAGGAAGAAAATCCATTCTTTGAAATGTGGTGTTGGAAGAGAGTTCTACACATACGATGGGTATAAATGGGTTCCAGGGAAAATCAAGTGAACTCTCACGCTAAATGTCAAAATGACTCAACAGAGGCCATCATAATTTGGAGTTTTCACAGGGGTAGGCAAAATGTCCCCTTTAAGGGCTGAGGGACTTCAGCTCCCAGAATCCCAGACTATTGGCCAACATCGCAGACTATTGGCCAACATGGCTCAGGCTTCTGGGAACTGAAGTCCCTTGGCCCTTAAAGGGGACAGTTTGCCTACTCATGACTCACTGGAAAAGACAGTGCTTGATAAAGCGGAAGGCAGTAGTAAAAGAGGAAGACCTCAACACAGGTAGATAGACTCAATCAAGGAGGCCATGGCTTTGAATTTACAAGACCTGAGTAGGGCTGTTGAGGTTCAGGACCCTTGGAAATCTCTCATTCATAAGGTCTCTATAAGTGGTAGCTGACTTTCCACCATATAACAAAATATTCCCTGTTTTGCCTTTCCTGGTTTTCATCAAGTATGATGAGGTTGTCAAGGTAGAAAAAGATGGAGCCTGGAGTTAAGGGTGTTGTGGTGATGATGATGGTGAACTCTCAAAAAATATTAGCCAGTATGATCTATCCTGATACTTTGGGCATCTTTGCCATATATTCTATCCTCTAAGTTTTCTGCTGATCTCTTCAGTGAAGGAAAAGTTTTTATAGCTTTTTGAATGCGGCATTTTCTAAATTCTTTGCAAAGAGAATTTTGCAGGAATCTAAGAACCAATTCAGGAATTGATCTTGAGCGACAGATTCAAAAACACACAGCTTAATTGTAGTTTTCATGCAGATAATTAATATATCATTCTAAGCTGGCTTTCAAGAAGCATCAATGCTTTTTTTAACATTCATTCTGAGCAACATTAACATATAAAACATCATCAGGATTCTTTTTTCCTATGGAACAATTGCTAGTAGATGGCCTTGTGAGGGTTGAGGGAATGAACCAACAGTAGCAATTTCTGGGACTTTCTTTGTCTGCCTTCTTTGCTGTCATATACTATAATATGGAGTAGGGTTTCACATTAGTTTCTTGATAAATTGCCTTGAATGTTTATGTTTTTTAAATTTGGAAACCACTAGATTGTGTGTAGATTAATTTTATACCATTGCCTTAATATTTGTATGTTTCCTTTTTAACAGAAATTCCCAGACTAATCCATGCCACATTCAAAGCAATAAAGCCAGGACTCTCTGCATATGCTGATGATGTTGATAAGGTAATTTGAGTTTTACTGTCAAGAAGGATGTGTACATGCGATTCTCACTGTCTATGCTCTTTAGGTTAATCAATGTAAACCATAGTCCTGTGTACATTGACCTGAGAGTAAGGCCTTTTGGATATTATGAGCATTATTTCTAAGTAAATACATGTAAAATTGTGCCGTCCGTTTTACTGACCATTTTCCAGATGATAGAATTAGTATGTATTATGTTCTGTTACATAATAGTTATTTCTATAACATGCTGGAGTCTTATGGTTTGAAAGGCTTCTAGTGAGCTAGTTTTTCCAAGACATAGGCTTCATCCACACTGCAAAAACAATTCTGTTTGACACCACTTTAATTGAGCCATGGCAGTTAAAGTGGTGTCAAACCAGATTATTTCTGCAGTGTGGATGCAGCCGCAGTGATGTACGCTATTATAGTGATATTATGCTGTGAGATAAAAGTTTTTATAGCTCCCAAGATGTCACTACAGGATTGTGTGAACACAGTCGGCTACTGAAAAAAATTAACCTTGAACTCCTGTATGTTGTCCAGTCTTCCTTTGCAGTCTTTTCTTGTAAAAGAGAGAAGATGGAAATCAACTAAAACTTAAGCTATTTTTCATAGTTGCTAAGGAATACCTCCTTATAGCTTTATGTTCATGTTAGAGAGTGTCTTCAAAAGATTGTACTGAGCACAGAAATGGAAAAACACTGCAGTCTCAATGAAATGGCTGTTGAAATAGTTAGCTGAAATGGATAAGATCCATTTCAGAAAAATCATTGGGGACATTTTTGAAGAGTGGAAACTGTTGATTATCTTTTTTGCAGAAAAATGAGAATACTAACTGGAGGTTTTGAGTATTCAATTTGGTTAAGCAGAAGCATGTGAATACTGTTTTAGCTGAAGAAGTTAGATTGTACATATTATATATAATCATTGTTAAGAAAGTTGGAGGTCATTCTAAATCTTCATTCTTTTGCTGACTTTCTGTTTTTTGTGTCTTTCCTCTTTTTGTATATTTTTCTTTTAATGCATTGCAAAGCTTTTAATAAAAATATTTTTTTAAAAGAAAATTGTACTAAACTTGCTAAAGAGAAGAATTCATACAAGTAAGAGAGGAAGATGGGATGACTGTTGGACAATACATTGTTCAAACCAGTCACCACTAAATGTTGTAGTCTGTGAAGAAGTGCTAATTATTAGCAGGCAAATTGATGGTCCTGGGCTTCCATAGTTCCCAGAAATCAGTTCCCAGGGCCTTGAGTTGAGATGTGTGTCCAGTTAACAGATTTATATCGGTTATTCTTGGATCTGAGATGCAAATAGCTATGATACAGTGCATGTGTGTGTGTGTTTGCACCTTCAAGTTACCTGTTGACTTACAATGATCTCATGCATTTCATTGGGTTTTCTTAGGCAAGAAATACTCAGAGGTGGTTTTGCCAGTCCCTTCCTCTGAAATACATCCTATAGCACCTGGTATTCATTGACAGTCTTCTATCCAAGTTCTAACCAAGGCTGATCTTGCTTAGTTTCCAAGATCAACTGGGATCTGGTGCCTTTAGCTTATTTAGGCTCTGATATGAGTGCATATCAGACATTTAATGTAGCTGTCTCTTGCACCAACATAAGCACTATCGTGTTTTCCACACATCCAAAAGGGACATAGCCTTCCAAAATATTGGATTTCTCTGGCAGCTGCTTGGCCTTGAAGTGTCCTTAATATTGGAAATATATGGAGTTATAGACAAAAGGTGTAGGCTGTATTTTGGAAGTCATCCATAATTAATAAAGTTATCAGAAGAGGGGGTAAAAATTAGAGCTTAATCTCAGGATGACGTCTGGACCTTTGGCAAAAAGAGAAATTTAGGTGAATAGGAATTTAGGTACTGCCGTATATTACTATTGGCCTATCTGTGATAGCATTGTGTGTTCTGACCAGCCATGGCTCTTCAGGGTCTTAGGTGAAGTTTCTTCCCATTAACTGCTACCTCAAGGATGGAAGAACCTTTGGACCGCCAGATGCTTTGGCCTGCAATACCCATGAGCACCAGTTGGCATAGCCAATGACAACAGATTGTGAGAGCTATTGTTCAAAACATGTAGAGGGCCAGAATAGTACCTGAATAGGTACTATTTAGGTGCCTATTCAATAGGTACCTGAATAGGCTCAGGTACTTATTTACTTGAACCTTCTACTTGGAGATGATGATAGATTGCAAATGTGGTATTCTGTCGTGTCATGTTCCTTCTTCTTAATTGACTGGAAATGATAAATTCTATGCTAAACATCAAGATTTGAATATGAATTTGCATCCATCTCTGCCAAAAGCGTTCTTCCATTGAGTACTAAAATAAAAGTGCTGCTTTTTTTGTCTCCCCAGTGTGCTGAAGGAATAAATGAGCTATTGACAGTTGCTAAAGATGATGTCCCTATGGAGTTGTGGAAGTCTACCGCTTTGGTCCTTAAAGCAACAGCTGGTTTAAGGCTATTGCCGGGAGAAAAGGCACAGAAACTGTTGGATAAGGTACTTCCTTAATTTCTGTTGTCTTCTTAATTATATAATTTATGTGACTTGTGCAGCTGTCAGTTTTGTTGAAATTATCTAACATCAGTACTTACCATGTTGAATAAAGACGAACAGAAAAATGCAAATGGAAACTGCATTAGAAATGCATTCTGATTTTAAAGGACTTCATAATTATATATACCAACCAGAATTTTGGAATTACATAATCTTATACTTAGTGTATTTCTGTTTGTGCTTCAATCTCAGTGAAGCAATGAATGTCCTGAACAGATATATGGTGACTACATGAGGGTGATGATGATGATGATGATGATGATTATACAGCAATTGCAACAGCAATAGCAAGTACATTTCTATACCGTTTGTCATGAACTAGCACTACCTAAGTGGTTTTCAGTGTGTAAATCAATTGCCTCCAACAAGCTGGGTACTCATTTTACCAACCTACAAAAGGATGGAAGGCTGAATGGACCTTGGAGTCCTTCTCTAGGGTCAGACTTACAACGTTGTGGCTGCAAGACTGGCATTTAACCACTGCGCCACTAGTTCTGCCATATAACTCTAGTCATCATGCAATCTGTCTCATCAACCCTGGCTCCTCTGAAAATGAAGGCACTATCCATGCTCCATATTAAAAGAAAGGGCACACAAGAGTGATCATGTCAATGGCATCTCATCTCACCATTCTTTATTTGTTTATATATTAATAAAATGATTTATTTTTGTTGCCTCTCAGCTCATTGTAAAACATCAAATAAAAACATTCTCTATAAACAGATAAAGATAATTTTTAAATTCCAGTTCCAAAAAGCACATAACTAAAACAGCTCCCAAAGCCAAACCTGGTTTTAAGGACTAAGAGCCATGCAGAACAATGCAAACTTGGCTGCCTGCCAGAAGTTCAGTACAAGTGGAAACATTTAAATTTCCCTTGAGAGGGAGTACCACAAGCAAGGTGCTGTTGCAGAAAAAAACAACTTGCTTCATAGATTCATCAGCCTAGAATAATCTTTGCAAATTCATTGCTTCACCGAGACTGAAGCACAAAGAGAAATATACTAAGTGTCATCAGAATACCTAACTCCAAAATTCTGGATGGCATATAATTATTCATTGTTAATTATGTTCTTTAAAATGCATTTCTAATGCAGTTTCCATTTGTATTTCTCTGTCCTTCTTTATTCTTAACATTTATTTATTAGCTAATGGTGAGTAATGGTATCTTTAGGTGATGGCACACACACACAACAGTGCCTCTGTTGTTGTGTGCCTTCAAGTTGTTTCCAACTTATGGCGACTCTATCATGGGGTTCTGGGTAGAATTTGTTAAGAGAAAGTTTGCCTTTGCTTTCCTCTGAGGCTAAGAATGTGTGACCTGCTCAAAGTCAGTCAGAAGGTTTCCATGGCTGAGCAGGGATTTGAACCATGGTCCCCAGAGTCATATTTGAACACCTAAACCAGTACACCACACTGGCTTATTAAGTACCTCCACTAAGGATTTTAAATTCCAGACAGGCTCATATGAGAGGAGATAGTCTTTCACTTATGCTGTCTCCAGCCCTTTTAGAGCTTTGAAGGTCAAACTAACACTTTGTTAGACTTGTGCCTTTGTGTGATTGCCAGCTCGGTCACCTGGGAAATCCTCCAGAGCATTCTGGAATCAGTCTTCAATCTTCACTAAATTTTCAAGAGGTAGACCATCTTGATTGCTCCTCCACATCTCTATACTGGCAAGTGGAGTACTGGTCCAAATTTCACCAGAAAGTGATCTGACCATGATAATAAGAAGTTAGTACAGCTGCCCCTCTGTTTTCGCGGACTTGGAGTCCATATCACTCAACAAATGGAGGGGGACAGAATGGGGGGAGCGACAACGGACATATGGTGCCAGTCCGTGGCACACTGGGGAAAAATATTTGCCAGCCCCTCACATAAAATAGTTTGAAAAGCACTGTATTAGTACATTGTAGTAAAACAGCAATTGTATACTAATGTACTGTTACTCTAGCTATGTACTAACACACTTAGACTTTAGTTGAAAAGTGTAACTCCTATCATCTTGAATAATGGTAGACTGCCCAAAGATGCTGGCTTTTGCTCATGTATAACAAAGAAATCTTTATAACTGAAGCAGTTTTTTAGCTGCCCTAGTCTAGTGATTCATGTGGTCTTCTGGGTTACTTCCAATGAGTTTATGATTTCTGGGTCACGACAGCTAAATTATTAGGCACTCTCAAATGCATGTGTATACATCTACATGTTAGTTTGGCACAAATGTAAAGACTTAAATGTCATTTTAGGGATTGGAAGAAGCACAGCAGGCCATGTACAAATGTTCTTCTCTGTGTCACTCTGTCACACATGCACACACGTTATTCTGGTTCCTTCTGTTGTAATACACCAGTGATTCCCAAACTTAGGTCCTCCAGGTGTTTTGGAGTTTATTTTCCAGAAGCCGCAGCCACCTTGGCCAGCAGTCAGGAATTCTGGGAGCTAAAGTCCAAGACAACTGGAGGACCAAAATTTGGGAACCACTGTAATAGAGGGATGAATCAGCCTGTCAGATACAACATCAAAACAGTAGAATATAACACTGGGAATTTTGTCAGCAACTGCGAAGACATTTGAGGGACAGCATTCATAGCCTAGCTAGCTACTCTGTGTGCTGTGTTTTGTTTCTTCTATCTTATACTTTCCAGTCCAATAAACACTTGAGGAGTCATGTGAAACAATGTGCTTTGGATTTATCTTTGTAGAAACTGAACATTCCTCACCATCAAGTATACATACATAAAAAAAAAATCTTCTCAACATTGTTGCTAATTTGGGCTTGATTATTTTTTTTCTGAGAGAGCCAGGATGGCATAGTGGTTTGACTATACCACTGGAGATCAGGGTTTGATTCCCTAGCTTTGCCATGAAGCTCACTGGGTGACCTTGGGCAAGTCACACACTCCCAGCCTCAGGGGAAGGCAATGGAAAACCTCCTCTAAACAATCTTTCCAAGATTTGGACAAATCTAGCCAAGACCCTGTGATAGGGTCACCATAAATTGGAAATGACTTGAAGGCACACAACAAACAACAAAAAATTTTTTTCTGAAAGATACTTCTGTTTCCCAGGGATGTATGCAAGTAAATGGTTACTGTTTATCTGCACTTCAAAATAAGGAAGCGCATCATAGTGCTGAGAATATTTGCTAATCATCATCTTTTGTGGGGCAGTGGAGGATAGTTCTGCTTTAAATAAATTTTAAAACAAGTCTTATTTTACATTTAGGTGAAAGATGTTTTTCAAGAGTCTCCATTCCTTGTAAGGGATGATTGTGTCTCCATAATGGATGGAACAGATGAAGGTAGGATGAACTTGTTTGTCAGTGGCTTCAATCAGTTGCTTTCATTCTGAGACAAGTGTAGTGTTTGCTGCTAATGAGACTCTCTTCACTTGGGTTCTACAGAATAACATAAGCCAACCTCGCTTCCCCATTCCCTGCCTAATGAGTTTACAGAGAGGCCTTTTCAAACAGAAAGTGTCAACCATTGTAAAAGGCCTCTTTTGGACCTAGGTTGGCCTGGGGAGGGTTAAAAATGTGGAAAAATTGCCCCTGTGCTCTCTGGAATATTTGGGAAGCAAATATGATTTTGTTTTTTAAAAATCTACTTTTTCTGAGGTGGGCTTGTGTATTATGAGTTTATGTTCCCCAAATGCAGGTAATCAGGTGTTTTCTTGCCAGTTCATATCCAGCTCCTGGAATTTGACTATCAGTTTTGAGCCAATTGACTCTGTTTGTAGGGGAAAGAAGGTGAGGCAACATCCTGTAGAGATATCTTCTGTTTACAAGGTGCTTTATTTGAGCAGTTCCTTAGCATAGTTTAACACATAAGCATTTCCTTATACAGATATGAATTGTGTGTCAATGTGAACACCCTTGTTTAAGACCTACAGTCTACAGGCCTCATGTGGCCCTTCAAGGCCATTTTTGTGCCCCCCCCGACATAAAAACAATTTTGCAAAAATGTTTTTTGCAAAAAAAAAATGTTTTGTACCAGAATGCCCCCAAATGTCCCCAGATATATGCTAAAGGATGTGGAGGGCATTTCCATCATGTTTGGAGGCTCCTCCCCCAATGTTTTATTTTAAAAACCCTATTTTTTTCCCAAATGCCCCAAAATGTTCACTATGGGGCAAGACACATTTTCACCACATTCTGTGACCTCTGTGAGCCTAAATAAGTCAGGAAGTCCCCCAAACATGGTGAAAATGCCCCCATATCCCCCTAGTAGGGTCACACTTTTTGGACATTATTTTGAGGAAGCAGGTGAGGCAAACAGCTGCAGCCCTCCAAGGTCTTCTGAGAGGCTAGTTGCCCGTGCCTGTTAGTAAGGCCATTAATACATGAGAGCAGGTTCTTCACATGCATCCCTAGCTGTATAAAGAATTCTGGCTTAAAGAGGACAACAAATTTTCGATCCTTTTCTTCTAGTTCACCAAAGTTTTACTGTATAGTTGTAGTCAATTTATACTATATATTTATTTACTGTTTTTTATTTTATGTGATCCCCTCTTTCCCTTGGAGCTGGGATCCAAGGTGGCTGTCAACAGAATTTTTTATAAAAAATTACCATAATGAATTGTAAACAATTAATACAATAAATGTGTTTTAAGCATAAATTATTTCAAAGCAGTATTAAAACTCCTTCATTTCAGTAAATTGAAAGATGAAAAGCTCCCATGTGTTCATATCAGGCAGGCAAATGATAAACAACTGTCTAAATAGAAAGGTCTTTCCTGGCTGGTGGAAGGACGACAGGGAGGAGGCTAGCCTAACTTCCCTCAGAAGGGACTTCCAGAGTCTGTACAAGTGCCAAGAGACCCTTTTTAACATTGTCATCAAACTAACTTCTGGAGGTGGCAAGCCTGAGAGAAATGGTCTCATGCAAATCTGAAAGCTCTGGTCTTTGAAATAGCCTGAAGCTTTCATACAGACATATGTAAGCTGCCAATAATTTATTTTCTCTTTCTTGAATTTCTCCATTTTTTAAAAAACTAGGCATTTCTGCGTGGATTACTGTCAACTTTTTAACAGGTATGTGCCTAATCAAATTGTAATCTGTTAGGTATTCCATGTTATGATCCTTCTGAAATGTCCAAATTGAAATACACTTTATAAACTTCAGCATTTACAACAATATATGTATTCATCTGTAAGTAAGTACCAGCTTTTCCCCCAAGAAGGCATATATACCGGTAGTATTGACACCACTATTGGCTTGGGTAAAACTTCAAGAGAGAGTCTGAATTTTATACCTCTGCGTATTTAAAATATATTTAGGCAAATACAGATAAATATAACAGCTACACACACTTTATGTCCTTGTGATACAAAATATATTTCTAATGTTACTCCAGGAATATAAAGTTAAACAGAATACCACAGAGTGCTGCTTTTCCCTCTACTGAGGAGGGCTGAGATATACAAGGTGAATATGCCCAAGAAGGTAGTTGGATATATGTATGTTGATCAACAGAAAAGAATCAGAATAGAGCACAATATTGCTATTAACTGCTGAGTCTTTTGTTTTCTGATAAATTTCTTCTAAGTTAGGGACAGTCAATGTTAACTTCCAAATGTTGGGTTACAATTCCCATCAGCCTTAGCCAGCATAACCAGTGGTGAGGTACGATAGAAATTGCAATGCAGCAATATCTTGAAAGCCACAAGTTGGCCACTCCTACATGAAGACTATATGGGAAACACTGTATCTGCTTCTCTTTTCCAAATATCTGTGTTCATGTACCCAGGAATAAAAGTGAATTATAACTCAGGCACTCTGAATTGGGAAATTGTAAAATGTTTTGAACTTGTGGATGTTTACTTGACAATACTATATGGATTTTATTAAGATTTCCATTAATTTTGTTTTAACAAAACTGTATTTCAGATAGTTTGAATGCTCCAGAACAGAAATGTGTAGGAATGCTGGACTTAGGAGGTGGATCAACTCAGATCACATTTCGCCCAAGCACCAAGGTAACAAGAATACAAGTCGCTTTCATCAAAACAGTTGTGATGAACTGCCAGACTTTTTGCTTTTTCTTGTTTACCAATGATATTTTTCCAATTCGATTTTGGGAACCAAACATTCCATCTGAGTATGCATTCAGAACTTGAACTCAAGAAAAAGAAAGTTAGATGTCAGGTCATGACAGCAAAATTTTCTTAAAACATTTTTTACTTTGGAATTTAGTTAGTGTAGAACTGTATACACAAAGTGTTCTAGCATCATGACAAAAAATTATATGGACTACTGACCCAGAGGATTGTGTTACTGCAGTAATATGAGCTAATCCTGTTGCTTCAGTGGTTATCATAATCTTTAGATGCAGTTTCATACTATTGCAAAAACAAAAAATTAAACCAGTTAAAGCGTGTAGAAACCAGGTGGAGATGCGACATGAAGTTAAGTCTGCAAAATCTGTGTCTCATTTAAATGGTCTCTACTATAGTGTCAAAATGCTGATAAAGTAAGTGACTGTGTTATTGTCTGATATGCATCAAGACAAGATTGACTTCCTTTGTCTCAGATAGGATGCCACTGTAATTGCACATCTGTAGGACTGTGACATGGATGTGTGTGTGCGCACATGTGCATACATGCACCTTCCAGTGACCTTGTTGACTTACAGCAGCCCCATGAATTTCATAGTTTTCTTAGGCAAGGGATACCCAGAAGTAGTTTTGCGAGTTCCTTCCTCTGAAATGTAGCCAACAGCCCCTGGTATTCATTGGTGGTCTCCCATCCAAGTACTAATCAGGGATGACCCTGCTTAGCTTCCAAAATTAGCTGGAATCTGGTGCTTTTAGGGTATATAGGCTCTTACAATGATGCTGAGCTCTAGCTAATTCAGATTGACAAATGGGAAGTTTTACTTTTCATCACATCTTCTGTGATCTTCCCTAAATCTTTCTGGGTATTGCAAGGCTCAAAATGTGGATTAGGGACCACAGTGAAAATGGTTAATGGTGTGAGGTGTTGGATCAGAAGAAGCACAACTGGCTTTTCCCCACTATATTCTACAAAGTGAATGGGTTCTCTTTTATGTTCCAACCCACTGAAAAATATTAACACGCAATAAAGCTATCATCTGCAAGTATGGGGCGGAATGCTATCAGTATGCTGATAATACCCAAATATACTTCTCCATGTCTTCAAAAAACAGCTTCAGCTAAGAATAGTCTGTCTGCGCTGAATAAATGCTTTCACATATGCACGAAATGTCCTTTTTCTTTACAGACCACTCTGGAGAGCACCTCTGCTAGTCACATCACTTCTTTTCAGATGTTTAACTCCACATATAAACTGTATTCGTACAGGTTAGTGGATTTTAAAATATAAGAAAGTTATTACAGTAATCCTTTACTATTTATAAAAAGTTTCCAGTATGCACAGAGAGGCAGCATGGTGTAGTGGTTTGACTGTTAGACTTTGACTCTGGGAGACCCGGGTTCAAATCCCCACTTGGCCAGGGAAAATCTGACTTTGGGTAAATCACATTCTCTCAGCCTCAGAGGAAGTCAAAGGCAAAAACCTCTCTGAACAAATCTTGACAAGAAAACCCCGTGATAGGTTTGCCTTAGACTTAGACTTGCCATAGGTTGGAAATGACTTGAAGGCACACAACAATAATACATTCTAGCTGAAATTTGGAAATTGCAGAAATCCCTCACAGTAAACTCATAATCTAAACAAATGAGATACTTGGGTGAAGGGAGTTGAAGGGAAACCTTGTACTGCTAACTGGGAGTGAAATAAATTACGTACAGTTAAAGTATACAGTAATTAACTAGCGAACAAAATTGATATTGGGAAAGTAAAATATTCTATGTTGGTAGAACCTAGTGTGTGAGTGTATGCACATTCCATGTAATTATAATTTACTTGAGTGCATACTCTGTGTTTTGGATTTTTAAAGGTATTTTGTCAGACTTAGAGTTTTAAAAATTATTTTGTCAAGTTTTGGTAAACAAAAAGTTTTAAAAGGGGAGGTTGTGGGCCAGAAGCAAGGGCTTTTGGGCAGGAGGCACTATAGGATCCATAGGAAAAGAGAATTAACCAGATAGAAAACAGACATCTCATAAAGCATTACCATTCATGAGGTTTCCAGGCCCTCTCCTGACAATGTTGCCCTACTGTAGCTGAAACTGTTTGTGCATGGACACAGGCTTCAATGCATATTTCCCTAATTTGATAAGAAAGCAGGCACACAAAGAAATGCTGCCTGTGCATTTCCTTAGTTTGAAAAGCTAGATCGCAGAGCTGGTGCTGTGTATCTCATCTGTTTAGGCAAAGTGGGAAGATGGTAGTCTGAATCAGTTCTACTGTTTCCCTGAACTGTTGCCAATATTTTGGTTGCTGTTGGTCAGACCCGGGAGGCTAAATAAGACTTATTGCATTTTTGTCTGCTACAGGCTAGAACTTTGAGGGCAAGAATTTTCAAATCTCAGAAGGCCACTGTGCTTAGTCTGTGCACTCTTTTGCTGCCCCCCCCCCCAATTTTGATTTTCTCTTTAAGGGCATGCTGTCCTTTTTTTAGCTATTTAAAAAAATGTTCAGAGTGAATGCAGACTAAATGCTCTAGAATTAGAATTTTTCTTTTCAACTTTTTCCTCATTTAAATAAAGAGGTCATTTGTAGATGCCTTATATATGCCATTTCTCCTTTTGCATTGTTGTATTTGTCTCAGAGAAAAACAAATTTCTGCCACCTTGAGAGTGACCTTTAAGAAGCCTTTTTTATTACAAAAGAGTGTAAATTTTCAAAGGAGGCAGACTACTTTATTTGGTGCTTATGATAAAAAAAAGTCAGTAGTGGCAGTGAGAGAAAGCTGCTGACTCCAGGGCACCATTTTCTCCAGTGCATTGGATGGGCAGGTTCTTGGAGCCAAGTTGCTCTGGGAGGGTTGGCTTGGGCATTTGCCTCTTTTTTGGTACACTTTCTCCAGTGATGTGCAAGGGGAATATTCAAGCCATCCTTCTTGGAGCAATATAGTTCCAAAGACACACCTTTAATTGCATTGGAGCGAATGGTAGGTTGGAGCCAGTCTCTTCCTTTTTCTGCTATTGCCATCTTCTCTTTCTCCTTGCACATCCCTGAAGAAAGTCCACATTACAGTCTCTTCACACACAGTACAAATGAATCCCTTTTGGGGAGAAAAGTGGGTTATAAATCCCATAAATAACACACACACACACACTGGATTCAAGCTACTGTGTTTTTAACTGATGCTGCCTTGCAATCAAAATGAATTAAACTTCAGTACCAGAGCATTGTTTTGATCTTGCTTTTATCCATTTCTCTAGTTATCTAGGACTTGGGTTAATGTCAGCAAGACTGGAGATTTTAGGAGGAGTTGAAAGAGAGGCCTGTAAGTGTTAAATACATATAACTTCAGTCATGCATGGGGATTTTTGTTTTTCGGTTTCTTACGTTCACCAATGTATCAACTCAGAGTAGGTCATAACATATTTTAAAAAATTCAGATTATAAAAATTATACATGGTAACTACACAAACAATAGAACATATTAACATCTCCCTTTCTGTTTGTAAATGTTTGTTTGCAAAGGATTTGAACCAATGTAGATTTTTTTAAAAATTATGAGATAATTATTAACTAAAACCGATGAACAACCACAGTTAAAATAGTCATAATATACTGCTCTGTCTGCTGGTTTAAAACATATTCCTTATGGTTTGGTAAGTCTTAAACCAGTCTATGGAACAGAATGGAAGTGCTGTCAAATAACAAAGTATCAAAACAACAGGAAGACAGTGTAAGAGGATAAATAAACTTTTTTGGTGGCAAAGTAAAAAGTAGCTACTGAACAGACCTCTCTTAAGAGGGTGCTACCAATGAGAAGGCCCTAAGCAAGAGGTGGAGACTTTATTTCTCTCAGGGGACACATTGCCACTGTTAGGTGTTACAGTATACAATAAGAGTATTTAGAAACCAAAATGGGAGGAATTTACCCTTTCCTCTCCTTCCCCCTTACACACAGAGGCTGTGAGGAGAATTAATGTCAGAGATATGAGTTGAACCAAAACAAGTGCCTTAGCAGTGCTAGTACTCTGTGACTTAGCAAATCCCTGTTGAGTGAACAAGGAATGGAAAGCAAGATATCATATACTGATCAAAGAAGTTGGGTTGATGGTTCATTTATCATAGTGGTTTTTAGCTGTGATTTTGATATTTTCTTATTTGATGCCACTTCCATTCTGGTTTGTAGACTAGTTTTCTCTTGAAAAGCCATGTGGAGTGTGTCCTAAACCAGTGACAGAGTGTTCTAGATCAACTTAAACTTCTGTCATGAAAATTGCCCAGTCATAGAAGCTGTACAGTGCAGCTGCAAAACAATCAGGCCCACACTTACCCAAGTCTTTAAGAATTCTGCAGATGGTAGGAGCAGTTGCTAACAGTGCCTGTCTTCATGCATACATCATTTTAACTTTGACACGTGGATGGAATAGACTGAGAGTATTAGAGGCTGATTGCTTTTCACATGCATGGGGCTAAAACACAAAAAGGATGCCTGAACAATGAATTAAAGAACATTTGTTAAAGATGTATTTTAATATTTTGTGAGTCACTCTAGGAATCTGCTTGTACTGATAAAAAAATTAATGAATAAATAAATATGCAATGTCCTTATATCGAAATGTATGCTGCAGTCCATACACTTAACCAAGAGGCATACGATTCTATAATGAACTGCATACAGAAACTCTTATGTCCAAGCTCTCTCTGCCCTTTTCTGCTGTTGTTTTTCCTCTCTTCCACACACCCAATATTTTGTTTTTCACTGATATAGAAACAATGGTGATTCATGGGAGGTAGGTTTTGTCAATGTATAATAATAATAATAAGTTTTATTTTTAACCCGCCCCTCTGCGTGGCA
>CM034701.1:376583735-376604831 GCA_020142125.1 Phrynosoma platyrhinos | reverse complement strand
ACTATTGTTATTGCTCAAGCACTCTGAAAAACTGGTGTTAAGAATAGTGGGAATTCCTTAACTAATCAGGTAAAGAAATCAGCATAGACATATTGTCACTGCAGAATTTTTGAAGTGTTAAACCATCATAGATAGTTCAGTTTAACTGGGCCATTGTGCTGTGTAGAGAATTTATAGACAATAAGCCATCTTTGCAATTAAGGGATCTTATTTGCTAGCTTTTCTTTATCTTCTAACCCTGTGTCTGCTAAAAGAAAAAGGCAAGGTGGTAAGATGATGGGTGTTTTGATTATCCTGTTTGAAGATAAGAGTCTTACTGCCTCAGAAATAAAGGCTGATGGATGCTCAGTTGATGAGGCAGTATTTAAATTCAATGAGAATGGGACGGAAAATGTATGACTTTTTAAAATTAGAATTTCCACGTAACATCTTCTCTCTTTCAGTATCTTTTCTCAATTCTTACAGTAAGAGAAGGTGAAGAACTAACAAGTCCCTGCTTATCACCTGACTTCCAGGGTGAATGGGAACATGCTAAGATAATGTATAAAATTAAAGGACAGAAGGCAGGTATAGTAATCTGGTCATTTTTACATTTGTTAATATGCATTTGCTTCAGTATTTTCATTAAAACTGTGAGGTTTACAAATCTTTAACATAGAAATTGAATACACTTCCCCAAATTCTGCTTCCTGTAGCTCCATCATTCTGCACAAGTCCAGAATTGAGGGCATTTTGGTCTTATGTGGATTTCTGTTTTCTGGTTTTTCAAAAGCACTTTTCTGAGAATTGTAGTTACGGATTTGCCTGAAAATATCTGGGAAATGGCACGGTAAAATATTCATCAGCCCTTCTAGTTTTCTCTATGTACATGAGACCCCTACATTTTTCTGGGAAGATTTTTGCTTCATGGATGGAGGCTTACCTCTGAAGTTCTTCTTTGAGTTTTTCATAGGTGGAAATCAGTAAAGAACCTTTTTCGTGATGGTGCCTCGACTGTGAAATTTTCTCCCCAAGGACTCACTAGGCACTATTTGAGTGCTAGGAGAACCTTTGTTGCTTGTGTAATTTGCAAAAATATAATAAATTGTGTAAAATAAAAATTATGTTATTTATACAGTTGCAAAATCTTGCTTTTTGCTATAGAACATTTTTTAAAAACATATGCATAGTTCTGCTGGAAACAGACTTTGTATACTGGGCTGTTATTACTATGAAGCAATTAGATCTGTTTGGAAACAATATTATTATCAACCATCCCTTTGATACAGATATATGAACAAGGCAAATGCTAGGCCAAATATTTATTTTTTCTAGTTTTTTTTATATTTATTATGTTTTAGCTATCTTTTTAATGCTGTTTTTAATTTGTGTGTTTTAAAATAGGAATTTAGTTTGTGTTTTAACTTTTGTATTAAGAGTTGTTGTTTTTTTAATTGTATTGTGCTTTTAAAACATTGTGCAGAGGCTATGGATACCAGGTTAAATACATTTAAAATATAAATATAATAAAATAACAAAATTAGTAAGATTATGATTCAAATCATGTTGATAGACTACTCTAGAGGTTGCACTTTTTTCAGGATCATGCAACTGTGACAAAAAAAAATTACTGGCTCCAAGAAGGCCATTTTTCCAGCGTCTTAGTTCTGTTTTTGTTTTGTTTTCTCCCACTTCTGTGCCTGTGGCCTTTTTCTTTCTGTCATCATTGCATGCTCTGGCCTAGCTGCACCAGTGTAGTGCACTAACAAGATTCTGGTCAATAAAAGCTCTAAATGGAGTATGAAGGCAAAGGAAAATAGCAAAATCAATTAAAAAGTCAGCTAATCTTAAAATGTCATGATGAACAGAAAGATTTTCCCTTGGCACTGAAACAATTGCAATATTGCTACCAGTCATACTTCTGGTATGTTAAAAGTTCTCAGGGGAAAGGTGGAGCATAAATAACATTCTTGTTGGGGCAGCATAGTTCAGAAGGCTCCTTCCCTTGTTTATCCATAGTATGCCCTGAAGTTCTTGAAGGATAACCTCCCGATGATCTGAAACCATAGGCAGACTATGACTTAAGGAGAAAATTACCTGCAGATATTTGGGCCCAAACTTATAGGTAGCACCAACATCTTGAACTGAGCATTTGATTCCACCTGATTCCATTAGTTAAAATTCTGTCTGCTGCTTTCTGAACTAGCTGAAGCTTCTGGTTTGCCTTTAACATTAATCTCATGTATAATATGTTACAAAAATTCCACACAATACATTAAACATTATTGATAGCATTGGATGGTATTAAAATAAATGTTCATGGCTTTTGGAACAGAGCAGAGAAAGAACTTTTTAAAAGGAGGAGAGCAACAAGGATGGATTCCATGGATTCTCCCAATGTCATGGGATTTGAGTGAAGGCAATTGGAAATAAACAGAAATTGCTGCCTTATCGGTAATTGCAGTGAAACCTCGATATCTGTGAACTTGCCATCTACGGATTTGATATCTGCAGACAGCAATCCCTCATTGTCCCCAATGGTGGTGCATGCACACAGCCATGCCACCGTTAGGGGCAATGGGACTTCTCTTGAGCATCCATGGATTTTGGTATCCACAGTGAGGTCTGGAACAGATCCCCCATGGATACCAAGGGCACACTGTACAATTCAGAAATGATTGCTTGGTCTGCAAATATCATATCATTATTTTGCATGTAAATTAAATAACAGAGAAATTTTTCATTGCCTGCTTGATGTCTTTATGTAACTTGTTTACCACTTAGCAATATTCCAAAACTGTTTGATAAATGTGTAATCACAGTAAATAAATTTCACAAACACTGAATTATTACAGGTGCCTTTTTTTTACTCTTTTAGGAAAGTCTCTCTTTGAATCATGTTCTGATGAAATAGCAAAACTTTTCACCCAGAAGATTCATAAGACAGATGAAGTAAAAGACTTGGATTTTTATGCTTTTTCCTACTATTATGACTTGGCTGTGGATGCTGGTTTAATAGGTAACTTTGAGTTTGATGTTTGTAATACTAAGCTAGAATCAAATATTAATAAACACAACTAAGCCCAAACCCTTATTTTATTCTTAAAATCTTGTTTTAGATCTGGAGGGGCACTCAAATGCAGGGGAGGGAAGCTCCACTGTGGTCCGAATTTGCCCTGTGAATGACCTGAATCCAGCCCCTAAAAATTGAGAGCAGGCCTCTCCAACTTAGGAGGGCAAGTGGGGATGGAAAGGATCCGTGTGTTGCTTCTGACTAGATAGCAAGGCGCTTCCTTCTTGCAGAGACAGACATGGAATAACTGGAAATGGAGTGACCAGATGGCATTAGGGAGTAGCTAGGGGGATAGACTTCCCATACATTTTGGATTTTTTTCTCTTCCCCCCATCCCATTCCTGCCGCTTCCTCTGGTCAGTAGTGGGAAGGGTTGAAGTCTCATCTCCCAGAGCAGGAATAGCTCCCTGATTCTATTCTAAAGAGAGACTGCAGTGTGAAGCTATTGAGCTAGAATTCATGTGCAGTGCAGATCTCAGCTAGAGACCAGGATAAATCCAGATAAATGACACCCACAGCATTCCACCTAACAAACTAATGACATGAAGCTGAGAAGCAACTAATCTGAGTACTGTGATTGTTATATCTAGCTATTCTCTGTGAAGCTGAAGACACAATTCACAACACATGGGTTAATCCCTTGTGGCTGTAGCTTCCTTAGTTGAATCAATCTACCTGTACTTTACCAAGCATTATAATCTGTACTTTACCAAGTATTATCATCCAATGAGTCACATCATCTTATTGTATGTCCAAAATATGACAGCTGCAGTTTAGTCTGTTGTATGTTGACTTACTTGTGTAATAGCTGGGGGAAAAGAACCTGTCTTTCTTGGGATTTGGCATCTCTCCTGGCTGTGCAGTGTAGCAGAAAATCAGGAGAGGAGGAAACGTGTAATTTGAGTGTTTTTTATTTTTGCAGTAAGTTTAATATGGCTAGCAGGTTGTACAATTAACATGTTGAAGAAAAGTCAGGGAGAACCCTATCCTCACATAAGTAGCAGTGCTAACTGTCCCAATAACTGCTATACATAACCTATTCAGTCTTAATATGGAAGAGATTATATAGCTTCCCGTCAAACTGTCAAAAGCCTAGTTTTCACCAGATGGAAGTAGTGGTCTTTTGAGATATCCTGTCCCCAACCCATTCAAGACTTTGTTGATCAAAATCAGTACCTTGAATTGAGCTTAAAATGAATTGGAAGCCAGTGCATTTGGTTTCAGTGGTGATATATCCTCTCTGAAACACATAGCTGCATTTTGCATTAGTTGTAGCTTCAGAATACTTTTCAAGGGCATTCTCATTTATTAACAATTTCAGATTCCTGTAAGCAGTTACACTCTTCCCTTTTCCATCTCAAAACTTAAGAGCCCTTTTATTTTCTGTCTAGATGATGAAAAAGGAGGGACTCTGGCAGTCAGTGACTTTGAAACTACTGCAAAGAATGGTAAGGCCCTTTCTCTTTCTTCATGCTTGCTTACCTTGGATGAGCTAGGAAACCATCATAAAGATTTAGCCATGATGCTGTTATCCACTAGAGGAATATATAAATAGCCAGTAAATTGTCTTGTGGCTATAATTGTTATTAACAATATAATCTGCTTTTTATACTTTACTATTTTGTTCCCCAAAGTGTGCAAAACCATGGAGGTTCAACAAGGAGAGCATCCTTTTCTCTGCATGGATCTCACTTACGTTAGTTTGCTATTGGAAGAACTGGGCTTTCCAAAGAACTACATTTTTAAGGTAAGTATCTTTAGCTACTTTGTTAGGACTGAATGTTCTTAATTTGAAAAAAAAAAACAAGCATCAAGATGTTGTCACAATAATATAAATCAAAATTAATATTTATTGGTGGTGATCACAGAAGTTCTCAATTCCTTTTTCACCTCTACCACCCAACAACCTCTAAATTTCAGCGTGTGAGAGGGATGTAAGCCTTTCCAGTGTGTGAGAGGGACATAAGCCATCTTTGCACTCTGAGATATTGGGGAATCAGATATCTGGTAGCATATGCTTGCCAAGGTAAAGCCTGGTTAGAAGAAGATGAAGAAGAGGAGACATCAACTAAGGGCAGGAGGTGAACCTGGATGAGTGAGTAGGAGATATTCCTAGAACAGAAAAAGGGCACTCTAAGTGCATTGCTGGCCAGATTCTCTCTGTGAGCCAGGAAACACTGAGTGCATGGCCATGTTTTCTAATGTCACTGGGACCCTGGCCAAAGTAATGAGTAGAGCCTCCAAACCTAGTGTTTTGGCTAGAGGCCCAGCTTTTTATCTTCTCATTCATCATGCAAGGAGGAGAGGAGGACAGACGTGCTACCAGGCAGCACCGAAAAGTACAAGATGCTTACAAACACTAGCAGAGAATGTGGTGCACTTAATTGATCAACTCTCTTCTCCCTTCATGGGGAAAGGAATCTCATCTATCAGTGATCAGAGATAACAAGGATTTCCCCAAATATACCCTTCAGGGATGGGATTTGGGGAAGGTGCACAAGGTGGGCAGAGGTTTACCTGGAGATCTCCATGGACCAGGTAGGGAACCTCTACAAACTATATTAAGTTTAAAAGTCAGATGTTCCATTTCCCAGCCTAAAAATTTCAAGATATACTACCAATAATACACAAAGTTCTTAAACTACAAATCATGATATTATTTGCAAGACAATTGCTCAGATTTTAAATGTTGCTTTTAGCATGCAGTGGAATCTTCCCATTTTTAGGCATTCCCCATACATTGGCAGCCATGAGGATTAGATGCGTCCTCCCATCCATCCCATTATGAAAACTGAGAACCAAAGACAGCTAAATTCTTCCATGTTTCACAGTAAACATGAGAAATCATTTGAAACTCTGTGATACTGGTTTTGTTTATTGTAGACAGAGCTGCTTCACATGTGCTTGGTCATCATTTTAACTGCAGCATTAAGGGGTGTCATGCATGAATGAATGGGCTGTATAACTATCATACTGCCAGAGACACCATGCCTTTTTAATGGAATTGAGTCATGCATATAGCTGCCAGTGTTGAAACATACAGCAATCAAATGATGAATATGTAAAGCAGCCCAGAGAAATATAACCTTTTATAAAGTCCACTTTTTTTTTCTATTCTAGCTTGCCCGAAAAATCAACAACACTGAAACCAGCTGGGCATTGGGAGCAATCCTGCATTACATGGATTCACTTCACATGCTGCAGTATTAGGGCTTTTGGAGTCCAGGGGGATGTGGCAAGTCTGAGAAAATGTGACACAGCAGTACTTCTATAACTACTCAGACGTGAACTTTCTCAGTTCTTTGGGTCACCAACTACAGCAAGCTCTACTACTACTATGACCAGTAAACTACTACTGTTAGACTAGGGGAGATGTGTGTGTGTACACACACAAACACACGCACACACACACAGATATATATATTTATGACTTGATCTAGCTCAGCAGTGCACTCTGGTGTTTCACCTTGGGTAATTCAGCATAGCAGTACACTCCATGAAATCATGTATCTTTTTAAAGTGCCACTGGAAATCACAGGCTATTGTTCTGGAAACCAATAGGCCATGGCAGCTAAAAATCCATCTTGGATGGCAAATCAGAAACTAAACTGGATGAATGTAAAAATCATCCTGTGAGTCATGATGGGACTTTGTTCATATTGTCCCATTGTCCTGTGCTCTCTGTGAGAAAAGCACATCAGTTTTGCCCTTGCTGCTAGCAAACTGAAGCTAGTGTTAAAAACAAGTGCAACTTTTTTATTACATATTTTTGTGTGTCATGGTGACTTGCTTTAATTTTTTTAAAGTGTGAAAACTAACTTATCTGTTTAAAAATATTATTTTGCTTAGTCAGATTCATTCTGGTACATAATGAGAGTTATTTTTTGAAAGCTGGTTGGACAGTTATTCAGAATCTGCTATTGGTGTACTCAGTTACTTTGAAAGCAATGCTATGGTTTAAAGGTCTGTTCCACAAGCTGAAGTCTTTCCTTTAACCTTTGCTTTAGTTTCTTCAGTGGTGGTTGTTAGCAAATCCACAATGTAGTAGGCATCTGTTTGAAGGCACAGGCAAGCTATGTGTACAACTTGGAAAAAATGTATATTTTTAAAAATTACAGTGCTCAGTGCAAAGGGCTGAAGAGATTCTTGAAGTTGTAATCCTAAAAAGTCACTTTTCCAAGCTCTTGACATCTTTCCAGTGTCATGCTGGATTGCTTGCCCATGTCATTGTGGACTGACCGGTACAAACAGGTGATTTGACTACACATTCTAATGTGTAAATGTCTTCTACAAAAATTGCAGGATGCTCTGACTGTATGTAAAATTTCTAGAACTGGAAAGGTGAGTTAAACAGTCTAAAGTGTTAACTGGTCAGGTAGAGAATTAGATTACCCTGCCATAACCCCCCCTTAAAATATCAAAAGGGAAAATTCCCTCGTAGAATTGTGTAGATTCTGTCAGCATCAGGAATATCTGTAGATTTGGATTCACCTCTATTATTTAGTATGGAACATTGTGCCTTAACTGTTCTTCAGCCTCAGGCTTCTACATAGTCTCCAGTGGCTATTGGTTAGGGGCTTTGTTACATTTAGACTAGCCTGTCTAATAGTGTCTAGTCAGGACAAGGAATTCTGTCCATTTCTGACATTAAAAACCAAATTAGTGTGATTTCCACTTATCTAATCAAACTACTCCACGCTTATTCTCCTAAAAGCTATAGGGTTTGTATCCTTTCATCTCCTTTTCCTATCCTCTGACAACCATTTTCACTTCTGAGTAATAGTGGATTATTTTTTTCTTATTTGCATTATTTGGAGTAGTCAGTTTCAAGTGGAAAGTTAAGTAACACAGTGATACCTTCCTACTAATCAACATTCTCAAGGGATCAAAGAACCATTCAGTTTCAAGCAAAGTGAAAGCCAAATTGAACTTTACAGTTGTCGGTCAATGCATGAAACACTAGGTCATGATAGCAGATTTCTCATGAAATGTTTTAGCAAATCAGAAGACAAATGATTGTGGAGACAGAATCCCAATGCCTATCTATGATTCAAAGCTCTTTCTAGTTTTCTTTCCCAGACAGAAAACTCGCTGTTTGCATTGTGATTTTTGGATACACTGATGAGTGTGGGAGGTGCAGCTTGAAGGTTTTGATAGTGATTGAATATGGGCTCTTCCAATTCTTTTGTTCATAACTTAATATAGTGTGAATTTTCAGCATTATACATATGTAAATTTGCTAGGGAGTTCAGATGTTTACACGGATTCTTGGGCTGCCAAGGAGAACTTTAAACTGTGTTCTTGAAGTGTTCCTTCATGTGAACCTTGCCTTCCTTTTAAGTAAATGAATGTATAATTGTTGCTCTGAGCAAAGATTATAGAACACTGCTAAGATTACAGAAAAAACTATATGTAATATGTGTGTCACTAGGAAACATGTCAGCTTTTAAAAATGCATGGGGGGGGGGAACACTGGCTGTCACAGCAGCAGCAGAAAGAGTAAGTTTTAATATTCCCTCCCACCATGGTCCCAATTAAAAATTGCCTTCTTTTCCTCCTAGCCCTGTTGTGGAGACTTCTCATTGTGTTATTGTGGAGCTTTTTTGCTACAAACAAAGATGGGGTGGTAGATATTTGTAGTCAGGACTCAGTAGGGAGGAAAAAGTTAAGATTTTTCTCCCTGTTTACTGCCATCCCAGTAGAAGCCCACCTGCTGCTATTGTTTAAAAACTGACATGGTTCATATTGACACATGTAGCATCACATGTACATTTGATACTAAGGCAAGAAGCATAGCAAACATGGTAACACTGCAGTTCTTCCAGCATATTGTAAAGAGAGCATGAGACCTGATACGGAGAAGGGAAAGACTGTTGATTGTTCAGTAACATCAGTACATCTGGCCTCATGTCCATGTGTATTTTGTAGATTACTTCAAATTAGCAACTTTGAAGAATCTGGTCTGCAAGCTAAGTGTGTCTTTTTGTATGCACAGACTTTTATGTGGGAAAAATCAGATAGCAAAGCTCTGCTTAATATTTGATTGTAATTGAAGCAACATATGTCTGAATGTATTTTGGATATTCAAAAGAAAAAGAATTGTCAGTAAAAAAAAAATTGAATACTGGTGCTGTCTGATTTAAGTGGAAGACAATCTCGTCATTCTGACTTTCTGGAGCATCACTTTCCAAAAGAGAAGCAATGAGAATGCAAAGGGAGAAGTAAGGCTTATCTTCTCAGAACACTTCATTCATTTGCCATTGCGTCTGAATTTGCTTATTCATTTTTCTTATTTCCCTCTTGATTATCTCCTTTTTTCTGTCGTGTCTATAAGATTATTTGCCATTATTTTAAACTGTGCATTAGCTCCCCCAGAAATTCATCAGGCCCTTCCCTTGTAGATCTTCAGTAGACCTCTGAAGGAAAACACACTTGTTTTCACTGGCCTTTCCTTAGCTTTTGGGGATACTGGTTTTAATAGTAATTCCTGTTTTTATTTACTTTTTGTTGTTTTTAATTTATAACTATTTTCATCTTATGAATCCATCTTGGATGGATTCACACTTTCAAGACATCCTAACAATAATTTAAATAATTTAAACTTATGGTGACCCTAAGGCAAACCTATCATGGAGTTTTCTTGGCATGTTTCTTCAGAGGGGGTTTGCCATTGTCAACCTCTGAGCTGAGAGTCACACAGTGGGTTTCCATGACCGAGCCAGGATTCGAACCCAGTGTCCTAGTCCAGCGCTCAAACCACTACGCCATGCTAGACCTCCTGGTAAAACTTATGTCCTGGTAAATAAATCCCACTGAACCCAGTAGAGGTTATTTCAAATAGACATACATTAGATTAGGAGGCAAAATGATTAGATGGCAAACCTATGTAAAACTCTCTTGGTTTGATTTTTAACCAGTGCTGAGAGTCCTAGAAATGTTTCCCAAGGCAGTTAACATGACTAATCTGCCAATTACTTAAAAAGAGAAATAGGATGACCTAGGCAGCTCTTGTGGTTTAGAAAGAAAGGACAAGGGTTAAGTTAAATCAAATAGCTCTAAATGGAAAAAGGAACAAGTTTCCTTGAAAAGTAGATGTGTTGGTTTACAAATGGGGACAGAGGATTAGGCTTTCATCTTTAATGCCTTTTAGGTTTGGTTCCGTTATCTATATGTTCTTTGGAAAGGCAATTTCCTTGAGATTGAGCATGCAGAGCAAGATAGCAAAATCAAACAGATCCTCATTAGCTAACATCTCAGATACAAATACTTGCATATACTCTTCCTAAAGGGAGACGTGAGGAAATCAGATAGGCTACGTAGACTGTGCATCCAAGTAGCCTCATACACCTATGCAGTTTACCTATGTCATGTCCAGCCCAAGCCTCTTCTTTTCAATTGTGAAGATTTTGCATTTGCTATGTTATTTGCTACTCTTAAGGATACTGTGAAGTACTAAAAAGATGAATAAATGGGTCCAAGGACAAATTGCCTCAACTTTCCCTAGAATCTAAGATGTCTAAACAGATTATTATACTCTGGACACATCATGAGAAGACATGATTCACTAGAAAAGACAATAAGGCTTGCTAAGGTAAAAAGCTATAGGAAAAGCAAGGAAACCATAGCCCTGAGTCTGCAAGACCTGAGCAGGCTGTCAATGATGGGGGGACTTGGAGGTCTCTCATGGGGATAAGTCAAAGTTGACTTGATAACAGTTTGCAAAAAGAATAGTTATAATTATTCTAATTCCCAAGGCAGTTTACAAGTAAAGATATGGTAAAATGCATTAAATAATATTAAATTGTAGCAGTTTGTAAGAATCCCTTCCACAACTGGCAGTAATCAATTCTGTTTTAATGTGGTATTGAAACCCACTCAGAGATAGCTTATTAGGTGACAAAGTCCAAAACAGACTGCAGAAATAATCCAGTTTGAGACCACTTTAACTTCCATGGCTTAGTGCTAAAGAATCCTGGGAATTGTAGCTTATTGTGGCACCAGAGCTCTCTGACAGAGAAGGCTAAATGTCTCACAAAACTACAGTTCCCAGAATTCCCTAGCATTGGATATTGAGGTCCCATGCCATTAAGTGCTTGAAATCACAAACATCTTGAATTCAGACCAGAAACATATTGGCAGCCAGTGCAATTCTTTTAAGACTGGCATCACACAATGTCTATACGATATTCCAGCTTGCAATTTCTGAGTCTTCTGTTAGGGCAGCCCCACATCGCAGTAGTCTCTTCAGAAGGTTACCAGCCCATGGACTACTGTGGCTAGGCTATCTCTGTCCAGGAAAGGCCATAGCTGGCACACCAGTTGAAGACGGTGCCAAGCACTTCAAGCCACAGAGTCCACCTGGGCAAGGATGGATCTAGGAGCATTCCCAAGCTATGCACCTGCTCTCTTGGGGAGAGTGCAACCCCATCCAGAACAGGCTGTTAACCGTATTCCTGGACCTGAGAGCCACCAATCCACAGAGCCTCCATCTTATCGGGAGTCAACTTCAGTTTATTGGCCCTCATCCACCCTATTACAGCATCCAAACATGGGGCCAGCACCTGAACAGCCCCAGATGACTCTAATGGCAAGGAGACATATAGCTGAGTGTCATCAGCATATTGATGGCACCCCATTCTAAAACCCCTTATGAACTTCCCCAGCAGCTTCATGAAGATATTGAAGAGCATGAGGGACAAGATGGAACTTTGTGAAACCCTACGTCTTAATAGCTATGGGGCTGAAGAGGAATACCCCAGTGCTACTGTCTGGAACCTGCCCTCCAAGTAGAAGTGAGACCACTGTAGAACAGTGCCTCCTTCTCCCAGTAAACTGGTCCAGTAAGAGACAATGATAATGGTATCAAAACCAGCTGAGAGTTCCAGGAAGATCAACAGGGTAGCATTCCTCCACCTTTCCCCCAAAGCAGGTCATCAGTCACAGCAGCTAAGACCATTTCAGTGCCGTACCATCCTTGGCCTGAAATAAGACTGAAATGGATCCAGATAACTTGTTTCCTTCAACATCTAGTTCAACACCTAGTTCAACATCTGGAGGACTGCTCTATTCCCAATTCTATTAAAAACTAGAGAACACAAACAAAGTTCGCAGAAAGCTATCTCCACTAGTCTTAATTTGACAGACTTAGGAGCAATATCCGAGCCCAGATGTGAAAGGAGATGAGGTGAGGCCAATAGATGCAGCTTTCTTTGCTACACTCTTAGACTGCCAGATATTTAAGGAGACCCAAGCCCTCACCAAATACTATAGCTTTCATCCATAACTTAAGGGCAATCCATCAAACTCTACTAGAAAAGGGTTTTCCTCTGTTTCCAGCAATAGCACATGATTAGGAACACAGTTTGGAAATTGAAACAACCTCAGGAATGTGGTTTGCTGTTTGTCCAATTCAGGAGATAAACCTCCTAACCAGAGACTGGAATCATATAATATTTGTGCCACAGTTTTGGCATTAAACACTTTTATTGCTGATGGAATATAAAATATAATATATTTCTCCTTGTCATTGGAGTCATCTGGGGCTTTTTGGGGGGGGGGGCGAATTATTGCAGATGAGCTTATTTGCACTTTTTTAAGAAATAGGCTCAGTTTGAGGCTTCCAGTTTCAAGCACTATGGACGATGACTGCCTATCTCTTTGGGTGCTGAAATGTTCATCATGTGATGGAGTCTCAGGGGGGTTGCAGACTGCCAGAAATAGTGTGAATTCAGTCCACTTTTAGGGTTAGGGTTAGAGTTAGGGAACCATGGGAACTGTATTTTATTGTGGCACTAGAGTTGTCTGACAGAGAAGGCTCAATGTCTCAGGAAAATAACAGTTCCCATGATTCCCTAGCACTAACCCTAACCCTAAAAGTGGACTGAATTCACACTATTTCTGGCAGTCTGCAACCCCCCTCAGTTGCCCTTGAGAGAGCATATCTTTGCCCATGTATGTATGAAAAATAATTGGGGAATAATTGAGGTCCCCATGTGTGTATGCCATGTAGCCTATATGTTAGGTCCTGTCTGCAAATTTGGTGAAAATCCATTCAGCTGTTTTCATGTGCTATGGTAACATGCAGAAATTTTATCTAGTAACAAGGGTAGCTGTCTGGATTCTCCCTAGATAGATTACGGCAACGAGGTCCTAGCCAGGGGTTGTATGGAGCTTCTTCTTCATGTAAGACTCGAGTCAGGATCCTAGCCATTTTCCTAGAGAATAGCTCTTTGAGGTTGGGAAGTCTATAAACCATTCTATGTCTGTGAGAGGGATGAGCCCTCAGTACTCATGTATTATCATGATGTACAATACTGGAGTAATATAAAAATAATAATCTGTTGCTTCTGTTTCGTCCTGACACCATTTAGATCTCCTATGCAGTAACATTGGTTGTCTTCTGTCATTCAAGAGAATAAGAACACGAGAATAAGAACAGTGTTCATTAGTTTTGAAGATAAATAACCCTCTTCTCAATCAAAGGGTCGAGACAGTTTACAACTGGTTATACCAGTACAAGCCTCTCTTCAGCTGCAGAGCCCTCAGGTATATCCATGCTGCCTTTGTTCCCTGGCTCTTTGTGCTTAATATCAGCTTTTGCTGTTACCCCAGCTGTACCCCTTCCTAGAACTGGAGGACTTAAAGATGGTAGTGCACATGGTGGTAAACCTCAAAGCTAGACTTTTGCAATGTGCCATACCCTGGACTACCTCTGTATCAAGCTCAGAAACTCCAATTAGTTCAGAACACGGCAGCCAGATTGGTTACTGAGACATCGAGGAGTGATCATATCATACCAATATTAAAAGCACTCCAGTGGCTGCCAGTTAGTTTCCAGGCAAGGTACAAAGTGTTGGTTATTGCCTTTAAAGCCCGACATGGTTTGGCTCCAGGTTACCTACAGGATTGCCTCCTTTCGTATAATCCGCCCCATACGCTCAGGTCTTCTGGTGGACGGTTATTCCAGCCAGCAAGGACTAGGTTGGCAGCCGTCAGCCAGATGACTTTTTCTTCAGCTGCCCCTAGACTTTGGAACAACTTGCCGGAAGAGATTCGACAGTTGAATATGCTGTCTGAATTTAAAACAGTATTGAAGACTAATCTCTTCCAGCAGGCCTACCTAGATGATTTTAAAAATTGTAAATTTTAAACGATTAATTTTAAACATTGATTGTTTCATTACATATGTGTCTTGTTTGTTCTTTTAAACTGATGTATGTTTTAACTTGAGTTTTAACTGATGCATATTTGTTGGTCAGTTTTTGCTCCCCACCTCAATCCATGGGGAGAGGCGGGTAAGAAATAAAGATGATATTATTATTGTTATTGTTGGTGGTGGTGGTGGTTTGCCCTGAATATGGCTCCCTTCAGTTCTGCATTTCCAGAATAATTGTTTGTTGGAGGTGAGTAGTGTTCTTGTCAGGGAAGGACTAGAGGCAGCAGAAACCTCTCTCTAACATTTCTGGCAGAGGGATGAAATCCATTTGGTCTCTGTTTCCCATTATGTTCCCATATTGCATTATCCTAGATAAGGGTATTTATACTCCAAATATACCTACATAGGTTTCATGATCAATGACAGAGATAGCGTGTCTGTGTGTAGCTGATTTGTGCTTCCCTTCAGCATAGGGAATCAATAATGATTCATCATATTGGATGATATATAACACCTCTTCTTTTACTAAACTCCATCAGGAAGGATTTTTTTTTTAAAGCAAGGATATAAAAACAAATAACTAAGCAGAGTCTTTAGTGCATTTGATTTAATAATATATATATATATTTGTCTCTGTTCTGCAAAGCAACTTCCCTCACCACACCCTTTCTGCTCCTCCATGTAAATATACATATCCTTCACCAAGTGCTTTGTGCATCTGAAGAGACTGGGCTCTGGTCCATGCAAGTATTTAGTACAATAAATGGATTAGACTTTAAGGTGCCACAGAACTCTTGCTGAATCACAGCCAGTCTGTAAGAATGTTAAAAGGCTTGTCCTGGGTCAGATCAATCATGGTCCATCACCTAGAGATAATAGCAAGTAACAGAATGTTGGAATTTTCCAACCCTTGGCACCCCTTTCCAGCTTCTGGCACTCTTGAAGATAACGGGGATATTTTGCATCTACACAGATCTGCCTCCAGTAATGGGGATTGCTGGGTTGGCACTTTGCTTCATAGCCTGTTCCATACAGGCAATGGTCCAGAGATCCTGCACCCTTGAGTGCAGCTGAGGACTTTTCCATTGTCATCTATGAAACAATTTTTGCACTTCAGGGATCTGTCACTGATAACTGCCCAGGGTGTGGAGATCTACTTATCTACATCTAGCCACATCCTAAATTTGCTTCTTTTCTAGTGTAAAACACATATAGTTGACCCAGAGATGTAAGGATTCCTCAGGGACACTTTAAAAAAAAAGAGGTCCTAGATAATGCGGAAATTCAAATAGTTAAAGATTACCCATACCTTGGATCAAACATTGATCAGAATGGAGACTGTAGTCAAGAAATAAAACTAGGAATGGGAAGGTCAGCCATGAATGAACTACCATATATACTCGCCTATAAGTCAACCTCATGTATAAGTTGAGGGCAGGTTTTGGGGTCAAATTATGGATTTTGATATGACTGATAGGTAAGTTGAGAGTAAAAGTTAGGGGCATGTAACAAAGGATCTAAAGGACAAAGCAAAGGAAAACAATGCCAAAGAACATACAAAATTGCATCAGGTATAACTTTTTATGCTCACACTAAAGGCAGGATGAATGAGAGAGTAGAGGGGAATCCGTGTTTCCAGAACAGATTACACTCTTACCTTTCACCAGGGATGGTTCCTTTTTTGATATGAATTAAAGTGCAGTATGTACATTGAGGTGTGGATAAACTGACTCAGGTTTTTTGGGGGGCCAACTTTTTTACTAAAATTTCTAGACTTGTACGTGAGTATATACAGTAGATAAGATCCTCAAGTGTAAAAATATACAACGGAGCACTAAAATTAGAATAGTCCAAGCCATTATATTCCTCATCACAATGTGCAGATGTGAGAGCTGGGCACTGAAAAACTGCTGACAGAAAGAAAATCAACACATTTGAGATGCAGTGCTGGAGAAGAGTGCTGAAGATAGTGTGGATAGCCAAAAAGACAAACAAAAGGATCCTTGAACAGATCAAGCCTGAACTCTTCCTGGAAGTCCAGATGATGAAACTGTGGCTGTCGTACTTTGGCCACATCATGAGAAAGCATGATTCACTAGAAAATAAGATAATGCTAGAGAAGATAGAAGGCAAGAGGAAGAGAGGAAGACCACATGCCAGCTAGATAGACTCAATCAGAGAAGTCATGGGCTTGAATTTACAGGACCTGCGTAGAGGATTGAGGGTCTTGGAGATATCTCATCCACAAGGTCACCATGAGTTGGGGCCAGTTAACAACAAGAACAACGTTCTGCAAAATCACAAGGATTCACTGGTAAAATATTAAGTCTGTTTCTTTGCATTATCACTTGTTCTGGCAGCAAATTCACCTGCTGAGTGCCAATTTTAGCTAATGCAAGGCCATCAAGGAACTAATACTTCACAGAAACATAAAGTTGAAAGAGATCCCGGGGCCAGCTAGTCCATTTTAGGAATAGAGTGAATGTATTGAATTGATACTTAAATGTGATTCAAGAGTTATTTTTAAGCTGCATACAACATACTGTCTTTGGTATCAATATGCTCAATGCACTACAAAGCCCATGGTAGAATAGTAGAATCATAGAAGAGACCCCAAGGACCATCCAGTCCAAACCCATTCTGCCATGCAGGAAGTCTCAATCAAAGCACCCTGACAGATGGGCATCCAGCCTCTGTTTAAAGACCTCCAAAGAAGGAGACTCCACCACTCTTCGAGGGAATGTGTTCCACTGACAAACAGCTCTTACTGTCAGGAAGTTCTTCCTAATGTTGAGGTGGAATCTCTTTTCCTGTAGCTTGCATCCATTGCTACAGATCCTATTCTCTGGAGCAGCAGAAAACAAGCTTGCTCCAGCCTCAATAGGACATCCCTTCAAATATTTAAACAGGGTTGCCATATCAACTTTCTCTTCTCTAGGCTAAACATACCCAGCTCCCTAAGTCTCTCCTCATAAAGCATGGTTTCCAGACCCTTCACCATTTTGGTGGTCCTCCAGCTTGTCAACCTCCTTTTTGAATATCTGCTAGGTCACATGAAAATAAAATAAAACTTTTTGGGGAAAAATTGTAAGGGACAAAATCCTGACACCACTCCAGCAGCTTGATGAGAATTGAACATATTGAGTAGCCAACCCTTCTCCCATTTGATATAGTTATAAATGTACTAGTCCAGGTTTAAAAGCCCAAATCTGAAACATCAAGCACTATAGGAAAACAGGAAACTGCCTCATGCCAGGCCAAGCCATTTGTTCCCGTAACCCAATATTGTCTCTCAAGGATTAAAGTTTTGGATTAAAGTTTTCTCTTTCACTTGCTCCCTTTTAAGGACTGAAGAACAAAGCCTGAAAAGGAGAATGAAGAAAAAATGTCCCCCTTTCCCTTTTCTTAACCCTGGTCCATCATTACGAAGTCTGAGCAGGATGAAAAAGCTTGTATTCTTTATAGGCTGGGACTACAGCACAACATTTAATTGTAGGTTCCACTGTGTACGTTAAAAGCTTTGTGTAAATGTGTTCTTAAAAAAACAAAGACTGGCCAGATCAAACTTTTGGTGGTTGCTTGCAAAGAGGCCACACCTTGCACAGTCCAAAGCAACTAGATATCCCTGGGAAACCTTTGCTGCAGATTAGAAATAAATTTATTTACACTGGCTGAATCTGTTTGTTTTGGGGTTTTTTTTTTTTACCACGGTGACTGTGCTTTAGACAGTAAGAAGATCTAATTTTTCTGGATCTTTTGACACTTAGCAGAGGTCCATGTAAGAGCTATGCTCTTAAATGCTGAGACCCAATGGCTGGCCTGTGTAAGTCAACCTTATGCCTGTGTATGTTTCCCCCCCCCCCTTTTCTTTTCTTTCTTTTTTTCTTAAGAGGTAGGTATTCCCTCCTTCCCTCAGCACCAACCAAAGCCCTCTCTCTTGATAAGGTAAAGCCCTTCAGCCCCCTTCCACAGCCATTCTGAGTCTGGTAGAGAGTAGAGATCACAAAAGCATCTGGCTATGTCCCTGTAGCCAGATGCAAAATTATTATGTAATTGGCTGAGACCTCTGGATAATTCCAGAAGATTGCAGTGGATAATGTAATCATCTTCTGTCTGGCTACTGTAACATAGCCAGATGCAATTCTGATCTCCCTTGGTGTTCCACCAGGAACAAAATGACTATGGGTCGGGGATATACAGGCTCTACAATAAGTCTGTGAATTGGTGAATGGCCAGTTGTAGCATAGCTCCACACACAGAACTACTAAGCTACGCAAGCCATACAGAGCCATTGACTGTCTACAATTTATTCAGTCCCCTTAGTAATTTCCCTTAGATGTAGTATCTAGATCAGGGGTCCTCAAACTACGTCCCGTGGGCCACATGCGGCCCGCCGAGGACATTTATCCGCCCCGCCGGGTGTTTTTGCCACCGCTGCCTGTCCTGCTTAGCAGCCGACTTGTCCTGGGCCCGCAATGCACATGTCCAGCCTTCCAATGGTCTGAGGCAGGGGTAGGCAACCTTTCCCCTTCAAGGGCCGAGGGACTTTAGCTCCCAGAAGCCTCAGCCATGTTGGCCAATAGTCCCATGTTGGCCAATAGCTCCTGGGATTCTGGGAGCTGAAGTCCCTTGGCCCTTAAAAGGGGAAAGGTTGCCTACCCCTGGTCTGAGGGACAGTGAACTGGCCCCGTTTAAAAAGTCTGAGGACCCCTGATCTAGATCAAGGGAAGTAATAGTGCCACTGTATTCTGTGTTGGTCAGGTCCCACCTGGCACACTGTGTCCAATTCTGGATACCACAGTTCAAAAAGGAGGTTGAGAAACTGGACCATGCTCAGAGGAGCAGGACCAAAATGGTGAAGAGAAGACTAGAGAAGAGAAGGTTAAGAGGTGATATGATGGTCCTGTTTAAATATTTGAAAGGATATCATGTTGTGGATGGAGTTAAGTTTGTTTTTTGCTGCTCCAGAGAATAGGACCAGGAGCAGTGGATTCAAGCTACAGGAAAAGAGACTCCACCTAAACATGAGGAAGAACTTCCTGATGGTAAGAGTTGTTTCACATTAGAATATGCTGCCTTGGAGCATGGTGGAATCTCTTCCTTTTAAAAAAGAGGCTGGATGGGCATCTGTCAGGGTGCTTTGATTGTGTATTCCTGCATGGCAGGAATGGCTGGTCCTTGTGGTCTCTTCCAACTCTATGAATCGATGAAAACCAATTAATGAGCTTCATATACATTTAATAAACAATTCATTAAAAGTTAAACAACATTAAATTGTTGTGTGCTTTCAAGCTGTTTCTGACTTATGGTAGCCCTAAAGTGCACTATCATGGAGTATCCTTGGTAAGATTTGTTCAGAGGAGGTTTGCCAGTGCCTTCCCCTGAGGCTGAGAGAGTGTGACTAGCTCAAGATCACCCAGTGGGTTTCATGGCTGAGTGGTGAATCGAACCCTGTGCAAAATTAAAGATTACTTCTTAGGCAATTTATTAATTACTTGTCTGAAATGGTAGATATTGGGGGGGGGGGAGAAGAGAAATTCATCCCAATATGTTTTTCCCCCCAAAAGGAAAGATGTCCTTTTGAAAGCAACAAGTCAGTTCCGTTATGGTTTTCATATGAGGCTAATTTAAATCAGGCAGAGGGAGGGAGGAAAATCATAGATTATATCTTTTACCTTGTGGCTTTGAGCAAGCTTGTGGTTTGTTTCTGAGCATTTTTTTATCAGGGCTTCAGCCCATGCATCCCACATTACAAAGGATTAAGAGTCAATTGGTGGCCACATTTCCATTGTTTTGCAATTTCAGTTCTTGCTGTCCTCCAACAAAAAACTCAGATAGTTTGTCCATTAAATGCTTGAGCCTGGCATTTATATAGCAAAGCTCTTCCTGGTGATCATTCTATCATTTTCTAAGAATAAGGGGGTTGCAGACTGCCAGAAATAGTGCAAATTGAGTCCACTTTTAGGGTTAGGGAATCATGGGAACTGTATTTTATTGTGGCACCAGAGCTCTCTGACAAAGAAGGCTCAATGTCTCAGGAAAAAAAAAATTCCCATGATTCCCTAGCACTAACCCTAACCCTTAAAGTGGACTCAATTTGCACTATTTCTGCAAAGGCCCGAAGTAAGACTATCCCTTCCCAAAAGCATTTTATGAGAGGGCACTCACACCATAAGACTGCATCTCTCCACTTTTCCCCCAGAAATCTCTTGTGTTTTTAAAAACGAGTGAGTTTTGTTGGAATGACATACTATCAATAAATCGTCCTAATTGTATTTTCTCTTATCTTTGAAGGTGGCCATTTAATTGTGGCTATGGTTCCTTGACAAAGTCCCATTGAATCTACTGGATCTTACTTTTCAGTAAACATGCATTGGATTAACACTGGACTTTAAACAATGACTAGAAAATGCTATTTCCTCACATCATGGAGCAATTATGGTATTTAAAATGGAAAACCTCATATAGAACAGAGCAGGGCCTTTCCCACAGTGGCACCAAGGATTTGGAATGACTATTCTTTTTGAAGAAATCTATTTATTACATTGATACCTCACTTTTCCTCCTAGGAGCTCAGAGGCAGCATAATACTGTCCTCGATTTTATCATCTCATGGCTGAGAGCCAGATTAAGATGGAAGACAATGAAGGGGAGAGAATAATGTAGTGCAGTGGTTCCTAACCTTTGGTCCTCCACTTGTTTTGGACTTCAGCTCCAAGAAGCCCCAGGCAACTTGGCCAACGGTCAGGAGTTATGGGAACTTAACTCCAAATCATCTGGAGGACCAAAGGCGAGCCACTGGTATAGTGGTTTAAATACTGGATTACAACTCTGGAGACCAGGTTTCAACGTCCCCCTCGGCCATGGAAGCCTTCCTCTTTCCTCTCCC
>CM034701.1:376544330-376572907 GCA_020142125.1 Phrynosoma platyrhinos | reverse complement strand
GAGGCTCTGTAGTCTCAGAGGAGATGCAGGAGGCTGCAGAAGGAGAGATAGACTCTATGCTGCCAGTATTAGGACCTGTAGAATGAAGACAAGCCAAGGAATCCTTGAGGTTCATCTAGGCTAGAAGCCAAAAGGAGAGCTAATCGCGATCAGCTGAGGCACAGTGAGGCTTTTAAAAAGGCTCCAGCTGATATGATTCCCTGCAGCCGACAATCAGTCTTGTAGCCTCCCTAGTTGCTGTGTATCCTGTTCTCTGCTATCGGACTCCTGTTTTCTGACAACTGGAACTGCCTTGTGACTATGCTTCTGTTTCTCCCTTTGCTGTTAAGTACTGGACTCTTGTTGTGTGACTTTTGGAACAGACTCTTGACTACTCCTTCACTTACTCCTCTGCAGTGCTGTCCTCAGAATTTTATTTATACCCTGCCTTTAGCCAAGGCTATCAAGGCGGCTTATATTTAAAAACAATCATAAACCCACACAATATAATAACATATAACCCCCCCTTAAAATAAATTAAGTCAACATTAAAATCTAATTAAAAACAATAAATTGTGAAACATCTCACACAGTTTAAAACATGCGGCACTCTAGGTAAATAGGGGAAAAAGGGAGACAATCTGAGGATGAGGAGCCAGTTGAAAAGTAATATTATTCCGGGAACACCTGCCAGAAGAGATCCGTCTTGATGGCCTTTTTAAAGCCATCTAAGGTTATCTGACGGATCTCCTCCAGCAGGGCATTCCACAATCTAGGGGCTGTAGCAGAAAATGTCCTCTGGGAGGTCGTTGCCAACCTGGTTTTTATTGGTTGAAGTTTCTTGCCCTTTCTTTAACTACTTCACTGGATTGCTTTCTAATGGCAGAAACAGAACTCTTGACAGGTTGTTCAAAAAGAGAGCTGGGTATTGACCACTGTCTTATAGAACTTCACTATTGCATGCCAGAGACTGGCGAGTGCAAATGCTCATATAGCTAGTAATCATTGGGCTATCTGAGAGTTTTTGATTGTATACTGTATGCTTGAAAGCATTTCCTTATATCCGGATGCATCTGCTGAAGACATGAGGTTTAAATAGTCAAGAAAAATGTATGGATTCTGGTTGTTCAAAAGTCCCATGGAGTATTCACTGAGCGCAGCAGCAAGAACAGAGTACTCTACTTGGGACAAAAAAAAAAAAAAACAGAATTAACACTGTCGTCTTCTAGACTAAGAGTTAGCAATCTTAGATTCTCTGATGTTGTTTGAGTACAACTCTGATAATGGCCAGTCAGCATGACCAAAGGTTAGAGATTTCTGTGAAAGAAGGCTGCAGTCTTGTTACCTGGCATAACTCTGCTGACATAGACACTAGTGGCAATACGATTCATAAGTGTCCATAAGTGCGATAGGGGTGGCAATATAGGAAATTGTCTCTGTCAACCGAGAAAGCCAACCTGCCAGCTACCAGAGTGCTCAGGATCTGGCGGGACAGATTTTGCTATTAACAGACAGATTTCTTTTCCACCATCACCCTACCACTGCTGCACATCACTCCAAAAAGTGTCTTTCAGTGGCCTGAAATAGCATTGTGCTGACCTGAGTCATCAAGAAGAATTTGGCCTATTTTACACACATATGTTAAGACTCCAGGTAAATATCTAGCCAAGGTTGACTTTAGAGAACCTTATGAAGACAACATCTGAGCATTGATAGTGGCCCCAGCTGCTATCTGGTCAACAATTTACTAGTTTGTATATTGTCTCCTCCTAGCAGCCTAAAATACCTTAAAGGCACCAGATGCCATCTGATCCTGAAAGCTAAGCAGGGTCAGCCCTGGTTAGTACATGGATGAGAAATGGCCAGCGAATACCAGGTCCTATAAGCTATATTTCTGAGGAAAGAACTGGCAAAGCCACTTTTGAGTATTCATTGTCCAAGAAAACCGATGAAATTCTCAGGGCTACCATAAATCAACAAGTGACTTGAAGGCACATACATGTGTATGTGATTTTTTTTAACACCTTTGCCTGATGAAAAAAGCCAGTGAGCTTCAGAAGCTACCAGAATGCATTTTGCACCTTTTAGTTGGCCTAATAAATGAATTACTACAATGTGGAAGTTGCTGTTTAGCAACAAGAGGATGCCTGTCTTAATCTCTTCCAGATTAATATTTGGGTCTTTAGGAACAATTTTTGAAATAGTGACTTTGATGGGATGGATTAGGCTTGTACTGGAGCAGCCTATGTTCCAGCTCTGAAGCTGTGGAACTCACTGGATGACTGTGAGAAGCCACTTAGAAATATCTTAACCAGGGACAATGGGATTACACACAGGGAGAACCCTGAACGCACAATCCTCAACTCCTTGACTGAGGATGTAGCCTCCATCGATTTGTACAGGTGCTCCTTCCAAGGCTTGCACTAAGGCTAGTTGGGTGAGCAGAGTCAAAGCAGAGCTCTGTCTACCACATTTCAACTTACAACATTTTGAACATGAGCCAAGCTGAACATAGTCAAGCTGTTGCCCCAGAAAACAAGTGGGTGGGAATTGCATGAGAAAAGATTTCAGCTGAACATTCAGCTGGAAATTTTTATGCAAAGGCTGGGTGGATATCTGTTGCAAATGCTGTAGCTGCAAGCTACACTGCAAAACATACATCGGAGACAAGTTTGGAGCAGGTGATCTCACTTTCTGCTCTGTGGCTCTATGAATGTTCATTGCATTCCTACCTGGAAGGATGCTGCAGCAACTGGTGGCTACCATATCAATGGAGTAATGAATCGACTTATGGGTTTCAGCCTGTAGAGCAGGGACAGGCAACCTTTTTGAGACCTGGGCTGGTCTCCCGTCGGCCAGGTCTCGGCTGGGCAGTCTTGAGGTCAAGTCTAGAAACATACCTCTTTAAGTAATAAAAAATGAGGTGCTGAAATAAAGGCCTTTGCAGACTGCCAGAAATAGTACACATTAAATTGAGGCACTGCCCTGGCTCAGTGCTAGGGAGTCATGGGAATTGTATTTTTTTCTGAGACATTGAGCCTTCTCTGTCAGAGAGCTCTGGTGCCACAATAAACTACAGTTCCCATGATTCCCTAGCACTGAGCCAGGGCAGTGCCTCAATTTAATGTGCACTATTTCTGGCAGTTTGCAAAGGCCCTAAGTCTCCCAAGTTCATGGTTTTTCAGTGTTTTTGTGGAATTGTTGACTATGCAATTGGCAGAGCTGTACTACTTGTTAGAAATAGCCTCATCACTGTCATAATCAATCTCATTATGGTGTGGTATTGTGGTTTCAGTGTTGAACTAAGAGCTGATCCACACAGCAGAAATAATCCCAATTTGACACCACTTTAACTGCCAAAGCTCAATGCTATAGAATTCTGGGAATTGTATTTTGTTGTGGCACTAGAGCTCTCGACAGAGAAGGTTAAATGTCTCACAAAAGTACAGTTCCCAGGATTCCATAGCATTGAGCCATGGCAGTCAAAGTGGTGTCAAGCTGGATTATTTCTGCAGTGCGGATGCAGGCACGGATCCAGGTTCAAATTCCACTCACCCATGAAGCTTACTGGATGACCATGGGTTATTCACTCATTCTGAGCTTAACCAACTTAATAGGGTTTTGGTTAAGGGAAGAACTGTTTTGCGCTTCTTGTAGCAATGGAGGAAAGTTAATGTATTAAATAAATACGATTGCATTTGTAACTTGCTTCCTTTGACAGTGTGCAGATGGGGATGGGGATCACAGCACTGCACCTAAAATTTAATTGTCCCTTTTTACCCATTCCTTAGCGTATTTATTACCTGTCTCTGGAATTCTACATGGGCCGAACACTTCAGAACACGATGATCAACCTGGGCCTGCAGAACGCTTGTGATGAAGCCATTTACCAGGTACATTTTTCCACTAAAAGGTTTTTTTTTTTGTGTGATGTCTTTGGATTTATATTGTAATGCAGAAATCGTGGCAAAATGCCCAGACATCTCATGTTACAGCAGGCCAAATTTAGACTAAAAATTAGTCCGATTGAGGATCTGGGCTGTGTAACAAGTTGCTAGGAGGAACTGTGGAACCATTCATCTGCAGTGTTTAACTGTTTTAGCCCTGGAACCTGCCTTTAGCCCAAATATTGCTTTGCAGGCTCAATGTTGATTTTTTTCTGTAGCTTATACAGCAGTTTATACAGTATATGTAGCTTATATGTAGTTTATACAGTATATATAGCTTATACAGTAGTTTATACAGTATATATTGCTTATACAGCAATTTATACAGTATATATACTCACAAAAAGTCAGCATGGGTTTCAGAGAAACAGGCCATGCCAGACAAATCTGATCTTTTTTTTGATAAAATTACCAGCTTGGTAGATGAAGGGAATGCTGTGGATTTTATGGGATGTTGCTACAGGCTGAATCTCCCTTATCTGGAATTCCGAAATTGGAAATATTCCAAAATGCAAAATTATCCACATGGTGACACTTTTGTTCTCTGATGGTTCAGTGTACACAAAGTTTATTTCATGCCCCAAATTATTTAAAATATTGTGTATAAAATTACTTTTGAGCTATCTTTATAAGTTGTGTGCAAAACAGAAATTAATTTAATGTTAAGACTTGGGTCTCATCTCCAAGATATCTCAAGATGCGGGAGTTCCTGCATAGCAGGGGGTTGGACTGGATGGCCCTTGTGGTCTCTTCCAACTCTATGATTCTATGATTCATGATTTATATGCAAGAACAGTCAGTGCCCCATATCCATGAATTATTTATACATAGATTCAACTATCTACAGCTTGAAAATATTCCAAAAATATATAAATTTCAAAAAGCAAACCTTGAGTTTGCTATTTTATATAAGGGACACCATGATATATAATGGGACTTGAACATCCATGGATTTTGGTATCCATGGGGATGGGGGTTCCTAGAACTAAACCCCAATGGATACCAAGGGTCCATTGTATTCCAAAATTTGAAAAACTCCAAAATCCAAAACACTTCTGTTCCCATGCATTTTGGATAAGGAAGACTCAACCTGTATGGCAGTTGAAGTGCACTCGTACTGCTATAACTGTGCAGTGTGAAAGAGCTTTTTTTTTTTTTTTTAAATGGGTATTTTTAAAAATATTGTTTGGGCAGGAGACTGCAACCAGAAGGTGAATTGTTGTTCCTGGAGGCTTCCAAGTGAAGTAATTCACCCTCTTGAATGAGCAGAGAAAAGATGTCACAAATATAGCCAATAGGGATGTACATTCCTCATTTTGGATTATATGTTCAGATATAACACCAAAGGTCTTTTTGCAAATTAGATTCAAATCATAGTTTGAGATCCTGGTCTGATAGCTGCTCACAAACCATCATTTATTCGATGGGGCAAGGTTCAGACATTACCGCCACTTATGAGTTTTTTCATGCAGGCTATTGTTGCTGTTGTTGTTGTATGCCTTTTAAGTAATTTCCAATTTATGGTGAACCTATCAAGGGGTTTTCTTGGCATGTTTCTTCAGAGGGGGTTTGCCATTGCAGTCCTCTGAGGCTGAGAGAGTGTGACCCAGTAGAGTTCTATGGCTGAGGAGTGATTCAAACCCTGATCTCCAGAGTCATAGTCCAATGCTCAAACCACTACACTAAGTTGGCTTTCTGTAAAGACATACCTTTATGTCACTGGGCAAATGCACCATTTTTTTTCTGATTCTCTTTCTTCCACCTTTTAAAATTAAGCCCTTTCTTCTGGAATACGCTTATCCATTCTTTATTGAAATTTGAGCCCATTGAGATTTGAAATTTGGAATACGCTTATCCATTCTTTATTGAAATTTGAGCCCATTAATTTTTATAGCCCAAAGTTTCAATTTAATCCTCCCACAAAGTGATGCTTTAAAAAAATATTGCATGACTCATGTATTCCTCTCTTTTTGGAAGAGCTGCCAAATGTTTTGTCAAGGGTATTTACCTTATTATCACAGCTTTAAAAGCAATATATGGTTACGCTCAGGAAAATTCAGAGTTTGGGGGAGGCGAGGTTGTTTTCTTTGGAAATGATCAAGTTGAGGACATTCACAAGGAAGGAGAAAAAACAAAGGCAATTGCCACAGTTGTCTGTGAAGCTCTGGTCCAAACTGCATGCGATACAGGAGATATGTGATCTGATCTCTATGTTTTTATTTTACATTAGAATTAATAAGAAACAACTTCAATTTCTGATCAGAGCAGAGGTACTGGGAGAAGGAGGTTTTTTCATGCTATTGTTTTCTTGGTGAAGTTAATACAGCACCTCCAAATTTTCCCATTAAGTCCCTTGTGCTGTAGTGGTTATAACTAGTGCTTGGGGTGCATCTACACTGTAGAAATAGTGCAGTTTAACACCACTTTAACTTCTGTGGCTCCATCTTATGGGATCCTGGGATTTTTAGTTTTACAAGGTCTTTAGACATCTCTGCCAAAGAGTGCTGATGCCTCACAAAACTACAAATCGCAGGATTCTGTAGGATGGAGCCATGGCTGTTAAAATGGTGTCGAAATGCATTATTTCTACAGTGTAGATGCACCCTTAGAAGATCCAGATTCAAGTCCCTATTGAGCCATGAAAGTCATTGGACTTTCTCAGTCCTTTCTCAGACTGAGCTGCCTCCCAGGGTTGTTGTGAAGGTCAAGTGAGGGCAAGGGGAATCCTGCATGCCACCTTGAGCTCATAAAAGGCAAGAGGAGGTGTAAATACAACTAGAAAATAAACTCATTTAGATTGGAAAAATGGTATTATGAGCAGAGCCCGAAAAAGCTATTACAACTCCCAGAATCTCCCAGCTAGCATGACTGCTGTTTATGCTGACTGGGGAGATCATGGGAGTTATAGTCACAAAAATAACTTTCCTAAACTCTGGCCATGCAGATAATGTTTAATTCCTCTTCTCACGTTGAGCCCCCACAGCTACTTTTAATTAAAAATAGAAATAGTATGGAAGCCTGATCCCACATCTCCTGCATCCTATGTCATTTTGTACTCAGGAACCATGACAAATGTCAAGTTTGCAACTTTAACTACTTGGAAGTAGTGAAAACAAGCCCTTGCTGCTGTGGGTGTTATTAGTGGATGCAACTGAAAATATATGGAGATAATAGTAAACGTTAATAGAGGGTGTTTCTACATTGCACAATTAAACTAGTTTTATACCACTGTTAATTGTCATGACTGCATCCTATAGGAATCTCAGGATTTAGACCTATCTGCTGAAGAGTTCTAATCTCCTCTCCTTTCCATCACTAGCACTTTCTAAAAGAGATTTCTAAATCTCTCTGCACACTACACATCTCAGAATTCCCAAAGGCAGTTAAAAGTGGTATCAGTCTGCTATAAACATACAGTATGGCTTCAACCAGAGATGACAGAAGCAATGTGGAGGAACCTCTGGGAGATGGAGGCAAATTACATTCTGAACTGCAGTAGCAACATTACATAGTCTTATCTGACTAAAGGTCCAAAACTACCACTGCAGAAATAATCCAATTTGAGACCACTTGAATTGCCCTGACTCAGTGCTAGGGAATTCTGGGAACTGTAGGTTATTGATGCACCAGAGCTCTCTGATAGAAAATGCTAAATGTGCTGCAAAACTACAGTCCCTAGAATTCCCTAGCATTGAGTCAGGGCAGTTCAAGCGGTCTCAGACTGGATTATTTCTGCAGTGTGTCTTGGACCATAGTTGAATCTGCCTCTGGACAAAGTGTGCTGGATCTAGAGTAGACCCACTGAAATCAGTGGGACCTCAGTTAGGCATGATGTGGTATTCTTTTACTTTTTTCAATAGCTTGGTCTGGACCTGGAAGAACTGGAGGAAATTGAGGAAGATGCTGGCCTGGGCAATGGAGGACTTGGTCGTCTGGCAGGTGAGCAGGGAGTTTTGGTAGGCCTATAATATCCGGTTGCATAAGTACACCAGTGCCTTGCAATATATAAAAGGGGAAATTTCAGAGAAAATGAGATGTAGGTAAAGCTGTGTCTGCTCATATAGATGAATGAGGTGTGGTTTAGTGAAGCCAAGGTTTACACAGCCAAAATGCTAAATTGTTTAAATTAGCAAGGATGGTGTTATCATCTCTCTCTCTCTCTCTCTCTCTCTCTCTCTCTCTCTCTCTCTCTCTCTCTCACACACACACACACACACACACAGACACACATACACACATGTACATACATACATACATACATACATACATACATACGTATGTATGTATGTCAGATTATTAATGATTCAATTGGTGCAATTGTTCCAGGCCCCTCAAAAGCTAGGACCTCACTGCTGAAGAAAAAAAGTATAGCTTTTTTTCCTTTTCTTCTCCAGTCACTTCATCAGTAAGCATTTTCAGTGTTATGTGAATAGTTCAACAAAATTGCATGGGATCAGCCTATTAGTTTTGGACATGAGCTTGCATTGTATGCTGCAATCCTTTATTTAAATATCTGTGCCACCACTCTCAGAATAGCTCAAACAAAAGAGATTCCCAGGACTTCAACCACGTTAATCTGGTTTGGTTTTCCTGTTCCCTTTGAGCACAGCTGCAGTCATCACAGTTGCTGGCAAGCAAATGAATTTTCCAAAATAACAGAGCAATAAGTAAGCTATCTTACAAGCTTAGATTTCCTCTGCAGCAGTAGAGTGTTGTGAGCTATCAAGGGCCATTGGTATTGCAAAAGAGCAGGGCATGATGGAAACAAAAACTGCTACAACTAGTTTGTTGATTGGGATTGATTTAGTTACTGGCACTCTTGGACTGTCTTTGGGAGCTGAGGTTATTTGGATTTTCATTATTAAAGTCTGCAAAATTTGCCGCTACACCCCAGTAAATGGGATGATGGAAGGCTAAGGTAGAACTGAGTCCAATTCTGGAATTTGTCTGGGAAATGGTTGGGAATGTGGGAGCCAGCATGGCGTAGTGGTTTGAATGTTGGGCTACAACTCTGGAGACCAGGGTTTGATTCCCAGCTCTGCCGTGAAACCTACTCTTAGCCTAGGAGAAGGCAATGGCAAACCTCCTCTGAACAAATCTTGCCAAGAAAACCCCATAATAGGATCACCATAAGGTGGAAATGACTTGAAGACACACAACAGCAACAGTAATGGTTAGGAATGGAGCAAGTTGACCTGGTCTCTGTGAGAAGATAGCTTTGGAAAATTTGCTGTTTTATTCCAGGAACTGTGGGAATTTACAGTCTCAAAAATGTAAGTTCCCCAAGCTTTGTGCAGGCAGGATGCTGGATGAGAAGAACTGTTGGTTTCATCCCAGAAGACCTGGCATAAAACAGAGATGATGATGATGATGATGATGATGATGATAAAAATTTTTTTTATTTATAACCCGCCCCTCTGCTCGGCAATCGGGGCGGCGTACAACAGAATTAAAAATACAACAAGTAAAACAATTTCTACCTTCCACCTCTTACCCACCCACCCCTTAAAACTGAATTAAACCATCATAAAATTAAAACAGCCGAGGTAAAATATAGTACAGCAGATCACCTTCACAATATCACAATATTAACATTACAATATGTCAACATATCAGCATCAATATTCAATATATCAATATTACAATACAATATTACAATATTTCAAGCTGGGCGGTTATCTTTGTATCTTACATTTCCTGTTGTTATTTGCCATCAAGTCATCTTCAACCTACCTACAGTCACCTTGTCAGAGGGTTTTTCTTGGCAAAATTTGTTCAGAGTAGATTTGCCATTGCCTTCCACTTAGGCTGAAGATATGACTTGTCCAAGGTCACCTAGTGGCTTTGCACAGCTGAGCAGGTATTCAAACCCTTGTCTTCTGGCGTCCTAGTCCAACACTGAAAGCACTATTCCACCCTGGCTCACACATTTGTTAGAAATTTAGTTGTGTCACAAACCTCTATGAGCTAGAACCTATTCTGTCAGAGCGCAACAACTCTGTAAGGCAGATCATTATTTTTATCCCCATTTTACAGATGTGCAGGCGAGACAGAGCTGAGCGAAGAGGAAAGAGCATAGTTCACCTACAGCCATCTTAGTGAGATGAATCTGAAAGTGGAAACTTTCTGATTCCTAGCTCAGACTCTTGTACACTATATCAGGGATGCAAGACTTCCCAACATTCAGGGGATAAACACACATACAAACACACACATACACCCCCAGATTTTCAAGGGGACTGATACTGAAAGAGATCTGGAGGGGAACCTGGTAAAGTTGCCTCCACAACCCCTCTCTTTCCACTTCCCTCCACCTTTCCTAGCATTATTGATTTTTTCCAATGAGTTGTGCTTTCTCATGATGTACCCAAAGCATGACAGCCTCAGTTTTGTCATTTTGAAGCTTATATATATATATGTGCCAAGATGACAAAATTGAGGCCGTTGTACTTCGGACACATCATTTTATATGTATATGTATTTGATTGTTGGGATACAGGGTAGAGGGCCCTTCATCGGAGGCACCAAGGGGCTGCATTCAGCTGGTGAAAGAGAATTTGCCTACCCTTCTTTGGGTTGCCATAGTGAAAACTGGTGATGGCTCCTGTACCTTTAATGGCTATGCAGAAGAGAGAATTTCAGCAGGTGTTGTTTGTTGTTTGGTTGTATGACAAGCAACATCTGCTGAAATGCTCTCTCCAACACAACCATTAAAGGTTCAGGCATTGTCTCCAATTTTCAGTCTGCAAACCTAACTATGCTACACCGGCTTACTACAAGTTGAATCTCCCTTATCCGAAATGCTTGGGACCAGATGTGTTTAAGATTTTGGAATTTTTTTTGGATTTGGGAAAATTTAAATATACATGATAAGATATCTGGGAGAAGGGACCCCAGTCTAAACATGAAATTCACTTATGTTTTGTGTACACCTCATACACATAGCCTGAAGGTAATTTTATATACAATATTTTTAATAATGCTGTGCATGACACAATGTACATTGAACTATCAGAAAGCAAAGGTGTCACTATCTCTGCCATCCATGTGGACAATTTTGAATTTTGAAATATTTTGGATTTTTGAATTCTGGATAAGGGAGACTCAACCTATACTATGTTGGCCTGAAACCTTTGCTGCTGTTCTTTGCCATCAAGCCATTTTGACCTATGGGGATGATCTATGAATGAAAGACCTCCAGTAGCCCTGGTCATCAGCTGCCTTGCTCAGCTCTTAAAAAATCAGTGCTATGGCTTCCCTGATTTCAGTCAATCTACCTGTGATGTGATCTTCCGCTTTTCCTACTGCCTTCCACTTTATTGAACATTATCTTTTCCAGTAGGTCACTTTGGACCATTACTATGTGCCCTTTTGAACACAAAGCCAGCCAGCTGGTTTTTTTGGATATTTATTTCTGACTACTAATCTTAAATATATTGGTTTCTTGCCACTTTAGCTTGCTTCCTGGACTCTATGGCAACGCTAGGACTGGCAGCTTATGGCTATGGAATCCGCTATGAATTTGGCATTTTTAATCAGAAGATTACCAATGGCTGGCAGGTGCGTTGGTGAGGAAATGATTGGTTCCCCCCCTTGATTTTTACTGCTTCTTTCAGCTGCTTCTGGAGATACCTGTGTTTGAGACTACAGCTGCATCTAGTTTGACACCATTTTAACAGTCATGGCTCAATGCTATGGAATTCTGGGTTGTTGTTTTTTAGTTTTGTGAGACATTTAGCCTCCTCTGTCAGAGAACTCTGGTGCCACAGCAAATGACATTTCCCAGAATTCCATAGCATTGAGCCATGGCAGTTAAAGTGGTGTCAAACTGGATTATTTCTGCAGTGCAGATGCAGCCTCAAGTAGCTTCTTCTGCCAGGTGCACCTGCAGAAAGGCCTCTAGATTTAACCTCTTTCTTCCTTTTTTAGGTGGAAGAGGCTGATGACTGGCTGCGTTATGGCAACCCTTGGGAAAAAGCCCGCCCGGAGTATATGCTTCCTGTGCACTTTTATGGCCGAGTGGATCACACTCCAGATGGTGTTAAATGGGTTGATACTCAGGTATGGTATTACTACCGTATGTGGAAGCCACAAATTAAGATGACAGAAGAGCAGAGATTGGAAGTTACTTTTTTGGACCATAACTTCCAGAATTTCCAGCCAGCATGGCTAGTTGAAATAATCTCCCTCCACCATGGCAACAAATTGGAATTGTAGTAAAAAAAAAAAGTGTTTATTTTTTCAAAATCTTCCAGATAGAGAACTCACATATCTACCTCTTATATCCTCCCACCCTGAGGCCTTGCCATTCAACAACAGAACAATACACAGATTTACATGCTAATGCTTTCAACCAAAGGTCACACAGTATATATAACCCACATAATCTCCATGTCACCATTTTCAGAAGATGCCAGCCACAGATGCAGGTGAAAGAATGATCAGGAATACATTCTTCTAAAACATGGCCTCACAGCCTGAAAAACCCACAAAACCCTAAAGATAGAGAACTTATAAAATGCAGTGGAACTTCTGGATTTAGAAATTATCACAATAAATATAGGGCCCTTTCAGACTAAACAGTATAGCACTGTGATTCAGTTTCATTAGTTTTGTCCAGAAGAATCCTGGGAATTACATTTTGGGGGAGGATTTTTTTGAATTCTCTGCTAGAGAGCTCTAGTGTCACCCCAAACATAACAAGGGCCCACTGTATAAAGTTAATAATTATATTCAAGCAAGTAATAATGCAAGCATAATATAGCTCAAAGTCCAATACTTTTCTAGTTATCAGCAGCTCTTGGAAAGGAAACATGGAAATGCTTGCAGCACCTCTCTTCTATTCTGTCCTAGCACTCCCTCTTTATTTTGTATCAAGCTCACTTTTATTCTTCTTTGTAATTAGAAAATCACTCTATTAAAGAAGTTGCGCTGAAGCCTGATTGTCTACCTCACTGAGAAACAGCATATAGAGAAGATATATGCATGGTGTAGGCAGAAAACCTAGACAGTGGGCTTGATCCATAGAGAATGTCTTCTACAGAAGCTCCACTGGTAACAAATAGGTATTGATTCAAGCATGCAACAGGATGTTGAAAGCCAAAAGCTTGGATAATATTTGTCCAGTGTCACCAGAAAAACTATTTCTAATGTAGGGATCTTGTAACAACTTTGAGACTAACTGTGGCAAAGATGTTGTAGCATAAGCTTTCATAGACTAGGTCTGTTGTTGTGTGCCTTCAAGTTGTTTCTGACTTATGGCAACCCTAAAGCGAGCCTGCCATGGAGTTTGCTTGGCAAGATTTGTTCAAAGGTTTGCCATTGCCTTCCCCTGAGGCTGAGAGCATATGACTTGCCCAAAGTGACCCAGTGGGTTTCATGGCTAAGCTGGGAATTGAACCCTGGTCTCTAGCATCATAGTCCAACACTCAAACCACTACACCACACTGGCTCATCAGGATAGGTCTACATCTGAAGACTTAAACCTTGGTCCAAAACACACTGTAAAAATAATCCAGTTTGAGACCGCTTTAACTGCCCTGGCTCAGTGCTAGGGAATCTTGGGAATTGTAGTTTTTTGTGGCACCAGAGCTCTCTGACAGAGAAGGCTATAAATGTGTCACAACTTACAGTTATGGATTATTTCTGCAGTGTGTTTTGCACCCTAGTCTATGAAAGCTTATGCTACAACTTCTTTCATGCAGTTAATCTCAAAGGTGCGACAAGATCCCTTTGCATACTGATATTCCAGACTAACACAACTATGTCTCTCAATCCTGTTTCTAATATATTTATTTTTCATGCCTCCATCTCAGTACTGAAGGCAAAATATTCTGCAGCACCTTAAAAGAACAAGAGGAATTGATGTCATCGTGAGTTTCTTCACGCACGAGAGGCCTTTATAAAAAGCACGATTTTCCGCTGGAAGCTTTACAAGCCATATTTGGGCCTCCTGCCTGCTGCTGCCTTTTCCATCTACACAGTCATTGTATGGCTGAACATTTGTTGCTTGGCAGCACCTAATTGGCTTCCACAACAGCATTCCTCTGAGATCTTGACTAAAGAAGTAGCTGTTCTTTGCTAGAGGAACAGTTGGGATTTAAAACTAGTGCCATCTTTCAGCTAATCAGGGGGAATCATGACTCAGCTGTGAATGTTCCATAGGTTCTTATGTTTTTTCTTCATGTCATTTAGAGTTGTGTGTCATCACCCTCACATCTGTCCCATGAGACATATCAGATTTAGACATAGAGACTTGCCCCAGACTAACGCCTGCTTTTCATGTTGTTTGTTAACTGCCCTCGAGTCGGACCTGACTTATGGTGATCCTGTGAATGAGACAGCTCCTAGCCCCCCTGTCCTCCACTATTTTGCATCGTTCTTGCAGATTCATTCCTGTGACCTCTCTGGTTGGGTCTATCCAGCTGGCATGTTCTCTTCCTCTCTTTCTGTTATCTTACACCTTTCCTAGTATTATTGTCTTTTCTAGTGATCCATGCCTTCCCATGATGTGGCCAAAGTATGACAGCCTCAGCATCATCATCTTGGCTTCCAAGGATATTTCTGGGTTTATCTGCTTGAGGACGCATTTGTTTGTCTTTTTGGCTGTCCACAGTATCCTCAACACTTTTTTCCAGCACCACATTTCAAAGTAGCTGATTTTCCTCCAATCTGCCTTCTTCCCTGACCAGCTTTCACATCCATACATGGTAATTGGGAATACTATGGCTTGGACAATTCTGACTTTAGCACTCAGTTGTATATCTTTGTTCTTTAGGATCCTGTCTAGTTCTTTCATAGCTGCTCTTCCCATTCCTAGCCTTCTTTCTGATTTTTTGACTACAGTCCCCATTCTGATCAATTTTCAATCTGAATGTAAAGAGTATGGGAAATTTAACTATTTCAGTTTCCACATTGTCTAGATGGAATTTGTGCATCTCTTCCGCAGTCACTATTTTTGTTTTCTTTCTTTTCATAGCAGGGGTTTTATTCTGGGTTTTCAGTAGCAAACCCCCAAATGGTGATGCTGTATCACACTATGGCCTTATCTGTACAAGCAAGACAAACTTCCCTCTGGTCCTCTTGGCAGGGAGTCCAGACAACACAGGACCCAATCCATGAGTCTGGTTTAAGCAGTCTGGGTAACATTTGGACCATTCAGTGCCAAACCTGGGGGTTACCCCTCTTAAAACAGAGTTAAAAATCTCCCTGTTTGCTCCAGATCTTCCTGGAAGAAGGACAAAGCTAGAATCTGCACTGCAGAATTAATGCAGTTCGACACTGCTTTAATTGCCATGGCTCAATGCTATGGTATTCTGGGATTTGTAGTTTTGTGAGTTATTGAGCCTTCTCTATCAGAGAGCTTTGGTGTCACAACAAACTACAAATCCTAGGCTTCCATAGGTTGAGCCATGCCAGTTAAAGCAGTGTCAAACTGCATTGATTCTGCAGCATGTCAGCAACCAGAGTCTGATAAAGGACAACATGCTTCTCCATTTCATTCAATAGGATTCTTTTCTTGGTTTAAGAGCAGCGGGTCCTTTTTGGTTGTGGCACCTCCCTAAGCTCCAACAATTTAAGACCAATTTGTTCCCCAGAGAGGCCTTCAACATAAGCTAAACTAAAGGTTGCTTGGATATTTTATTCTTTTTTGTTATTCTCATTGCTTCCTTTCTTCACTTTGGATAACAGGAAAGTTTGTTTTTCTATCTTATGCCAGATTCCTTACTATTAGGCTCCTGCCACACTGCAATATTATTAATGCAGTTTGACACTGCTTTAACTACCTTGGCTCAATGCAACGGAATCCTGGGATTTGTAGTTTGCTGTGGCACCAGAGCACTCTGACAGAGAAGGCTAAATATCTCACAAATCTATTAATCCCAGAGTTTGATAGGATGGAACCATGGCAATGCATTAATTCTGCTGTGTAGATGCAGCCCCAGTCTTTGAATTGCAAGAGATTTTGGCTTCTTTTGAAAGTAAGCAGGATATACATTTCTGACAACAAATCCTTTTGACAATTTTAAGCCAATTGTTTCACAACTACTGCCTTAGCTTATCTTTATCTTACTTCTGTACCAGGTTGTCCTTGCCATGCCTTATGATACCCCTGTTCCAGGATACAAGAATAATACAGTCAACACGATGAGACTGTGGTCAGCCAAAGCACCCAACGATTTCAATCTTGAAGAATGTAAGTGCTGTTTCATTCCATGACTAACCTTTTTTTAATTTTTAGAAGTTCTAAAGGTTATGAAATGAAGCGGCAAAACAGGATTTCTTCATTTTCTGTATGCTGTGGGTTTGGTGTATTTTGGTTTCATAGGTTGGGTGAAACCAATTCATCCTTGTGGTTATCTACTGTTAAGATGTACAACTTTTTAAAAATACAGTTGGCTCTCCACATTTGCAGCTTTGACTTTTGTGGATTTGATTATTTATGGATTTGACTAATAATGTTCTCTCTAGGAATCTCTAGGTCCCCCAGCATGACTGTTGTCAGCTTCTGCCAAAAGTCATGCTGGAGGACCTAGAGATTCCTAGAGAGAACACTTCTCTAGGCATTCATAGGTCCTCCAGCTTAATTTCATGGTCAACCTCTGGCAGATCATGAACACAGAATTGCCCTGCAGGACCTAGGGATTCCTTGAGAGGTGTTCTTTCAGGTTAAAAAATTTAGTGTTTTATTATTTGTGGTTTTTCCACTTTCATGGGACTCCTGTGTTCCTAACCCCAGCGAATGTGGAGGGCCCACTGGATTTAGATGATATTGTTTTATGACAATATTCTGGGGCAGTGGGTAGAATTCCTAAAAGAATCATTAAGTTACAAATACAACAATCTACATGTAAAGTCGGAAGAGTTCATTGACCTGGATATTGAAATCAGCAAATGCTTGATTGGTTGATTGCTTGTCATACTGTAAGTGGGAGGGAATTTCAAATGCAGGATGACATGACTGGAAAGGTCATGTGTACATGTGTATGTAGTGGCCATGATCCTATATCATGTTTGTAAGGTGTACATTTTCACTTAGGTAATTGCACAGTGGTTGCACTGCACCACCCTTTTGCTGAATATTAACATTGTACAGCAGATTGCTTGCTTGTAGTTTTGTTTCTGATATCCCAGTGAATAAAGTGGTATATCGAAGGCACTGAGGAATAGTTATGCACCATCCAAGAATGCACAGCTGCATGTAAAATATTCAGGGCTAGCTGTGTTGGCTATTTAGCAAATTCAAACAAAAATCCATCAGTGATACCTTTATTGGCCAACCAGAATTGGAGATGTTAGTCAGATGCCTACTACTTGTTGTTTTTAATTAAGATGGTATATGGTGGGGAGGAGCCTGCAAAAGATATCCTCTTCACAATATATCTTCTTAAATAAAGACTGAAACAACATATAGGCATATAACATCTCTAGTTGTTTTTCTCCTGTTTGGTTTGTAACATCTTGCCTAATGAAGAAGCCCATGGAGCTTCAAAAGCTTGCAACAAGTATATTGTGCATTTTGGTTGGCAAATAAAGGTATCACTGATGGGTTTTTGTTTGAACTTGCATGTAAAATGGTTGTGCTTGTGAATTTCCATGTATGTAACCATGATACATAGATAACAGAAGAAACACTTCAAGTAGTAGAGGAAAAATTGGAAGCAAAAGGAAAGAGAGAACAGAACCAGAACCATGAATGCAACTATTCAACAACTGGTGTGCAAGGATACAGAGAATTGCAATAATTATCAGTGCAGAGAAATAGAAAACAACAAAAAAGGAAGAATGAGAGACCTCTTCCACAAGATCTGTGAACTCAAAGGGAAATTCCAACGAAGGCCGGGGATAATCTATGATCAGAATAGGAACAGACTACATCAGGGGTAGGCAACCTAAGGCCCGGGGGCCGGTTGTGGCCCCCCGAGGCCTTTGTACCGGCCCAAGTCTGGTCCTGCCGCCGCCGCCACCACCGCCTACCATAATGATATTGATTATTGTTGTTATTACTTGTTCTTGGGGTTTTCTTGGCAAAATCTCCACAGGGGTTTTGCCATGGCTTTTCTGGGGCTGAGAGAGTGTGCATGCATATGTTTTTTAATTTTTATTAATTTTTTAATTTTAATTTTAATTTATTTATTTTTGGTGCTTTGGGCCCCCCAATTGTCTGAGGGACAGCAACCCGGCCCCCAGCCCAAAAAGGTTGCCTACCCCTGGACTACATGATCAAGATGAAATAAGATGGAAGTGATACAGAGAAGAGCTATATAAAAGAGATTAAAAATGAATGACACATGGAACGAAGTTGCAAAGGCAGCTAACAATAAACAGCACAAATCATGAAGTGAATACACCCATTGCCTAATCACAAAAAAAGTACAACCACATGCATAGGGGAATTTACACATGTGTATTATACCAACAGGTTTCCAGCCAATGTTAAATGTGATCACATTTATCATGTGCATGTTTGCTTTTTGTTAAATAGCAGATGGGGAAGAGGAGGAATGATTATCAGAGGAACAAGCATTTGTTTCTGCACTTGAACCCTAGGAAAAATTTTCCTTTGTTTTCAGTTTCCTGCCATTGACATCAACTTCCATTAGGCAGCTAACAAAACAAGCCATGGAAAAGATACAGTTGTGAGTTCAGACAAGCCAAGGTTTAAATAATAATAATAATAATAATAATAATAATAATAATAATAATAATAATAATAATAATAATAATATTATTTATACCCCGCCCAATGGTAATCCAATCCGGGCGGCTAACAAATTTAAAACAGACCATCCACGATAAAACATACAATACGACATAACCCCCTCCCCCCCTTAAAACAGTATTAAATCAAGACAATTTAAAACAACAAATCAAGTTTAAAAATTTAAATCAGAATACACATGCCAGCAACAAACTGTAGGTTCAGACAAACCATAGCTTGTAAATAGTTGGTTTACAACATCACAAGGCAGATTTCAACAAATTGTGTCTTATTGTGTGGCAAATTACACCAATATACACCAAGATGACAGCCGAGTGAAGAATCAAAAAGATGAATCTCAAAATATTCCGGGACATTGAAACTTTTTTGCCTTTTTTTTTAAAAAACAAATCTTAAGTTTGTCATTAACATTTTTGAAAACTTTCTTTACTGAAGCTGTATTTCATTACATGTTGAGAAAGCTGCTCTGTGGTAGATGTTTACATGGTATGGGTCAGGCTGTTTTGTTGATAATGTGTTCATTTTTTTCATCTAGTTAATGTAGGTGATTATATTGAGGCTGTTCTTGACCGAAACTTGGCAGAAAACATCTCCAGAGTGCTGTATCCAAATGATAATGTAAGTGACTCTTTTGAGCTGAGTTAAAATCCAGAACTAGAAATGTTCCTTTTTTAAAATTACCACTAACAGAATCTGCCTGCCAGGATATCCATGCTTTCTAGGAGATTCTGGAAGTGGCAATTGAAAAAGTATTGCTGTTATTACCCTTGATTCAGTTTACCTTGCGTGCTGCCCTTACTGATTTCACTTTTTTGATTTGAAACCAGACTTATCCACATACTTAGAGCCTCTACAGACGGCGCTTTGCGCCATCTTGTAGGCTGGGAAGGGGAGGGACAGCCACATGCCGGGTGCCCCAACCCCTCCCCAAGGACATCATGATGGCACACACCATTATGCACAGCATGCGCTGTCAAGACGTCCTTCCGGCACAGTGTCTTGACGCACTGTGCCAGAAGAGATGCAGAAGAGCTCTTGATGCGTCCCTTTCATCTGACTCCGAAAGGAGCAGCATTTTAGCACTCCTTTCAGGGCCAGCAGAACGGAGGATTGGAGCCGAGGCATGGGGCAGCCTTGGCCCCAATCCTCTGTTTCCGAGGGAGGCCCATGACCGCCCGTCTGCATCCCCCCCCTTAGTGGTACTTTTCTGCTTTGTGTTTCCCTGTGGAGTCTCTTCCACCCCTCCAAAAATTACTTCTGATAGCTGCGGGACTATTCTGGAATGATGTAGAACAGGGGTGGGAGGCTATATTGGGAGGTTGAAATAGCTGAGAACTGGATGGTGGTATATTAGGTGAGTGAAGCTTCGCTTTCACAAGGTGATTATGAAGAATGATTTATGAGGAATGAGTAAGGCTGCATTTGCATTGCAGAAATAATCCTAGTATTATGTGACATCAGACCTGATACCTTCTTTGTTGTACTATAACCACTAGCATAAAGGGCAGATTGATAACTTTTCTTCCCCCCCTCCCCTTGTTATTCAGTTCTTTGAAGGGAAAGAGCTACGTTTGAAGCAGGAGTACTTTGTGGTAGCTGCCACTCTCCAGGACATCATACGACGATTCAAATCTTCAAAATTTGGATGCCGTGACCCCGTCAGAACTTGCTTTGAGACCTTCCCTGATAAGGTGAATACATAAAATTAGAGCTGTGCCAAAATAAAAAGAAACAAAGCTACTTCTGTTTCAAAAACACCTCCTTTTTTGGTAAGCCTTAACTTTTCATTTAAAAAAGGTAACTAGTGAAGGAGCTTAGATGCAAAACTAGGCTGCTCATAACTGTACCAGAAAACTCCCAGGTCCTAGAGTCCTGTAACCATTATTAGTATATAATTAGTTGACCTCTTGGTGCTTACAATGTTGATGGAATATTAATTTCATTTTGATTAAATATATAACGATGATTTATTTGCATTGGTATTTCACCACTCGTTAATTATTCATAGATTTTATCTCATTTATCCTTCACAACAGTTATGAGTGTAATCATTATATCAAGGGTTTTCTGGAATACTGTTATACAATCCTAAAATCAGTGGTCAGGTCACCTAGAAAACTGCGTAAACATATTTTATCTTTTTCAGTTCTTAGTTTCTGCCAATTTTCATAGTTATATCTTCTCCCTTCCTCTCTCTCTCTCTCTCTCTCTCTCTCTCTCTTTTTTTTTTTTTTTTTTTTTTTTTGGAAGAATTTTTTTCTCCCTCCCAACTATGGTATTTAATGTTATTCTTCTTCTAGGAGGAAGAAGATTTGGTACCCAAAGGAAAAATGGGAGGTGAAAGATAAAAACAAGGGTGGGAAAATAAGTGTGTAACAATGGTAGGAGAGAGATAGGTTGGAACCTGGGGGGTTGTGACTCTGAAACAATGGTGCTAAATGCAGGGGAAAAGTCTCATCATCATCCCTGACCATTTTATTTATCACCCAAATCCTGTCTTATTTTCTGTATCCTTTAAAAAACACAGCTTCATTTGTAGTCATGAGGGCTAGAACCTTGCTTTTATAACATCCTTCAAGACTCAAGGCTCTCTGCAATCTATGGCAGTGATTAGCAAACATCGATCTTCCAGATGTCTTGGACTTCAGCACCCAGAATTCCTGACTGTTGGCCAAGCTGGCTGGGGATTCTGGGACCTGAAGTCCATAAAAAACTTGGTGATCACTATGGGATACAACAATAAGTTCCAGATTACTCATGATTACAATGATGTAGCTTTCCAGAGCCACCAGTCAGTATCATATATTTCTGTTAGCGGACTGAGAAGAGAAATTCAGTCACTAGTATCACTCTGTGAGGCTCAGTCTAAATGAAACTGGAATGCATAGTATCCCAGATCTGATGGATCAATCTGTCTTGTGTTTTTGTGCACGTGGAAAGCTTTTACTATCCATTTTATAGGTTGCCATTCAGCTGAATGACACTCACCCAGCACTTTCTATTCCTGAGCTCATGAGGATCTTTGTTGATGTGGAACACATGGAATGGGACAAGGTGAGGTGGGCAAGGTGTTGAAAAGGACACTGCTGTACTGCACTGGGTTGCAGATTGGTTCTTCTTAACCATTGATAACACAAACCAGGCCACCAAAGGGTGGAACTTTATTATCAGAATTTGGAGAAGTTACTTTTGCGGGGGGTGGGGGCGGGAAGCAGTGTCTTCAAGCTCTGGCTGGAATGTCACATGTAGTAGAAGATCTCCCTCTTTATAGTGTGAGCCATTGTGAAATGTTTACTAAAATGGTGTGTTATCAATGGGAATCCCTCCATTTATTAGAGCCTTCTTCCCAAATATCAAAGGGATAAATGTGGTAGGAGGTACAGTTACATTTTAACAAAGATCTACATCATAGGTGATGAGATGGCAACTGTCTAATAAGATGGGCAGTTGGGGAGAATTGCAAACCTTCGAGATGGTTCAGGGGCAAAGATTTTTTAAAATCCTGGATGCAACATGAGGCTTTTGTCTGTCTGTTGGCCTTTGTCTCTGGCTCTCTTGAGGCAGACCATGAGGAGGCTGGTGGACCAGATAATGCAGTCCAGGCTCCCAGCTATCCAGAAACATCAAGGGCTACAAAACCCATCTGATCTGTGAGTAAAATTAGGAATGTGTACCAGTCAGTGGCTTCAGGGTTTGGATTTATTTTTTCTTGGTTTGGCTGAAATAATTTTACTCTATAACTTATATTTTATGTCTGTACTTGGAGGGTGTGTTGGTCTTTCATGTAGTGATATGCTTTTGCCATAGAATTCCCATACTTAGAATAAAATTTTTCTTTAAGGTACTCTAACTCTCTTGCACTCTTTTTCACACGCCTTAGCTTAGCCCAGGGGTAGGCAACCTTTCCCCTTTAAGGGCTGAGGGACTTCAGCTCCCAGAATCCCAGGAGCTATTGGCCAACATGGGACTATTGGTCAATATGGCTGAGGCTTCTGGGAGCTGAAGTTCCTCGGCCCTTAAAGGGGAAAGGTTGCCTACCCCTGGCTTAGCCAGTTCTTCCCTAGGTTGTCAGGGGAGGTACCAGTGGAATTCCCCAGCAACATCCCAATGCATTGCTAAGGGGTGATAAATTGGGTGGTGGCAGCAAGACTTTAGGTAAAAGATGGTCTCAAGGGGTCCCATCCAGCTCAGCAGGAGAGGAGAGGACCCACAGAGAACCCTCACGTGATAAACCAGGAAAATTTTTCAAGAGAATCATAGAATCATAGAATCATAGAATCATAGAGTTGGAAGAGACCACAAGGGCCATCCAGTCCAACCCCCTGCCATGCAGGAATTCCCAATCAAAGCATCCCTGACAGATGGCCATCCAGCCTCTGCTTAAAGACCTCCAAGGAAGGAGACTCCACCACTCTCCGAGGGAGTGTGTTCCACTGTCGAACCGCCCTTACTGTCAGGAAGTTCCTCCTAATGTTGAGGTGGAATCTCTTTTCTTGCAGCTTGCATCCAAGAGGAGAGATATTGTTTCTTGCAGCTTGTTTCTTGCAGCTTGCATCCAAGAGGAGAGATATAGCGAGAAGTAGGAAGGTTCTGAATCTTTTGCACAAAATGCAGCCTGCTCGCAGGCCATGTCTTGATCGAGGGAATTACTAGTACCACTCTGTTCTGTTTGGTCAGGCCTCACCTAGAATTAAGATTCCAGTTCTGGGCACCACAATTCAAGAAGGATGTTGAAAAGCCGGAATGTGTCCAAAGGAAGGTGACTAGAATGGTGAAAGGTCTGGAAACCATGCCTTATGAGGAGAGACTTAGGGAGCTGGGTATATTTAACCTGGAGAAGAGAAGGTTAAGAGGTGATATGATAGCCCTGTTTAAATATTTGAAGGGATGTCAGTCATATTGAGGATGGAGCAAGCTTGTTTTCTGCTGCACCAGAGAATAGGACACAGAGCAATAGATGGAAGCTACAGGAAGAGAGATTCCACCTCAACATTAGGAGGAACTTCCTGACAGTAAGAGCTGTTCAACAGTGGAACACACTCCCTCGGAGGTTGGTGGAGTCTCCTTTGGAGGTCTTTAAGAGAGGCTGGATGATCATCTGTCAGGAGTGCTTTGATTTTTCCTGCATGGCAGGGGGTTGGACTGGATGGCTCTTGAGGTGTCTTCCAACTCTATGATTCTACAATTCTGTGTGTGGATATATGGAGCCACCCACCTCCTTCTGGCTCCCAACCCTCCAAATTTTATCATTCAAAAAATGGCAGATGACAGCACAGAACCCTTGTGGCTGTGCATGGTTTGCTATTTAAGGATGTAAAATATTTGTTTCAGGCCCGAAGTAGTCTTTTTTAGAAAAAAAGCTTGGACATGACATCTTGTTTCAAATCAAGCACTTTCTTGATGTAAAATAGGGCCAGAGAGGGTGTTGTTGTTGTTTTCTTGAGGGGTTAGGGATGCATAGCTCACTAATGTCTGTGGGAGGGCAGAAGTGGTCCCTTGGATTCTCCAAAACTGCCTATTCCTGCTCTGTTCACTGTCCTTGTTTCCAGCTGCTCTTGTTTCACCTAGCTGGGAAAAAACCCTTCACTTAGGAGGAAAACTGTGAAGGAAGGATTGTAAAAATGTTAAATATTAAGCAAGTGTAGACCTGATTAGTGGTCAGGTTAGAAAACCGCATGGGGCCTTCAGCAAGAGCAGGACATGCATATTATAGTGTGCCCTTAGTATACACAGGGGATCCATTTTTTCCTTATGGGAAAAAACGCGGGACCTCAAGTCCTGTGTTTTTCTATGGGCACGCCTGCAGTGCCCTCACCATTTTAGACGCCTGGGATTGCCATCCACAGAAAATCAAAATCACATATGGCAAGCCCACATATTGTTTCATGGTCCATTTTATTGAGGAAGTGGATGGTAGTTAATTGGAACTTTGTGTCGTTATAAATTAATTCAGTTTTAAAGTGTTGTGAGACACTTCCTTGGTGGTGGTTGTTGTTGTTGTTGTTGTTGTTGTTGTTGTTGTGTGCCTTCAAGTCATTTCTAACTTATGGCGACCGTATCATGGGATTTTCCCTTGATTTTGCTGCAGCTGATTTACCCTTCTGGACAAGGGATTTGTGTGTTTATGACAATGTTTATTAGGTGCTTTACAACTGTAGCTTCCACAGCAGTTTACAAATTTTTTTTTTAAATCTATAGTTTAAAAATACAATAAAATAAGACAAAAACAGACATAAGCTATCCAGTGACTTCAGCACTTGCTTATTTGCTTAGTATTTAGTTGCACCATACAAGCAGCACCTGGGTGGGGAGTAGGGCTTCATCTTAATCTGCTTGGTGAACATAAGATACTGCTATGGTTTGAATTCTCCTATTATCATATTCAGTCTTGCTTCTGTTCCTTCATTTGTTTTTTGATCCTAGGCCTGGGAAATCACAAAGCGAACATGTGCGTATACCAACCACACGGTGCTGCCTGAAGCTCTGGAGCGTTGGCCTGTCACTATGTTTGAGAAGCTCCTGCCAAGACACTTGGAGATCATTTATGCTATCAATCAAAAACATCTGGACGTAAGTAACCTGAATGAGACCAGAGCATGTACTGGGCCAGATGGACTGAGAAGCTCAAAGGCAAGCAAGGGCAGGCTCAGTCTATACCTGTGACAAAGTGTGCATTCTCCAAGTCAGTGCCTTTATAACAGCGATGTATTCAAGTCTTTTACTCCAAATCTCAAGTGCTTGGAAGATACTTTCAAGTCAAGTCTCAAGTCAAAATATGTATATATTATGCTGGTTTCTAGGATATTCAACTGTATTCCTGACTTATTTAAATTAGCAGTGTTGGTGATGGAAAATAATACATTAGGTTCACATCATGACAACATTTAAGAAATTTATTGACACTTTTAGATGTAACAGGTATGTAAAATGGGCCCAGTGTGAAACATTTTGATTCTTGACTGTGGCATTTGTGTGTCCTTGACAGCATGTGGCTGCCCTCTATCCCGGAGACGTTGACCGCCTGCGACGAATGTCTGTGATTGAAGAAGGAGATTGCAAGAGGATTAATATGGCCCATTTGTGTGTCATTGGCTCTCATGCAGTCAATGGGGTGGCCAGGATTCACTCGGAGATTGTGAAGAATTCTGTGTGAGTGTTACTTGATCTTCCCTTGTGCTTCAGAAAATAAGCAGTTAGCCTCAGGGCTGTTCAAACAGAAAATATCCCAGGCCAGCGAAGGCTTTCCAGGGATCTAAGAGCAAAGCATATTTTTTGCCTTCTCAAGCATGACGCTGCTATCATTTGCAAATGTAATTTTTTCCCCTGCATCCCCCCTTCAAAACCCACCACAGAAATGGCTTTAAAAGGTCTCCTATGATACAGACTTTCTGAATTAATACCATTAATTAATTCTGGGTCATCTTGAAGGGGAAGTGGGCTGAAGCTTTTATGAGGCTTTTATCACTTTAACAATATGCTTTGTTTTGGTCATTGTGAAGAAAGTAAATCAGAAGGTGAGTTTCTGCAGTCAACTTTAAAAAAAAAAGTTTTCCTGACAGTGTTCAGGTACACAATCCCCCACCAGCACTCCTATATGATCCAATACAGAAAAATCTCTTCCATTTTATACAATCACAGGCTTTAGAGTTGGAATTCAGAGACATAGCCATGTCTGAGGAAGTAGATATAGGGGCTGGGCAGACAGGCCAAGATAGTATTGGCCCCGGTACTCACCTGGTCCGTTCCCTGGGTTGACATGGAGATGGGCAGGTGTTTAGACATTTGTCTCTGTGCCGACCCAGGATCTGCTACTGCCATGCACCTCTTACTTTTGTTGTCGTTGCTGTGTCTGGCATGCAAACAGGATGCCTGGATGCAATAATTTTCTTCCTGCTAAGAGAAAGTCTTAGAAAACTACACAGTTTTCAAATACTATTTATAGTTCTATTCAAATTCTATTTGTAGAATACTATTCTTGTCAAGAATTTGCATTGGTTGCTTTATGCATAAATTATTTTCTGCAAAACAGAATTTTCTGTGGAGAAAATAATCTGTTGTTTCATGCACAGAAGATACTGCTTTCTGTGCAAACATTCATGTACATATTTTGAGCAGAATAAGTGCTCAGTATAGCATTTTTTGCACAGAAAATAAATTGATAATATAAAAATTTTGTGTAAATAAATCCTGTATTTTAATGTCCAGGATTCTTCCTGTCAGGGTTTCTTAACACTTCAGAAGCGTGTTTTTTAACCATTTGCTGAATATTTTTAAAAAAATATTCTTTCCATTGCTGACCCTGATGGATGGCCATCCAGCCTCTGCTTAAAAATCTCCAGTGTAGGAAAGTTTGCCACCATTAGTGACAGTATGTTTCCACTTTCACTATAAGGAGGTTTCTTCTAATATTAATCAAAGCCTGCTTCCTTGTTCTTGCCATCTATTTGTTTTAACCTGCCTTAGGGAATGAGAAAAAACAAGTTCCATCTTTTCTAGTTCTTCAGACATTTGAAAGCAGCTACAGTTGACCCTCTGCATCCATGGATTGTTTATCCATGGATTCAACTATCCACAGCTTGAAAATATTCCAAAAATATATAAATTCCAAAATGCAAAGCTTGATTTTTCCACTTTATATAAGGAACACCATTTTACTACACATTGTATTTAATGGGACTTGAGTATATATGGATTTTGGTATCCATGGGGAGTCCTGGAACAAAACCTCAGTGGATATCAGGGGTTCAATATATTATGTCTTCACCTAAACATTTTCTTCCTCAAATTAAATGCATCCAGCTTTTTCAGCCATTCCTCTTAGGACTTGGTTTTCAGACCTCTCACTGTCCTGGTCACTGGGCTTTGTCTAGTTCATCTGTTCCTGACCTAGGTTCCACCGACTGTGTTAAAAAATAGTTCCCATCACCCCCAGATAGCATAGTCAATGGCTATGAAAGCTGGGGATTATTGGAGTTGCAGTTTGGTGTGCCCTGGTTTGGGAAATACTGTTTTTGTTTGTCAACATTCAAATGTTGCTTCAAATTGGGCACAGTCCTCCAACTATAGTTTGCACAGTGCAGTATTGAAACTATTCTTTCTCATAATCTGGACACAGTATTTTCATTTTGCACCCAAAATCGCATTTGCTTTTCTTTTTTTCTTTTTTTTAAAGTAGCTGCTTTACACCACTTTGTGATTCTGCTCATTGTTGTCATCTATTCTTAAATAACACATTGACTGTAGTATGTTTTTCAAAATGTCTTGTGATCTGTTCCTTTTAGATTCAAAGATTTCTATGATATAGAGCCAGAGAAGTTTCAGAACAAGACAAATGGGATCACTCCCCGACGATGGCTCCTGTTGTGTAACCCAGGACTTTCTGATGTCATTGTGGAGGTGAATCATCAGAGAAAAACATCAGCTAATCAGAATAATGCTTATTAATTTACAGTAGAAGTTATTGCAATCAGAAAGTGGGAAGAAAGGCATGCAGGAGATTACATTGAGGAGCAGGAGTTCAATGGAGCAGATGAACAAGATCCTTTTCAGCAGTAGCATAGTGAAACCAGGGTTCACTGGGTTAAAGCCTTGGGACTTTTTAATTAGCAGGAACAATGACATTGTCTGCCACCACTCTTGAAATCTCCAGTTCTTCCAGGAGTTTAACTGTAATCCCCACAGTACTGGAGGAAAAAAAAAAGTTTTTCTCAACCACACTAGATTGTTATGGAATATCTTTGCTGAGTTGAATCTCCTTTATTCAGAATTTCAAAATATTCCAAAATTGTCCACATGGGTGGCTAAAAAAGTGACACCTTTGCTTTCTGGTGGCTCAGTGTACACAAACTTTGTTTTATGCACAAAATTATTAAAAGTATTGTGTATAAAATGGCCTGTGCTTAATAAGGTGTATATGAAACATAAATGAA
>CM034701.1:376515316-376534368 GCA_020142125.1 Phrynosoma platyrhinos | reverse complement strand
TATACTTTTATACTGGTCAATGACCGAATAAAATTATTACAATTATTACAGATCAAAGGCTAATTCTTATTTAGGAGAACACTGGCTGACTAAAAGAGCTGATCATATGAAATTGTGCTGAGTAAAATACCTCAAAGAGGGGGAAAGAGGACACAACCACAGAAAAAACCTTGTTTCACCACTCTGGAGGCAGTGATACTCAGCACAGAGCTGCACTCTTAGATCATAAAGTCAGGGAGAGGAGAAAAACTTAATGGGACAGAGGAGAGACAATGGTAGCATGCATTGGTTATTTAAAGTACACTTGTAACATGCTTTTTATCCATGGTCAGTTGTGCCTCTCTTCGTAATTTGAGTGCTCTGTGCTTCCAACTAAGAAAAAACAATTCTCACAATTGCTTCCACACTCTTCTTTGTTTCAGGTTTAAGGTGTTTGCTGATTATGAAGCTTATATCAAGTGTCAAGGGCAAGTGGACCAGCTGTATATGGTAAGGCTGGCCTTTGACAAAGGCCATTTGAATTATTTTCTGGCTGACAAAATCCTAGTGGTGCCTCTGGTATTCTAGTATGATCCAAAGGTTAGAAGATACTTGTTATTTTTATATTTGAAACTGGAGCGGTTGTGATGGATCTCCATAGGCACATTTTCAGGATCTGGTAAGTTTCCAAAATGATAACTGATGTCATAGGCAGAAAAACATGTCAGCAAATCGGATAAAGAAATCCAATTGTATACAGATAGTACCTTTATTGTATTCAGATCTTGGAAAAGTTACTTTTGAAATCTATAACCCCTGGGATTCCCCAACCAGCGGGAATAGTGTCAAGGCTGGCTGGAGATTTTGTCTGTTGTAGTCCAAAGAAACAACATTTCCAAGTTCTGTACCAATGTAGAAGATGTATTTGAATTCATACAAATCCAAGGATAAAGATATTATAAACCACAAGCTACATAATTCCCATAGAACAAAGCACCTCATAATTTTTGTATAGATTCATAGACTGTAAAATTAATTTCTCACAAAGAATGACCCTGCACATTTAAACATTTGTAGCTATTCTGGTGGACCAAGTCTTCTGAAAAAATAAAGTTGGAATCATGGGGCTTGTCTACATAGACAAATTACTCTGAATTTTACCCAGGCTTGCTGCATCCTGTTTATATGATGCATGGCCAAACCCCAACGTGAGTGTGGACTGCTTTCATGATACCTGCACTTGATTTGGGGCTTCCTCCCTCTAACCTACATTTAAATAACTCACCTTTTGGTGTGTTTTTGGCTCTCTTTGCAGTGATGGCAGTGGCTACCTTCTTTCACTCATGATCCCTGTAAGCCACCCAGCACGGCCACTGCAGGCATGAGTTGCTCTAAGATCAGAACAAGGCACCCAACATCAATAGCATGGCTGGGCACCTCGTTCTGACCTCAGCACAACGACAATTAATGAATGGGGACCATGTAGGAAGGCATCTGCCTGTCATTTGCTGCGAGAGTAAAAATTGTGCAGCAAAAGGGAGCAGGTAATGGGTGAATTTTGGGGCAATTTGGGGCCAGAATTCTCCAGGGGCATCTTCAAATATTCTGGTGAGTGAAGACAAGTCCATAGAGAACTTTCCCTGATATACAGTGGGCCCTCCACATTCTTCCAGGGGTTGACTATAGAATTGCATTGTAGGACTTACAAATGCCTGGAGAAGTCTTCTCTCTAGTAACTGCTAGATCCTCTGCTTTCAACTTTGGTAAAAATTGACCAGAGAGTCACTCTAGAGGACCTAGATATTCCTAAAGAGAACATATTGATCAAATCCATGAATAATCAAAGCCACAAAAGTCAAAGCCACTAATGTCGAGGGCGAACTGTAGTTAAAATGGTGGTAAGTTAAAACAGACTTTTTACAAATGCTTTGTAGTAAAATGCAAATGCTATTTGTATATATTTAGGTTTCTTTGCTTTGTTGATCATTGTGTTGAGAGTATGACAGTGCATGTTCTTCTCAGGATCTTTTGCCAGAAGCAACTCCCAGGATCCTGAGGGAGAGGCAAAACTAGAGCTTGGAAAAATTGAGTGGCCAACCTGTTGGCATACTTGGTTGGATACTTGGCATTGTGTCAAGTATCCATTACTGAATCTTCATAGCTACTAAGCTACCTTGTGTGTTTTCTTCCTAGAATCCTAGAGAGTGGACTAAAAAGGTCATCAAGAACATTGCATGTTCTGGCAAGTTTTCCAGTGACAGGACAATTACTGAGTATGCAAGAGAGATCTGGGGAGTGGAGCCTTCTGCTGTGAAGATTCCTCCACCCAACATACCCAGGGAGTGAATCCACTTGAAGAGGTGCATGCAAACACCCTGGTTGGTTTGCCACTAAGGCACTCCTGCTTCCCAATGAATTTTCCACAGATGAATTCAAACGTCCATTCATACCACTCCTTGATTATCTCATATTTATAAAGACATGGTGGTTATTTGAAATGGAGGCAACTAATGTTCTAGATGAACTTGGTCAAAGAAGGAAGAGTTGGCCAAAACCTTGTTGGCCATGACAAGAATTCAAGATTTAAGGCACTGGGCTCAAGCAGGGAAAATGAAATAAGGTCATTCTTTCTGTTCAAAATCCTGTTTAACAAATGCAGTTCATGTGCATGCTAAGCATTTCAGGAAGTACTCAAGTTTCTTGACTCTTGTTCCAACAGCAGTCCTTTTTATTTAATGAATTAAAAGATGCCTGTGCCAAGAATTGGATGTGGTAGAGATTTTGAAAGGTTGGCTGGGATCCTTCTATGACCCAGAAATATGTACTTTCCAAAATGTTTTTGAAAATTGTCTTATCCTTTCCATCATTCAAAGCCTTACAGACCCCAAACAGTTCTCATTAATCTGTAATAATTTTGATTTATTTATTTGCATGAGCTGGTAAAAGAAAAATCAGTGTATATTTTGGGGAAGTATGTGATACTGAAGATTAATGGTACTGAAGGCCCCTATTGTTGTTCTCTCCATAAGACAGAAGACCCGTTAAGCATAGGAACTATTAAACCAGTGATGGGAAAGGCATAACCGTCCAGTTGTTTTTGAACTGCAGCTCCCATCATCCCTAGGCAGTATAACCAATGGTGTGAAGGACTGTGAATGTTGCAGCCCAAGAACACTCGAAAGAGTTATATGAGTCCCCATCCCTTCATTAAACTAAGTTCTCTACCAGCCATAATCTCTGGCCCACTGGGTGCATGATTGTCCATAGGGCAGGCATCAAAACAAAAACAACAATGGTGAGGTTCTTCTTGGAATGTTACTGTGCTTGGCTTATGAGCAACGTTTAGTTTGGAGGTGTCATACATTGTGCAAGCTTGATGTAAAATATGTTATAAGGGGGCATTTATGACACTTGGGCAGAAGAGCATGCTTGTTACACTTCTTACCCAGTAGTGCCCATGCATCATTACTGTTTCCAGATGTCAAATTCCTACCTTATTAATGGAAATATCCTGATATCTTGCATTCTGATTTCAAATAGTAATACCCATCTTTCTTGTTTCTGGGCCGGTGCTTGCAACCCAGGGTTGATATACATCTATAGGTGCAGGGGCATTTTGGTTAGAGAAGTATTTGATTACAGCTGGTTTTAGAAGGGTGGCTTAATTTGCACTTTAATACAAAATATCAAGCTCTGATATGAATGTACATGCCTATAAACTTCCAGAACCAGAGGGTTCATTAAAAGTGCTATTCTCCCTTCAAGGCATCACTAGTGGGAGCGGGGAAGGTATCACTAGTGGAGAAATATATCTAGTTAATATATTAGTTTCAGGAAATGTTGAAGCACACTCTGGACATTATCAGATGGACAACAGTGACGGGAGAGAAGTGGGATGCTCCTGTCACTATCATGATTATCAAACAATGTTATGCGATGTCACACTTATCCTGTCCTTCTGTCAGTGAAGTGGAATGGCGCCATCACTTTTTATTGACGGGAAACTCCACTTTACTGACGGGAGAAGGACAGGATGACAACAACGCTGCACAATGTCTGATAAATCTTTGCATCAATCGCACGATAGTGACAGGAGCATCCCCCTTCTCTCCCATTACTTTTGCCCGTCTAATAATCTCCTTTGCGAAGTGTTCATCATTTTATTTTTCTTCTGCTACTTAGACTCACTTCACAGCCCTAAGACACAGCTGAAAAAAAATGCAGATAGAATGTGAAAGCTGGCCATTGAAGGAAGGTGCTAGGAAGAGAATCAACTAATTTGAAATGTGGTCCTGGAAAAGAGTTCCACAAATACCAGAGACTGCTAAGAAGACAAATAAGTAGGTCCTAGAGCAAATCAAGCCTAAACTCTCTCCCTAGAAGCCAAGATTATTAAACTGAGACTGTTGTATTTTGGCCATATCATCAGAAGACATGACTTATTAGAAAACACAATGATGCTTGATAAAGTAGAGAGGGCAATAGAAAAGAGGAGGACCATATCCCGGATAGATAAGAGTCAGTCAAGGGAGCCATGGCCTTGAGTCTGCAAGACCTGAGCAGGGTGTTGATGATGGGGTGACTTGAAGATCTCTCATTCAGGGGGTCACCATAAGTCAAAGTTGACTTGATGGACATTAACAACAGAATGCAAGAAATTCAAAGATTATAGCCGTGTTAGTCTGCAGAATCAGTATTTGGAGAGATCTTGTAGACCTTTAAGACTAACTGAAAGAAAGAAGTTGGCAACATGAGCTTTCATAGACTTAAGTCTACTTCCTCAGATACATTTGGACATCTGAGGAAGTAGACTCAAGTCTAGAAACGCTCATGCTGCCAACTCCTTTCTTTCAGTTAGTCTCAGAGATGCAACAGAAGGCAAGTAAAGACTGCCTAGCACTTTCTGGCCAGAGATTGGAAAGGTAACATTTTTGGATTATGACTCCCAGAATTACTTCAACCAGCACAACTGGTTGAAATTCATGGTTGGGAAATTCAGGGAACTACAGTTCAGAAAAGTAATGGCGTTACATAGTACACGGTGACATCTGAGCACTAGAATAACAGGTTTTAACACAGGCTAGCACTAGTGATGTGTAAGGGAAAGGAGCTCCAGGAAAACAGGTGCTCAGTGCTTACCATGATGCCTGGTAGCTGAAAAGTTAAAGTGTAGGGCCAATGCAGTTGGAACAACCATGCCTGTGCCCCCATGTGTTGAATACTCCATTAAATAGGGGACTGTAAAGTTGGAAGAGATCACAAAGATCTAGCCCCTTGCCCATCCAGGAAACTACAGCTAATGCAAAATATTTAAACAGTTTTCATCAAGGTCAGTAAGCTATAAGTCCAAAATTTAATTGCTGCATGATTCCATAAAATGTAACAATTTTATGAAAGAAAACAGTCTTAGGTTGTCATAGAGGCTGGCTGGATTATCTGTCGAGAGTGCTTTGATTGTGTATTCCTGCATGGCAGGGACTGGATGGCCCTTGTGGTCTCTTCCAATTCTATGATTCTATGGCTGTGTCTGCACTGCAGAAATAATCCAGTTTGATACCACTTTAACAGCCATCGTTCAGTGCTGTGGAGTTCTGAGAAGTGTAGTTTGTTGTGGCCCCAAAGTTCTGCTCTTCAGTGTTCACATAATCCAGCTCTGCTCTGGTGCCACAACAAACTACCACTTCCCAGAATTCCATAGCATTGAACCATGGCAGTTAAAGTGATGTCAAATGGGATTATTTCTGCAGTGCAGATGCAGCCCTAGTCACATTTAATTTTATGGCACTTGGCTTACTGTATTTTCCTTTTTAAAATGTTGGTGTAGTTTTGTGTATGTATTATCTGGACTGGGTCTTTTGTCAGTTGTTTTTGTAAAGAGGTCTTATGGTTTAACTCCATTAGTGTCTGTGCTGCTTTTACAGAATGTATTATGCCACCTTAAAGCTACCCCATGTAGAACTTTGCATATGTCCATAGATAGACAAAGACACACATTCCTGCCTTTGAAATTCAGCAATGTCTATTGGTTTTTAATCACAAAACATAAACATTGTAGACATTGGATTTATCACCATTAACATGTTTACCTCAAAAACAATACATACCATGTAATAGCATACCTAAGAGAAAGAATGGTAAAAAACACACTGCAGAAATAATCCAGTTTGAGATCGCTTTAACTGCCCTGGCTCAGTGCTAGGGAATTTAGGGAATTGTAGATTATTGTGGCACCAGAGCTCTGACAAAGGAGGCTAAATGTCTCACGAAACCAGATGTTCCCAGAATTCCCTAGCACTGAGCCAGGGCAGTTAAAGCAGTATTAAACTGGATTGTTTCTGCATTGTGTTTTGGACCTGTAGAGAACGGCACTTTAGCTCCAGATAAGCTGGGGCAGAGGAGGTCAATTATTTCCCAGAATCCCCCTCTAGAATCTGAACAGATCCTTTTTATAGCTTTCTTATAGCCTTCATAGGTCTTTCTCGTCATCTTCTGCCTTCAAGAACAGCCTTCCAAAAATCTAGGGCTCTCCAGATGTGTTGGACCATCTCCTCCATCTGGCATGGCAATGATCATGCTGGCTGTGGATGATGGGTGGGGCAGTCATATCCATCTGGCTATGAGTTGGGAAAGCTGATCCAGCATGAGCCAACCCCAACATCCTTATCATTATCATTCCCTTCCAAGAAAGATACTATTTGGAGGTGGCAGAGATGTGATCAGGCCATTTGGTGGGGGAGTATGTTGGGTAGCTTGGGCAATTGTATTTGCTAATGTTCTTTCTTAGAGAGTGAGGAAGAGGCAGGATGGGTTTGTGCTCATTTATTTTAAAAAGATTAGAGCCTGCTTTTTCATTACAAACATGCAACTTCCAATATATTAATTTACAAAAAACAGTATCACAAGAAAGACAATAAAACAGCAGTGTAGAATGATCATCAAAGCATAAAAAGAGCAGGAAAGCCATTGCTAGGTTAATCCTCCGGAAAGTATGGTGGTCTGAACTTGGTACTTGGCAAAATTCCCTAGAAAGGGATCTCCATAATTGGGTGCTACCAAGGGAATAGCCCCACCACTTGCTTGACACAGAATGGACAGCATTGGAAGGAGATCCAATCTGCCAGCGACTGGAGTATAGGTGAATTACTTTTCCATAAGTTTGGGGAAGGGATGAGCCTTAGTTAAGTATACTACATTCCATAGGAATCACCTTAGAGCCTACTGGCTGTTAGCAAAGAATTACTAGTCAATTTACTAAATAATTAAAATTGTGCATCCCTCATCCTGCAAGATCCAAATAAGGACTAAGATTTATTCAGTTACATTGGCTGAAATCTAGCAAAAGGTAGACTTATAGACCATAAGGTTGCGAGTTCAATACTAGCCAGGGCTCAGGCTAGACTCAGGCCTACATCCTTCTGAGATCGCTAAAATGAGTACCCAACTGTTGGGGTGCAATAAGCTTACAGTTGTAAACCACTTAGACATCCCATAGCACCATATGAAGCGGTATATAAATGAAGCTATTATAAAGCAAATTTTCCACCCAATATTACATGATTTCTCTGCCTCTCATGCAGTGAAAGATTTTGTTTTCCTCCCCTGCTTCAGAAAGTGTTGTCCCCCGCAAGCTTTCAGAGCAGATTGCCAGTGTATGTGGGGTGGTGTGTTTGAGAATCCATTCCACTGGTGGAAAACTCAACTGGAGACATCCCAAAAAGGCTTAGAGATGTGCCTACCAACCCTTTCATACACACAGTCATACGGTGTGTTCATCAGCTGATAAAGATGTGCATGTAAACCAGCCTTAAAAGGATTTGAGACAAGGGCTAGTCTCTGTGATTTCCATTTTATTAAACAAGCTTATACTTGTTTCATTAATTGTTCTTAGAAAATGACAATTACACTTGCCTTCCTTTGCATGTCCAATTCTTTCCATTCATGTGAAACAGCACATAGGTGAGTTAGGTTTTTGTTGTTGCTGTGTGCCTCCAAGTCATTTTTGACATATGGCAGTGACTCTAAGGCAAATCTATACAGTATTCTTGGCAAATTTCTTAGAGGGGGTTTGTCATTGCCATCCTCTGAGGCTGAGAGAATATGACTTGCCCAAGGTCACCCAATGGGTTTTTATGCTCGAGTGGGGAATCAAACCCTGATCTCCAGAGTCGTAGTCCAACACTCAAACCACTACATCACGCTGGCTCCCAAGTTAAGTTGCTAGGCTGAAGTGTACGTATCATATGTTTTTCAATAATTTTTCTCAAAAGCAGAACAAACTTTTTAAAAGGCATTTCCAGGGAAGCTTTGTTATGGTTTAAACAGAAATAATTTAAACTCGTCTTTAATGGGATTGTTTACAGGTTGATAAGAGTTTAATGTGTCTGTGTACTGTCTTCTGCCCTATACAAAACTCCACAAAAAAGGGATGAGACTGAAGCCACAACTCTACATACACTCTTACTTGGGAGGAAGCCACATTGAAGTGGGGCTTATTTCCCAATAGACATGCATAAGGTTGCACTATGAATGTCCTCTCTGTTTGTAAAGAGACTGATCTGCTTTTAAATAATGTGGGTTTGTAGTATTGCTGTTATGTTATTATGTAAATCTAATCAATCAGGGTCATAACTTATTTCTTAAAGATATAGCCTTACCATATCTTGCTACTTGAGCAAACTGTGTTACTTGCATGCAAACATTCCTGTTTCATGTGTATTCTGGCAATTTGTTATTAGATTTTTTTATGGGCTATATATTGTGAGATGCTCTTGCTTCAAATATGGTGTTTCTTCAAACAAGAGACTGCAGTCATCTGAAGCAGAAAAACTAAACATTAGTGAAGTCCTGAATGACCAAAATGATCCACTGCTTGCAAATAAATGCATTTGTTACTGTCACACTACTTTAAAAAAATGTGAGATTTTGCGTTGACATGTCTGTGTGTTATATTACTGTTATCCTCCTGTGCTATAAAAATGATTAAAAATCACACAAGCATCCAGAAATGTAACACTTGCTTTCCCTGTATTTTATGTGGAATTTTTGCATTATGGGATCTGGTGTGATAAAGTGGCTGAGAGAGCACCAGACTAGAAGTTACTTATTTGCAATTACATTGTTGAGTTTTGGTTTATGAAAGGAATTTGGCACTTGAGCTCCCACACCAGATCGAACTATGGCACAGAGATGGAAGAGGATTTTCAAACTTTCTCTTCTGGGTGTGCCCTTTTCATACTGATTAGTCTACTAAGGAATCTGTTGTTGTGTGCCTTCCAAGTCATTTCTGACTTAAGGCAATCCTAAGGCCATAAGGTATCATGAGGTTTTCTTGACAAGATTTGTTCAGAGGAGATTTGCCATTGCCTTTCCCTGAGGCTGAGAGAGTGTGACTTGTCTATGGTCACCCATCTGCCATGGGTTTTATGGCAGAGCTGGGAATTGAACCCTGGACTCCAGAGTCAACAGTCCAATACTCAAACCACTATGCCATGCTGGCTCAGACTGGCATCCTGTTGGTTAGTCCCAACTAGAGTAGGTCCATTCACTCAATCGTTTAATGATGAGTTAAAATGTACATAAATCAGTGGGATTCAATAGGTCTACTCTAGACAGGACAAAGAATACGAGTAAGGTCACTATTTGCCAGTTATACTTCAATTATTCTGTTGAGTGTCTTAAGGAGAATTTTCCAGCCAATCTATTTGTCCTTATGGAAAGGACACAAAAACGGAGTGCAAGGCAGAAGACTAAGTTATACCCCTTCTCTCTGAATTACTAGTTCTAAAAGCTTAGAATTTATTTATTGAGTGTATTTAAGATATTTTTGTATCATCTCCCAGTCCACAAAGGCTCCCAAGGCAGTGAACAAATAAAAACAAAACAGCACACAGATAAAAACATTTTAAAAATACATTACTCTTTCAGACATTTTTTAAACAATTTAAAAACAGACTTTAGGGCAAAACTGTTGCCCAAATTGCCTTATCCACAATTTATATTTGGGGAAAGAAAGTAGGGATGTTTAATAATCAGTAGTTTCCATTTGGTTTTTTAAAAATTTCCTTCCCTCCTGGATGTAAGTATAGGCCAAAATCCTAACTGAGGTTGCTGGAACATAAAGCTTCACCAATATAATTATGATGGAGGTCTGGAGAGCAATGTCTACTTCTCGATTGCCACCAGTGGGTCATTCAGACTTTTTTTTAGTGTAACTACAGTATATGAATAATCTCTGGGTTTGTTGTTCATACTACGGAACTGCATCCCTGCACATCTCTGCAAGGTTTGTTGCTCACACGTGTTAGCACTGGAATAAAGATGGAGTCAATGCAAATGCATTCAGAACACGTTCAATTCACACTGCCAACAATGTAAAGAAAAACTGGAAGAAACCCAGTATTGATTACCTGGATTAAGTGGGGGTTTTGGCGCACACCCCCAAACTTAATCAGGTGCTTTTGAAATGCATGTGAACAATGGAGATTCAACCCAGATTCATATTGGATTGTTTTCATAGTCTGAATTGGGGCCAAGATGCACTGCAGCACTGTTTGGCTGCATTTATGCAGCTGGAGAAAAGGTACTGTGTAAAGGGGCACTGGATGCCTCTTTGTGTCAGCATCCAAAGAAGTACTGGCATAACTCCTCCCTACCCCCTTTTGCTAAGAAGAGGATTCCAGTCATAATCTGCCAGCATGCTTAGTGTATCTGACAAGGTGGACTGTGCACCAGAACAATGTATAAAAATTCATTTAAGAGATCAGTTCCACTGCTGCAACAGACTATAGCTGGCACTTTGTTAGTGACTTATGTGTGTCAGGCAAACTACTTGCCATAGCGCAACATGTATTCTGCTGATAGCGGTGGAGGTGGAGTTGCACATACAGCAGTGTTGCAATTGTACAGAGCACATTGTGCATTGTACAGTGGCACCAGCCACTGACGTGTTCTGCCATGTTGTTATTCTGCATGGTGATTGCATAGTGCTGGTGTAGCATATTTCTGTATGTGAATATTTATGGTAAGCTGAGGGGATATTGGATTGCAGCCTATCAAAGTCAAACTTCAAAAATGTCTTTGTGTATTATTTTTAAAATCGTCAGCCTCCACTCACAAAAGGCTAAAACACAAGTGTGTCATTGCTGTTTGTGTATTCCCTCCTATTTGATTAACTTTACCATGTGGACATCAAGCTTTTTTTCAGCAATTGCAGACCACTAATAAACACAATAGGTTTTTTTGTAACCCTTGGTTTTAAAAAACAGTGTATCCAGTAGAAGGCAGAAGACTTGCAATAAAAATTGCTAAATTTTGGACAGGAGCTCAAGGTCATCAAAGAACTGTAAACTAATCAGTGTTACTTAGCACTTTTTACACCCCCAGTTGTTCAAAATCTTTTTTCATCATACACAAAATAGCAAGTCTGCAAAGGGATGTTTTTGCAGCTTCTTTCAAACAGCCTGTCTTAAAGGTGCTATAAGATACCTTTGCAGACTAATATTTTAGAGACTATGGTCCAAAACACACTGCAGAAATACAGTAGCCTTCCCCCCCCCCCCAATTTGCAGGGAATCCGTTCTGGACCTCCTCCCTGTGAAAATGGCAACTCACAGATATTCGAGTCCCATAGGAAATAATAGTGTGTGGACCCATGGCGTGTGCATGGGGCCTTGCGCAGGTGCGCACAACCATTCTGTTTATAGCTGTGCCTCCTAAAAAGAGTGAGACTGCGGATTCCAAGTCCACGAAAAGGGAGAGGCAAGTGTAATCCAATTTGAGACCACTTTAAATGCCCTGGCTCAGTGCTAGGGAAATACTGGGAACTGTAGTTTATTGTGGCACCAGAGCTCTCTGACAAAGAAGGTTAAATGTTTCACAAAACTACAGTTCCAGAATTCCCTAGCATTGGGCCAGGGCAGTTAAAACAATCTCAAACTGGATTATTTCTGCAGTGTGTTTTGGACTGTTGTCTCTGAGTTCTACAAAATAGCAAGATTTCCAAAAAAACCTCATGAGTGCTGTGGGTGCTGTTGTTGCTGCCTTAGAATTGTGAGAGGAAGGGTTCACTGTAGCAAGCTGTTTGGAGTGGAAAGAGAAGTTAGTTTCAAATCTTAAAACCAAATTTAAAACTATTTTTAAGAAATAAATATTTCTTCTGCTTAAGGCATGTGTTCATGAGAGGGAAGGTGATTTAAATGTCTCCAAATAATGCTCAGAATTGTTTAGGAGAGGTCATGATAAAGAGCAGTAAAACAACCCACATGACTGCAGTTTAGATAAAAGTCTTATGATCAAACTGTTGTAACATATTTTCAAAGCTGCAATAGAACTGATTGATTGAATCTGAATGCTAATAAAATTATTGTAGAAAATGCTACAGTGACTATAATGAACTGATAGAACACACTATCTGCATACAAGAGATTCCTGTGCATAAAGCTTCTGCAGAACAGCAGAAACTGCATACTCTACTTGTACTGAAAATTGCTGCTTTTCATAATTCAGGTTTCAGAAATGAAGTGGAAACAACACAAGGCATTACACTAACATATATATGTTTGAAGCCACTAGAAGTGCAAATTCTTTCACAGAATACAGTTAGACTTCAGATCATAACGTATTTCATATTAGTGGTTGTTCAGTACCTTACTTCTGGTAAGTGACGTGCTGGCGAAAACGGTACTCATTTCTGCATAGACCCAGGCCCAAGACAAAATACAACTGGCAGGATTCAGAGTCCCTTGTGCCCAAACAAAAGAAATCTACCACCAAAAGAAAGTCAGAAGTTATTTGATTTATTAAAACTACACACCTCTTGGATAAACATTTCCATTTCAATGCATGTTAATGCCCTAATAACTGGAACATATGTGTCAGAAGAGACAGCACTAGTGCATGCTTTGGATCCTTCTTCTTGTATAGGAGCTGACATTCCCACATTGGCTGTTACTTTAATCAACACAACAGTGTTTGGTGTCAGCAGCAGCATGAATTGGAATTTTCTTTTGTTACTACAAAACAGCCAAAATCGCATTAGTGCGGTAACCTAAAGCACTATGTGTAAAAAGAGTGTGAGTGTACAAAGGAGAGAGAGAATTTCACAGGGCACAATCTAATTCAGAGATAATTGTGAATCTTGATAGACCTCACTACAGCAGAAAAGTCTCTATGCAAATAACAAGCTAAACCCCATTTGCTTCCAAGCCTGATGAATCTGTAAGTTATGTCTGATGCATGCAAAATCCAAGTATTTCAGATACAGACAATATTACTTTTCAGTGCTTTTTATGTACTTCAGGATGAAGAATTCACTTCTGAACACTAGTATCTACGATTACTATACTCGATATTGCATGTTTATTGAATGACACACATTGGGGCCCTCGCCATGAAACTCAGGACTATTTTAAAGCAATCTGCTCAACTGCCACACTGCCTTTAATGCTCTGGTTCATAATTACTGTGCCTTAAATTGTCTCCTGTACCAGGAATGCATGAATGGTGAATCAGATCTTAAAGGTGGTCAGTGAAGCACATCCTGATGTCATGTCTAATTTCACAGTCGTACCAAGATGGGGAAGGAATGGTAGGTTTGAGTTAAGTGCACAGAAGCCATCTGTGGTCTTTGTACCACAACTGGAGTGACCTTCAATCATCCCCATGTAGTTTATTGTTGATGTTGTGTGCCTTTAAGTTGTTTCTGACTTATAGGGACCCTAGGATGGACCTATCATGGGGTTTTCTGAGGCTATGTGTGTGTAACTTGCAGTAGGTTTCCATGGGCAAGCGGGGATTCAAATCTTGCCCTCCAGAGTCCTAGTCCAACGCTCAGACCCCTACATCACACTGGCTCCAATATAGCTGATACAGATGGGATATTTAAAAGCTGACATTATTATTGCCTCAACAAATAATCCCATCTGTCCACTGTCTGGTATCCCTCTTGCCAAACAAAAGCTGCAAATTTTGCAAAACTAGACACCAAAACAGCAATTTTATTTCTATAAACTTCAGAATAACCACAATATTCACACCCTTTAGGTCCCCTAGACACAGTCCTTTTTCTCCTCCCTTCATGTGAGCAAGAAAACCAGTCAGGAAAGCCAAAATTACCCATGAATTTCTATTATAGCCCAACTAGAAACTATGGTTCACGGCTTCCAGACAAGCCAGAATATGGAAGCAAACCAAACCATGGTCTGAGCCAGGCTTGGTTTGGTTGCAAAATATGGTTAATTGTGGCTTCATGGCTGGTTCCACCACTCACACAAAGACAGGGAGCACAGGTGAAGGAGGTTTGCACCTGATCTTGATTTATTAAGCCATGATTTTGAAGAGCTGCATACAGTAGACCAGGGGTAGGCAACCTTTCCCCTTTAAGGGCCGAGGGACTTCAGCTCCCAGAATCCCAGGAGCTATTGGCCAACATGGGACTATTGGCCAACATGGCTGAGGCTTCTGGGAGCTGAAGTCCCTCGGCCCTTAAAGGGGAAAGGTTGCCTACCCCTGCAGTAGACTTATGACTGATTTCATGAGGTACATAATGGCAATGTTGACAAATGTCAATAAAAGAGGTAAACATGAAAATAAGCTTCAATATTTATTACCATGAGTTACCAGCATGCTGTCTACTAAATTTCAATACAGCAGTAATTGTTTTGCTACAATAAAGAGGAGAAACTAGGTTCTGTCTCTGGCATATGCCATCTAAAGGGAACATTTGAGGTTGGTCAGGAAGTTTTCACATAGCTCTAGATTTTAATAATAGTAACAGAAATACCAAGCTAAAACCAATCTTTAATTTTATGAGGAAAAAAACATTGTTTTAATAGACAAGGACTAAAAAATATAGCACTTGTTTAATATCCAGCACCTTTGACTAGTCTAAATTAAAATGGTCTTTTCACACATATATGTTAATATTTTCACTGTTGAGGAAGTCAGATTGGAAATGCTTTTCGCAGAGATGAAGATAAAATATTCAGTTATGTAGAATCTCTTTTGTTTTTTAAAAAGAGAGACAAAGAAAACTTCTGACCAGCTCTAATGTACCTGAGTATTTTTTAACGGAAATGACTTGAGTGTGTGATCATAATTACTAAGGATGAATATTATTTTTCTTACTTCCAAAGTGCATATATGTATCTCTATTAGAGGAGATTGGAAGACATCTTCACCACAATGGAAAAAACAAATATTCCATCCATTGCAAGACTCAGCTTAAAGGTATTCTCCTTTTAAAAAGGGAGTCCTCCAAATAAACCTCTTCATGTGTAATTCTACATCACTTAAGGAACACAGACATCTAAAGAAAATGATCTGGAAATTAGAAGAATCTTAAACAAGATGTGCCAGTATATGAGGTATAGTTAAGATTTTTATATATTATCTATATATGCAAGATAGCTATGAAATGTAAAAGCAAGGCAACAGAGAAATGGAAACTTATTCACTATTAAATTATCACTACTAAATAGTTACCTTATTTCAAAGGAGAAACATCCTTCATTTCATTCTGAAATGTCTTCTTGCAAACATCCTGACCTTGTTTTTTCAAAAGAATTTTAAAACCAAAACAATCCATTATTTTCACCAATTCCCAATTAGTTAACTGACAGGATAAAAAAATATTCTTCACTGAACTAATTTCTACAAGAGAACAACCTGCAACTCTAGTAATCTAAATGCAGCACTGAAGGATTATAGCAGTTACGTTTTTGCAGATAATTGCAGTCCATTTGCATTTCAGAGTGCAAGTTTCTTGTCCTGTAGAGTTGCTGAGATCCATCACACAAATGTAGGAATGTCAATAACTTTCATAATTTTTTTACCAAGTCTTTCTTGTGCTTGAATCTAATTCTTCTAATTAGTCTTGTTCCCTTCTTCTTTAGGAGAAAAATAAAGATGGGGTGGAGGGTCAGAAGCCAACTATATTTGCTCTTCATACCTACTTCCCCAAAGCCTGGGATTCCAAAGGGATACATAAGGAGTGAAGCAGGAATCGAAGACTCATCCAGTGCCTAGATTTTAAAACATGGCAGATGTTTTTTTCTTTTTCTTCCTAAGAGGACACAATTTCAAGTCTACTATGCAGGTAGTCTTCAGTGATGGTGCTTATGTTCAGATTTTCCCAGGAATTCCCTAGGAAGGAAAAAAATATGAGCAATTTTTATAGAGCCAAATGTTTTAATGCTTCCTCCATTCTCTTCCCACCTTTTGCAGCCAGGTGTCAGAAAACTATAATCAACCTGAGTCTTTCTACATAAGATGCCCTTACATGGAAAGCAAAAACTCTATTTCCAAGATGGGTTACTCATACATTTAAGAGAATGCAGTGATTAAGAGGAGACAGTATCTCATTGTCTTGTCAAATTGGTGTCCTGTGTTTGTGACAGTGAACCTTCTAGTAAGAACAGAGTTTGGATCTGCAAAACAGCCGATCTGGGAAAGATACTATGGCAAACTAATAGTTTTCAAAGAAGTAGCCACATAAAATAGAGGAAGGAAAAAGAATGTGGCAGCATCTTTACGAGTAAAGGCCAATGCAGACTGGCACAAATGGCCAGCCTGGGGGCTGAGTTGGGACGGGGCAGCTGCACTCCGGCCACCCCGACACCATCCTGATGCCACGCGCCCGTCCGCACGGAGCACAATGTCAGGATGCCCTCTTGGCACAGTGTGCGCACACACTGTGCCAAAGGGCACAAGAAAGCTGCTGCCACGGCTGAAAGAGTGGCCTTTTGCCGCCCCCAAAAGAAGCAGCAAAAAGGAGGATCGGGGCCATGGCATGTGGTTGCCACAGCCCCAATCCACCACTCCCAGGAGTGACCAAGAGCCGCCCCAAAAGGGCCATTTGTATTGGCCCTACTTCTTTTCATTTTAGCATGAGATTTTGTGGATACAAACCCAGTTCTTCAGATGAAGTACAACCTGAAGTACAACCTGAGGCTTTAATATCACTCTGTACTACATCTCCCCCTCTTTTCCTCTTTTTACGGCATGTTTGTTAAGAACATCCTTATGTGTCCTGGAAAGAAAATTATCACCCTACCCCCCTGTACCACAATGGCAAATACTGGTTGTATCCATTTAGCTGAGCCAAACTAGACCTAGTGGCCTTCCTAGCATACATCCCACAAACCATCCTTGGCCCCACACCATACCAGCAAGGTCTGATGGGACCCAGGCTGGGAAGAATGCTCTAGAAGGATGGCTATTCAGAATGTTGGTCCATGGACTAGTGGCCTTGAGCCACTGGCTCCCAATCCCTAATGAGTTTGTAGGAAAGAAAGAAACAATTTTAGCCAAGAGGCACAACATGGTACCAGTACTGGCATATGCAAAAAAAAAATGACTGCCAGTCTCCCATTTCAGGAGTGGCCCAGCTTGTTTTTCTTGGAACTCACCAGGGACTGGCATCCAGTGGATCAGGGACCATCACTTTATCTTGTTTGAGGGGAACAGCAATTATTATTTGTTTCCAGTGTGCCAAAGACTGGCACAAAATCTGTGCCCAATCTGTTTCCGCCTTTCCTGTAATCTCACCAGGGACTGGCGCCTAATGGCTCAGGGACCATCACTTTGACTGCATCTACACTGCAGAATCAATGCAGTTTGATACTGCTTTAACTGCCATGGCTGAGTGCTATGGGGTGCTTGGTGTTTGTAGTTTTGTGAGATATTTCGCCTTCTCTGTCAAGAGATCTCTGGTGCTGCAACAAACTCCAAATCCCAGGATTCAGTAGCATGGAGCTATGGCAGGTGTCAAACTGCATTATTTCTGCAGTGCAGATGCAGCCTAGGCATGATCAAATAAACACTAAAAAAACACTCCTATAAATTTATGCTTCTTAGTCGTGCTGAAAATGGAAGATATTCAAGGAAAATGGAGGATCTGACCAAATAAAAGCTAAAAACATTCCTAGCAATGTCAATTCATGCTTCTTAGCCATGTTCAGAATGGAGGGCATTACAAAAGAAATGCTAAAAAACAATTCTATAAATATAAATCCATGCTTTTTAGTCATGGTCAAAATGGAGAACATTAAAGAAAAACTCAGGACATGACAACATAAAAGCTAAAAACAGTCAGAAATATACATTCAGTTCATCAGGTTTAAGTACACCTGTATTACATATTGTTTTGCCTCCACATTTCAAAATTTGTTCAAAGGGGATTTTTGCCATTGCCATCATTTGAGGCTGAGACTATGTGACGTGCCCAAGGTGACCAAGCGGGTTTCATGGCCGAGATGGGAATCAAACCCAGGTCTCCAGAGTCATAGCCCAACACTCAAACCATTAAACCATACTGGTTCTCACTTTATTATGTACTCAGCTGTATTTTTCTGCTGAACATTAAAATGGCTTGTTGGCTTGCAATATACTTATAGAACTGAGCAAGACACAGACTTAAAGTTGTACTTTACTAGCCACAAATCCTTGACTGAGGGGGGTTGCAGACTGCCAGAAATAGTGCAAATTGAGTCTACTTTTAGGGTTAGGGTTAGTGCTAGGGAATCATGGGAATTGGTTTTTTTCTGAGACATTGAGCCTTCTCTGTCAGAGAGCTCTGGTGCCACAATAAAATACAGTTCCCATGATTCCCTAATCCTAACCCTAAAAGTGGACTCAATTTGCACTATTTCTGGCAGTCTGTAACCCCCCTGAGTCTACACTTAAATTATTCCTTTCATTTGTCTATCGGGCTGAAATTAAGGGAAAACTCCATACAACATTTGCATTGTTTCCTCCAGCAATCCACTGCCTAACACGGTTGCTGTCCTTCTCCCTTCTCAGAAACAAACACATCCTGTGTTCTGGATGTGAGGCTTATCTGCTGATGCTGCTGATACTCCAAGGGCAACAGGAACTGTCCAGGAGGATTTCCAAAAGGTCCCCCAATTTGAGCATGGTTGAGAAGCATGGATTTATATCTATATGGGTGTTTTCAGCTCAGGGTGACCAGACATGGTCCTCCATTTCAAGCTCCTGTCCAGGAGAGATTCCAAAACATCCTCCATTTTGAGCAGGGCTGAGAAGCATGCATTTTATATGAGTGGTTTTTTTGTATT